>CM033114.1:21212215-21627667 GCA_019321725.1 Paulownia fortunei
GTGATGAAAACTACCCGTCCCCTGCAATCCAATGACCAGTAAACCAAACCATATGTTTACAATTAAAGAAGGGGTATATAAGTCCAACTTCATAATAAATGATCCAATTAGAATACATTTCCACCGAGACATGGGATCATGATCATCAAATGATCCCCACCTTGAGAGGACATCATGTACATATGGCTAGAGTTCCAGAATGCTAATTAAGATGTCAGAAAATGTCACTGATGCCAAAGCAAAATGTTGAAATGTCAAACAGTTTGACAAAGATACATAAATGGTGATTCAATGATAAACCAATACAATCATAGGAAGAAAGCATACCCACAGTAATGTTTATGGAGCAGCAAAATTAAGAAAAGTTCAGAGAAGGTTCTCTTCAAATAAAAGTGCCGTTTCGAGAATCCACATATCAGGTAGTCCAAATTGCCATTCAATGTAAAACCCGAATAGCAAAAGTACACAACGGTGAAACATGTCTACACTTCAATTTATTGCTATAGGAACTCATATGCCTACACCATGGCTGAAACATGAACTCTGGTGTATCTGGAGGAGGGTTTAACCAGAAGTTGGTGAAGATCGAAACATGATTTGGGATATGAGTAGACAAAAAAGGCTCGAGAGATAGGATAGCAAAACCTTACGTAAAACTCCAGCCAAAAGAATTACATTTACAGTTCGGAATGGATCCCTGTAGTAAAACAAAGGGAAGAAAACAGCTGACTGCTGAATAGAAGACCCTGTAGCAAAAACAAAGGGAACAACAAAGCTGACCTGTGGCACGTGACAAAAACAGCCACCAAGCTTGTATATGTATCCTATTATATAAACATCTCTTCAAACCGTTTTGATGAACTATCATGATGTGACATGAGTATATGAGTGCAAAAGCTTCTATGACCCCAGAATAAAAGCATGAATCTCTGCCCAGCTAGATACTGTATATAGAACTCCTGATAGACCTTTCCAACCAGATGAGCTTTCCTCAGTAAACTGTTTCTGTTTCTCAATCAAACCTGGAAATAAAGGAACGAAAGAAACACCAAAATGACTTCCCACTCTTCTCAGACTTGAGCTTGAACCTATCACAATACCAACATCTGCCTCAAGCAAGCAAAGCAAGTCACCCACTGAATCTCCAATATATACAGTCAGAATCTTCTGATCCTTGCAGCAGTTCTGCAAGATATTAGTAAAAGCTTGAACTTTGTCAATGGGAGACTCAACCTTCTTGACAATTTCGCCCGTGGATAAAGAGTTTTCATAGATGAACTCATTTGCATGTACATTCACAGGGTCTAATCCACCTGCTTGAGATCAAACCCAATTAGCATACCAAAAAATACTGCACCCTTGGCACAAAATTAAGGCTACCCAGTCCTTTAAGATGCCCAATCCCAAGTTCAGATAATCAATAACAAGATAAAATGCACGAGACACATTCCTGTACGAACACGTACAAATTCAGTTTTTCATAAGACAACAATCACAAAAAACGCATCCTAAGGAGGTAAAACCGTAAAAGTAATTGGAGATCTCCTAAAACACATGTACTTGATCACATGTTAAACCATGCTACACTAAATTAAGGAAATAGTAGCTCTCTTTAGTTTTACCAGTTCTCTTTAATTTCAACCATAACTAAGGAAAATTGGTAGCAATTAGTGTGAGTTGTTTCAGATTTGTAGTTGAGGGTGCAGTTTTCTTGTTCCAGGATGTGAAACCCAGATCAAACTCTATACATGGAAAATGCAATTATCTACTCAGAAATAAATTCAAAACGAACTGACTAAAGCCATAAAAAGGCCATCAAAACCCACATAATTCCAGAGAAGAACGCACCTGAGGAAAAAGCAGACCTGATGAGATCACCACACCAGCAATAGGAAAGGACATGGATGTTTGTGTTCAGGTTTTCATTCCTAACAGCGTTCAGGAAGAAATTGGTACAACCATCTTGGAGAATGAGGCGTTCTCCAGCTCGTTTTATGTCGTCAACACTCAGACCCTTAAGTACCCCAGATTCGATCACCCTCAAATTTGCTTTTTTCTCAAAATCTGAAAGGTGCTCAAGTGCTCTACGCAGCCCTTCATAATTGAATTTTTCCCCTGCAAAGCACGATTATTCTCAAGCCTTAGTCATCTTCATTCCAAACCAATTTGCTGCTAATTCACAAGTAAAGATGATTGAGCATCAATATTATAATAAGAGAGAGATACGATAATGCACTCACCTTTATCGGAAAGCAAGATGCTTTCTATGCACTGTTCATATTCTTCGGTATACTGCTTGGAAAGTTCTCCCCATGTACTTCTTAAATCGACCGAAGACATTCGAGCAAGTTGATTTCCTGATTGATTTTGATCTGATTTTGGGGCTGTTATAATTGCTATTTCTGCCAAGATGGCAGATGAATCCACAACGGTGCATGTCAAATCAAAATCTGAAAATAGCATGAGACAATGTTCTGCTGGATTGTGCTCTTTAGATAGAGGAACAACAGTTTTCTGAGCAAGTGGCTGGGCTAGGAAGAACTCTATTTCCAGTTTCATAGCTTGATTATAGAGCTTTTCAATGATATCAAGCTCTTCCCCAGTTAAAGACACACTTAACTTATCCAGCAGGTCCTCTGTTTGCAAAGCTGCAGCCTGAATCAACAAAATAAAATTGCTGAGATGTAAGACCTATGTCCAATTTTTTGCTTTGATGGGTGGAATGTTAACTTTGAGCACCAAAGAGCTCGGCTGGGTTTCTCATTGGTAATACAAACCTGAAAAACATCAGAGGAATAACTGTCGATCCACTTTCGATATGGATGAATGCCTTCATTGGGGTCAAGAAATGCCTGCAACTCCTTACCCAGAAAGGCATAAAGCCGCATACAAGGAGTCATAGCACCAAGAGTATAAGCTGCCAATTTTGTTTTCTCAAAAGGTGTAGCTAGTTTACCCGGAGCTTTTACTCCTTCAACCTTTCCTGAGGATGTTGCCAGCAAAAAGTCTGTATACTTAACAGTTGCAGCATTTGAAGTACTCTCTTTGGGCAAGTCAAAACCCCACTCCTGCATATTCCAATATGGACAATCGTTACAGAACAGAAAGTTAAATACACCTGTAACTCAAAGAACATAATGAAATAGAGCACTTCATGTTGCATTAATGAGATAAACTCATCAGAGAAAATATTGATCTCTTACAGGGACGTAAGTCAAGATACAAAATTTACACCAATAAAAGTGAGCATAAGATGAAACTATTGCCAAAATTTTAAAATAATCCAGAAGCCTTTGTGCAATTTTCTTTTTTTCTTTGGTTTGGTTACTCCCTCTCATTTGTCTTCTTCTTTTCTTTTAATCAAAAGGAAAGGTTTCACAAAAATAATGAACCAAAAAAAAAAAGTTAGCTATGAGCAGCTGATCTGATTAGGACACAATGAAAATTCCCGGGGATGAATGCGAGTCAACAAACAAGATTCAAGTTCTTCTGGTCTAAGCTAACCTCCGGTCCTCCACAACACACCTTCAGTAGAAAAAATTTTCTTTCACAACAATCCATTGAAAACTAACACATCACTATTCAGTCTTTGATGACATTAACATGTCGCCAGTAGAATCAAATAGATGATTATATTTTTGAAAATTTTCTACTATTTATCTCCAAAACCTAATGGACAAAAGGCACACCTGACAGTGGTTACCTTTTTCTTTTTTGTACAGTAAAATAGTTGTTTCTTTTAGCAAGTCTAATTTACTGAAATAGCGCCAAAAGCACACCAAAATATGATAGTAGCAATAGTTCAATTAATAACAATAACATTTCTAACAAGAAACAAAAACTTTAAAGCAACCGTATGCGTATGCATCTGCAAAGTCTCATCAACACTTACTTGGACAAATAAATCGTGCATTTTAAGCTCCTCAAGAACACTTTTCCGCAGTTCGTAAATCCCTACTTTTGCATCATCGTCATCTGCACACTCCTCAGCCATTTCATACCTGATGCACAAATTTTCCAACAATGTAAAAAATCCTTCCACTTTTCAATACAATGTCACCATAGACATACATAATGTGGAAAACAGAGGTGCGAAACAGAAGTTAAAAGACAAGACATTAGACCTGTGCCAACCTAGGTTTGCATTTGTTTGAACACTTGCACCTAGAAATAGAAAGTTTATGGTAGTCCACTTGGTTAGGTGACGGATTGTCATCTAAGAATGCATATGAATCTCCATGATTTATATTTTTGTTCTAATTAGTCTCTTCTTCTAAACATTATAAAAATTTATGTGTCGTAATTTTGTGTCAGTTTGCTGCTCTGCCACTTCACAGCCTCTTCAGCATGAGCGCAGCAAGTCACATCAGCAAGAGAAATGAACTAGAAAGAAGCAAAAAAGTAGGAAAAAAAATGCTAGAACAGGGAAGAAAGAAGACTGAGAGACGAAATCAAGACAAGGTAGCATCACAACCATGGCAATGAGGGTAAGGTAATCCTTTATTTATTGTGTTGACATTTGATTGTCTTTAAGCATAGATGATACAGGTACTAGCTTACACAAAGATGATAATAATAAATTTGCCATTCCCGTGCAATAGGGTGCTAATTTGTGAAGAGTCTCAATAAAATAAAAGTTTTTCCCAGTACCTTTTTATCAACTGATGGACTGACTAGTAAAAGCATTTCTCTAGATGTGGGCTAACAAGAGCTGAAATTCATTAAAACTATCAACCATAATTTTTTACCCTTGAACTAGAGGAATTAAAAGTTATAGGTGTTGCCCTGCTATTTAATAGATGGTATTAAACATTACGAAAAAATACATGCCAGTATAAAGAGGTTCCACAGACATAATCTGGAGCTAAACTTTGTCTTTTGTAACTCTTGCTTCCATCAATAAAACATAGCATCAGTTTTTTCATTGAATCCAACATTTCTTACAGTTCAAACATAGATTATAACCACAAATTTGAAAATCTTCAAAAACTCAGCAGCACTAAAGCGCAAACCACGTGCTCTTTATTTTGCAAGAAAACAAATGAAAACATGTAATTAGACATTTCTTCCACCAAGAAATTAATGAAGAAAGAAGATAATTACCGGCTGATTTATTCTCCCACATTTTCCCAGTAAACTAGCACTCCCGAGAATAACAAATAATATAATGAGTAAATGTTTTACACACCAACAGTGGATAAATATTGTTTGCATTATTACAACTTTGTCCCCACTTAGCACTCCTCATTGCTTAATTCATATACTGAACAAACCTATAATTTTTCTATTGCAAATAACAGATTAAGATGATAACAGAGAGTTGCCAGTGCAAACCCATTTTCATATTCAAATTCACTATTTCTTGAAAAATAAAGAAAAGAAAACTACGCCAATACTTTTTGCCCCACATTTCTTGAGTAACTGAAATAGAACCAATAATAATATTCCAAAAATCATAAAAACTTCGACAAGCATTACCACTCTATATCAAAAAATAAATAACAAAATCAACACAACTCTAATAGCAAAAACTCTACAAAATAAAAGAACCGAAAAGGGAAAAAAAAGTCAATTAAATACAGCTGTGAGTATCACTAACGCTTTCGCAAAGGCACGCAGGAAATGTACGTCCTGCGCGATATAATGGCGAAACGTGTCGAGTTTGAGATTTCCGGCGGCCAAACAGACCACAAAAGGAGTGTACAGAGCCTGCGTCCACTCCTTTTTGAACTTGATCCAAAATCTCCTCCCTAAGCCCTCTTCTATCAGTGGCGCCGGCAACTTCACCGTTGCCGACGATGCCATCGGGGGTTTGATAAAATCACCGGTGGTAGATGCGGATTTGTAAGATCGGAGGCAGGGTACAAATACGGAAGATGGAAAAAGGGGAGAAGAAGTCGATGAGGGTTTTGAGAATAAATTCAGCGAGGGTGGTGATAGGGTTTTGAGGGAATATAACAGTTTTTGCATCAAAATTGAAATGATTTCCTTAATTCATGAAATTTATTCTTCTTGATTGATTTTTCGGTTTCTTGTTTCAGGTGGAAGCGGCGGCGGAAGAGGTGGTGGTGGAGGGCGGAGGAGGGGGGAGAAAATTGGAGGAGATGTATTAATTCTTTTTTTCAAGTTTTTAACTCTACTGGCTGTTAAGAGTATAGAAGTGGGCGGATAAAACTAAGAAGTAATGGGCTATGCTGGACCAGCCCATTTATAATTGGGCCCAAAAGTGAAACCATGGGGAGCTCAAGGTCATTTTATTTTTTTCTGAGTCCATAATTAACACTATATTTGGTGTTATTTTGTGGGAGTATTTTCACTTTTCAAATTAAAATCCAACATTTAACTCTGATTTTTTTCTTTCCACAAAATATTTAAAAAAAAATAATCATTATTATACATATATACTACAATGTTATATATATTTATATTATACATATATTATACGATGATTATATATTAAAAAGAATATATTCTCATCTTTTAATTAATACATTAATAAAAATACATATTTTTCAATTTTTATCTTAATACAATAATAATACATAATAATAAAAATAAAATTTAATGTGACAGATAAAAAAATATATAAAAAGATATTTACAGTCTTTTCAAAGTAAAAGCAAATATTCTCTTATTTTTTACACATTTTTCAACACATTTCTTCAAAATATTTTTTCAAAAACATTGGTTTTGATGATTATTTCTCTGAGTATACTACTAATTTTATTTAGTCGACTTTCCAAAAAATATTGTATAATAGTAAAAAAAAAAAAAATTAACACATATTATGATTTATGACATATATTTGAAAGCATTAAAACCTTGAAATTGTTATGTATTTTACATTATTATGTGCAATTGTTCAAGGACAATATGGCCATTTCACTCCTACTTTTTTTTGTCACTCAAAACAGTTGAAAACCAACAATCAAAGTGGTTTCAAAGGTATATTTAGTGGATAAAGTTATAGCATCATATTTTTGTACCTGGGGCCAGTCTTGTTGTACCTTCTATTTTCGTTAAACCTATAATGGGGCTTTCTTGAATTCCTATTCCCTTCTTCCCCAGCTTCAATGGGGTCTCTGGCAATCCAAAATTTCAGCCAATTCCCAATTCAAATTTCTCATAATCACTGTCGCATATTTTTATATGATAATTACACTAATGCCAAAACTCTTCGGCGGCGGTGTTTTGCCGGTGGCCGGAGCGGCGGATCGCGGTGGGATTGGGACAAGAACGTAAAGCCCAATCAACGGTCCAGATTCGGTGACGCTTATGTGACGGACGACTATGATGTGGAGGATGAGTTTGGGTTCAGGAACGCCTCGAAGCAGAGGATGTGGTGGTCTGACGATATTTATGAAGAAGATGATGAAGAAGATGGAGGGTTTGGGATTCTCGAAGCTTACATTGGGTTTAATTGGGTTTTTAAGGTAGTCTATAAAGTCGAATTTTGCTTGCTTTTTACTTGCTTGTGATTCTTGACAAAGCAACGAGAAATTTCGTTGCTTTTTTTTTAATTATTTTTTTTTATAGTTTATATGAAGAAAGAAAGAAAGAAAGAAAGAAAGAAAGAAAGAAAGAACAAGGGCTGAGTAAGTTCATTGATGGGTTTTTTCTTTTTATGACAAAAAATAGTGAAGTTCGATGTTTTAGAGGCAAATGGCAGTGACTGAAACTGCCTATTGGCTGTAGGATTTCTCTTTCTTTTTGCTTCATAACAATGGTTGTGAAAGAATCTACATATTTTGTATCTTGATGATACAAAAAGAAAGAATGAAAACATTACTGGTATTATTTATCCACTTGTTACACACTGAAAATATTGAGATTATCCAGGATTCTGTATCAGATTTCAACTTCTTGCTGATTAATTGAGTCTTATTCTTTTAGCACATCAAGATTCTGTTGGCTATGTAATTTATCTGTTGCTACTGCATTCGGGTTACTTCATAAATTGTTTTACACATGAAAGCAGGGAACAATACATATTGCACCCGACCAGGTGGTGCACTGGGTGCATGGATGACTGCCAAATATGTCATTTTGTAGAAAATAACACACTTGGAGGGTGGATGTTGCAACTAGTGTATGTGCACTGGGTGTATACTCTTGTATCAGTTAGGTGTGTGTAGACCAACATTCTATAGTATTTTTATTGTAAAAATTAGTATATGGGTTGCCTCTGGCAGCTCATTTTTATCTAATGTTGCATAACACATGTTGTCCTGTAGTAGTGCCAATAATTTTGTGTGCATTTTATGATGCAATTGAGTTAGCTTTACTGCAGGTATTTCGTGCCTTTGGGTGGATGATTCCAGCAGTCATCCTCTCATTGCTGCTGGGGACGGGACCTAATGCTATCATCATGGCCTTAGCTCTACCCCTTGCCCAGTCAGCACTTTCTTTAGCTGCTGACACACTGTGGGGAAGGTCCGATGAAACCCCAAGACCAAAGACTAAGAGCAAGAAGAGGCCTTTTGCTGGAGCTCCAGGTCGTACAAAAGTGAGAAAAGAAAAAGACATCCGCACTCAGACAGGAAAGGAAGCAGGGAATTATAAATCATGGGTAGATGCAAATAATGTTTCAGCCAACAGGGAGAAAAGGAATCCACAAAATTTTGGTGGATGGGATGAGCTAGATAATCAGGTGAGAGCGGACAAGGAACCTTGTGTGGCACCTGTTAAACAGGCAAATGAACCAAGAGCACAAGAGAGAGTTAAAATAAGCAGGCGAACAAAGGGAGATACTCCACTACTCATGAGACTCTTGATTGCCATGTTCCCCTATTTGGGATTTTGGACCAAGTTATTCTAACCTACTTGAGTTTGAATAGGAAATTGTTCCACCCTTTGGCAACCAAATTCAATCGATATGGTCACTTGATCTCGATGGTGCTCATGCTCGACCAGTCTGGATCCAGAGCAACATTGCTTTTCGTTGATGTATGAAGTAGAATGACAGTGCCCTTAAAGATTTGGTTGCTTTGGTTTCCAACTGTGCCATTTTAGAGCTGAAGCATATTGTGCACTGATTTCGTTTCTCTGTGCCCTGCTCCAACAGATGATTGATAATGTCATTACTGCCGTCCTTATATATGAGCTGTACTATAGGATTAGTTTTTCGTGTTCAAAATGAATGAACACTATCAAGTAATACTATACTTCGCATTTATACAATCTTTATTGAATCTGACCTTGATCTTTGAGTAGAAGACTTGAAGTTATACTCTTGAATATGACATGATTTAAATTGGCTTCTGCAATCGACTTGTATATAATCTATTTTTTTTCAAAATTTTCTGTTTTTGAATGGCTAAAATGTCTCCTTATTAGCCAATAGGCCGAGTCAAAACCAGACACGACTTGTTTTGACCCGACCCGTAATCAGCCATTGGGATCAAGGGCCGGTTACGGGTTGGGAAAATCCAACTTGTGGACTCGCCAGATCAATTTTTATTTTTTTTTTGAAAAATATGTTATTCCATATTTTTAATTTATTTACTTAATTAGCCCTCTTCCTTAATCCATATTATTGTAAAGTTACACATTTCCTCTTTATATAATTCTTGGGCAATGTAAGAATAAAATTTATGAGTTTTAAATTTATTATTCTTATTTGTTTTAAAAATATTTTAAAATAAAATGTTTTGTAAAATATTTTTTATAATTACTATTTTATTTAAATTAACTATTTAGCACCACTAATATTTAAAAAACTCATTTAAATTTAATATTTTATGATATTTGGACAAAATGATTAGTTTTTGAATCATTTTTAGTCATAAAGTTTCACTCATGGTATATCCATAGAGACACATTTAAATATAAGACATATATCCATAGAATATTCTTATCTATTTGAATTATACGCGTATATATGTACCTCCACACCAATAAATATTTCTGACAAATTTGATGCCTATGAAATATTATACTATTTTTGTAATATAACATTGTTCAAATGGAAAAATTGAAATTCAAAATTTTAAAATATTTGATGCAAGTTCCATGATAGCATGTGTATTTGTATTTTTGAAAATATTAGTTGACAGTGATAGTTTATTTTTAGTATTCATTAATTGTTGATTGTTAATTAATAGTGATTAAAAATATTATAATGTAATAGTAAGTTTAATAATTTAATTCAAAAGAGAGAAATAGTAGGAGGCAAAGAGAGAGAGATAATCATAATACCATACCATTATAACATGAATGGTTTGAAATTTAAGTGTAAATTTTTTATTAAAATTTAAGTTTAAACTTGAAAACTTCAAGTTGATATATCTTTTTTTTTATTTTTTGAATTTAAGTTAATTTTTTTTATTAAGTTCAAAAATTAATAATATTTTTTTTCATATTTAAGTTAAAAAAAATTCATTCAAATTTAAGTTTAAAACTTCAAATTATTTTTTTATTTTTAAAAAATTATAATTTCACAAAATTAAATTTTAACTAACAAATAACAATTTAAAAAAAAAATTAATTTGAACCCAACGATTAACCAATCCCAAAACTGGAACCGACCACCAATTCCTAGACCTAGAGTTTCCCGACCCAAGTGGTCGGGTCTAATTACTATGCTTGTCATTGTAAATATGTGATATTGCTAAGTGGGTCTCTTCACATTCATAGTTCGTCACTACAAATCACGACTTAGAAATTCAAATTCATGTATATCGACAATTTGGTGGTCATCCCGCAAAGCTCTTTCAAGTTTCTTCTTAAGATATTGATAGGAGAACATTTATGTCGTCTAAAAAGTTTCAATTTTTTAATTTTTCGCGAGATCTCAAACTCCTATACAAATTTTTAAACTTCCAAAGGGCCAAGCATATTTCGATTATGTATTGTAGACCAAAACTCTAGTTCCTCTATCACAAGAAAATTATTATCATACCTAGATCTACAATTTCCTCCGTAACAATCGCCCCTACTTAAAATTGCACCACTACACCATGATACCATTTAAATGGTAAAAAACAACTCAATTTTTTAAACTATCACAATTCAAAACACCATTTATCTACGAGAAGAATTATTGTAGTACTCACACCCTAGCCGACATAGATATTGTCCATTTCTACAGATTTTCTCTATTTGATTTGTTTCAAGGAGGTTAACCAAAGTGACACATATCCCTTCACATTTGTTACAAACTTGTGTCGAAGCTTCAACCCAGCCCACTGTCAGAAACATCAACAACATGGGCAGTACACAAAAAACTTTAAGTCATTGACTTATTTATATTAAGAGAACCACTTGTACTTTGATGTTCTAATAATTAAACCAACACTTTGACTTCCTAGAGGCACCAACACAGTAGAAACATCAATTACTATTTACTAGTCCAACATTCAAATCTTGTTATCCTTGATCACTATATATTCACTGTCTGAAACGTTGGTAAAATGTTCATTCGTTCGTAACAAGTATTGCTGAACATGCCCGGGTCACACACGAAAAGCGTGTGATGAGTGATCGGGTGTGGGAGTATCAGTCGGCTCGATCCTCTTCATATCGAACTGTGGCAGATTGGAATGCTCATCTTCATCCTGGTAAATATATGCCATCCCTCCATGTCTGGTCATGTCCATTCCAGCCATTTCATCCTCACTTGAAATCCTCAGTAGCCTCAACTTGTGGAGTGCCAAGAAGAGTGGTGCCATTGTGGCCGTGACCCACCCAATGATCACCAAAATCTGGATAATTTGGGCAGCCAAGAGCTTCCCACCACCACCCATGAACAACCCGTATGGCCTATCCGGTTTACCCGGATACACCTCATTCACATAAGCCTTCTTTGCAAATAGTCCAGTGAATAGCACACCCCATGTACCACACCCACCGTGCAATTGGGCTGCCTCGAGTGGATCGTCATACTCCAATTTCTCAGCCAACTTGTTGAACCCAATGAGGACCCAAGCTGCCACAAAACCACATATAATAGCAGCCCATGGCTCAACCACTGAACAACCTGAGGTGATTGCAGCAAACCCCCCCAACAATCCATTGCACACATCAACCACATTCCAATGTCCAGCCAAGAACCTCTTCCCAAACAGGGTAGTCAGGGCAGCCGTGCTCCCAGCCAATGTTGTCGTGACAGCTGTCCTTCCGACCCCGCTCCATTGGCCATAGTAGGCCCCCCTTGTGCCGTATGACTTCGAAATGGTAAAAAACGAACCAGGGTTGAACCCGTACCACCCGAACCACAACAAGAAACTGCCCAACACTACTAGCGAGGCACTGTGGCCACGCAAGGCGACAGACCGGCCGGTCCGGTCGAACCGGCCAATTCTTGGGCCTTCAATGAGTGATCCCCACAGACCGGCAATGCCACCAACCATGTGAATCACACCTGAACCAGCAAAATCAATGACTCCTGAGCCGAAGAGAAGGTTTCCATCGGACTTCGCAGCACCGGCCCAACCGTCACCGGACCAGAACCAGTATGAGACTATTGGGTATACAAAACCGGTGAGGAATGAGGAGTATATTAAGTATGCCACAAATTGTGTCCTTTCTGCAATGGACCCGCTAGTAATCCCTGATCACATATAGAACCAGAAAATCAAGATTGAATAAACCAACCACTCAATCTAGGAAGAAAGGAAATGCAAAAACTATCAGAAACATATATTCTTTTGTGACACTAGTGAATTTTCTATAATGTACTCAAAAAAATTTATTACATTTTCCTTTCTGTCTCTTTCTTACATTATTGAATTTAAATAAAAAGAAAGAAAGGGTTCTTGAATCTTATATGTGATTACAGAAAAATGGGCTTAAAGTAGAACTAATATGATTTTATTTCTGTGCTCTATTCTCCATTAGAACCCATGAAAGCAAGAAAACAAGACTTGCAGCAGGCGTTAGACATTTGCCACCTCATTTATGCTGTCTTTAAATGCTTCATTCTTATTCTTAGATTTTCCCTTTAATTCAGTTAACTATCCAAAGATTTGCTTCTTATTCAAGCCCTTTTTACCTAGAGAACATATACGCATCAAGATTTTCTTTTTTCCTAATCTTTAATCTAGTTTTCCTTTGTATCTCGTGAAAATTTAGTTGGGTCGGTCAAATCGAATTAAGACAGAACATTTCTGTCTTTGTCTTTTTCCTGTTTGTTTTCTAATCTTTTGTTTCTCATGTCCCACAAAACCAGGAAAACATAAAAAAAGAGAAAAATATCCAGTATCAGTAATAACAGATGAGATATTACATTAATACTACTAACTAATGAATACCTGCCGTAGCAATGGCGAAAGCCCACTGGTACAGAAAAAAGCTGTAATCCGCCGTCGGCGAGGGAAAACCTTTCAGCCCGAAGAAATGCTTGCCTATGAACCCATTGGACGGCCCACCAAACGCGAAGGCGTAGCCGAAGAGATAGTAGCTCAGCCCACCGGCTGCGGCGTCGAGAACGTTGGTGAGCATGATGTTCATGGTGTTCTTGGCGCGGACGGAGCCGGCGCACAGCATGGCGAATCCGAGCTGCATGGAGAACACCAAGTACGCCGAGAAGAGGAGGTAAGTGTTGTCAATGGCGTACGTGGCGTCCGAGAGCTTGGCGGAGACTGCGTCGAAACGGCTGCATATGAACGCGGCGGCCGCGGTGGCGTTGGGGGCGGCGCCGAGGAGGGGGAGAAGGTCTGAGGCCGTGCAGCTCATGGGATCAGCCATGCTGGGGTGGGGTGGAGTGTGGGTGCGTTTCTAGTTTTTTTTGTTTGAGAAAGGGAGGAAAAAGTTTGGAAGTAAAAATGAATTCTTGGAGTTGGTTTTTATAGTGTGGGGATTTGAGCCTTATGTTACATAATTTTGAGATATGTTTTATATATATATATATATATATATATTTATTTATTTATTTTCATACCTCATCACACATTCATTCACATGGGTCAAATTCAAACTCACACAAAGGTTGAATACCATACTTCTGAACCGAATGAATAGTATGTTATAAATATATATCTATATATATATATATATTTAAATGTGTGTGTTAATTGTTTTTATTTAAGTCAATTTTCTAAATTTGGGGTTAGATATTTGTAATATACATGATTTGTTTAATGTGAAGTCAAAACTTTGCAATTTGTGAGGGTACACTCCCTATCAAGACATGGGCAAAAAATAATAGAGGTGAGAATATTTTGTGCACACATTTGGGATTGTTGATAGACCACTATAATCCACATTAAATTTCAATGCAAGTTTGATAAGTTATATTGGGGATTGTGGGGGCAAAGGAGGTTGAGGTTCTTTAGATTCAAGATTCTCCATGTTCAAAATATGATTAAAAACTTCAATGTGAAGAACAAGTAATATAGCATATGTAAATTTATAGTGAGTTTAACTTAGTAGGTTTTGAAATTCACAAATTTGAAAAAGTTATGTCAATACATCGTATGAGTTTCAAATAGGGCGTGCACAATTTGATAGATTGACCAACCGAAATTGAAAATTTCATACAAATTAAAATTGAATCGAAAATTTTGATACGGTATTCAATATGTATTTTTTTAAAATTTTGGTATTTGGGTTCGGTATACCACACCGAACCCAATACCAATTTTTTTTTGTTAAAAAATTTTGTTGATTAATTTTATCCTTCAAGAATTTTTTAGTTTATTCTCTTTATGTTCACTTGTTTAGTAATTAATTAATAATTATTTAGTTGGTACTTGTGAAAATGATTAAAATTTAATATGATGATAAAAACAATATTTTTTTTTTAATTTTTTAATAACTAAAAGAGTGTATTTATCTTGTTTGATGAAATGTTTCACTAAAATGCCGATTAAACATTCACCACTCATTGATTTAATAATTATTATGCATTAATTTTTGAAAAAATAAGGAGTAATTTTTTTATATATATAAATTTTAATTTTATCAAAATCGTACCGAATTATAATTTTTTTTTCGATAATTACCAACACGAACCGATTTATTTCGATTTGGTAAATTGCCATACCAAAATTTCGATAATACGGTATTACCGAACACACACTCCTAATTTCAAATATAACTTATAAACGTTGTGACATTACCGGAGGTATGAGTTCTTGGACTAACTGTACACTTGCGATTCGCAAGCGTGGATATTGCTATTGAGTTCGATTCATGTAATATATGTACGTGAACAAGGTTCAAAAAAAAAACTTGATAACGAGAATTATTAAGATCATTATGTTGCATGTTTAGATTCTTTCAACGTTCAAATATAACAACAAAATTAGGTCAATTTTTTCCCAAAGGAAAAAAATCTAGCACAATTAGTATGTAATCCTTTTTTTCCCTCTCCTAGTTGCATCCATTGACATTGACCATTTCTTATACAAATTATATTAATTATGGAGATTTCAATCAATTTTAGAACATTTTGAAGGTGAGGTAACAAAATCATGTAGGAGAAATTTGTCTTAATTATCTTCTTTGACTTATTCATTTTTACTAAAAACCCTAAACCTAGATTAGCAATGATTTAGTAAGAAAGGTACTCAATATTAATGTGCCAAGTTGTTATAATCATAATAGTTTAGGGTTTTTAGTAAAAATGGGGTTCGACCCAATGTGCGTAAGTGGGTATATACGTAAATTAAAAAAATAATAATTGAAAAAAATGAATTTCTTTTAAAGTCAGTTTTTCTTATTTATTATAACTTTAATTATTTTTCAAGTTTTTCAAATTATAATTATTTATGTAAGAATTGAAGAATCTGTGTTTTGAGAAAAAAAAAAACATATTACGACACGAGTGAATCCATCACTATTAATTGTTAAGGACACTATTAGTCGCGTAAGACTGATAAAATTAATATAATTACTATCTCTGTCAAGATTATTAGAGAAAGAAAAAAAAAAAGATTTGGTGTGCACAATTTTATGACGTCATTAGTCTGTTTTCCATTTTAAATATTTTATTTGCAGGGTAAATTTTGTTTAAAATATTATCGACAAATGCCATATTATAATATATAATTTATTTATTTACATTTTATTTTACTTTTTTTTTACAAACTTACGTAAAAATGAAGGATGGTGAGTTCAATAAAAAAAAAAAATCCCTATCATTTGCCTAAAAATTCAATTTTAATTAATTGAAATAAGCTTAGGTAAGCTTGCCAAAATCGGGGCCCTGAGATTGCAAATTAAATAATTAACCCAATTTCCTTAATGTCAAAATTAACTCAAAAATAAAAAAATATCAAGTTTTTCCAACTAACAATATCATATTAGTGAAAGATGCAAAGAATCTCAAGCTGATATTTTCTATTAAAATATACCCCAAAAGAATCTACAACCAATAACAATTAATTATTTCACTAACTATTTAATAAATAAAATATATACTAAAAATGAAAGTATTTAATCAAACTTTATATTGTTTTTATTTTCTGATTATGTGTATGATGTCTACTCTTGTAATGTTTATTACTACTAATGATAGTGAATTATCTGTCAAAAATAAGGATTTAATACGTGTGAGGCTGTGAAGCGCCCACATTTTTTCACATTATAGTGAATACTTTTCACCGGGAAAATAATAATAATTTATACATACTTTATCAGAAAAAAAAATAAAAAAAAATACATATTTCTTGTGTTACCACCAATATTTTCATCATTATAACTTTCCCAAATCTTTTCATGAATTTGGATAAGGAGATTCATTAAGAAATCATTTTAAATTGGTCCAAAATATTAGTATAATTGCCATTTGTGACTTTACATTAACCCACACATAATTAAATAGGTCTATTGATGTTGTTAATTTTGCTATTTTTATAATCAGAGGTCGAATTAGTTTGACTGGCGGGTCAGACCGAAAAGTAATTATATTTTTTATTATATTATATAAAATGATAGTATAATAAATTAATTATTATGTAATATATTTTAAAAATAAAATAAATATATAACTAACTTAAAATAATATCTAAGATACTCCAAAATTTTAATAATTATAAATATATAAAAAAATACCAAATTTAAAGTTTTAAACTTCCTCAAAAAAATAAAAAATAAAAAAATAAATTTGATCCGCAAAATTAATTTTTTAAGGCTAACCGACCATCGTTTCGCGGTCGGATCGGCCATTCCGATCTAGTTCCGAAAATATTTGTCGACCAATTTACTTAAATATTTTTTAAAGCATTATAATAAAAAACTTAATTAATTTTTTGACAAATTAACCAAAATAATATTAAAATGAAATTGTAAAAAATAAAAATAAAATGACACATAAGTTCCATAGTTTCTTCAAGTTAGATTCATAAATAAATAGTTTAGATTTAATCCGAGACGGAGCAAGGGGCTAGAAGGGGCAGTTGTTTCCCTCAAATTTTTAAAAACAAAATTTTATGTAAATTTAAAATCTTCCTTCTAAAAATAACAAAATTATTTAATAAAAACATTCAATCGGCTCCCCCAAATTTTTTTTTTTCCATCCCTGAATATTAGTGTTATGCAAGTCATCTACTTGCAAAATGTCAACATTTATTAACACCAATATTTGAATCAGCTGAGCATAAAATGAAGAAATCAATGGCAAAATCTGTGAAAACTTGTGGACGCTTGAGGATTTTGAATGTATCTATCAGGTGAATGAATATTCATTTGCAGCAGTTACAGAAATGATAGCTTTTATGAAATTTAAGATAATCATATGATTTGTCAAACCCCTGGATTTGATAAGGGCATCTAGCAGATAAATTTTTTAATGTTAGCTAAGAAGTAATTGAAAACTTCAATTTGGATGACCTAAGGTAGAAAAAGAAATCCTAGAAGAACCCAAGTAATTGTAACCCAAAATGAGAGGCATGTATAGCATATATTGATAGAGATATCTACAATTGAAGCAATAAATATTTAACCCACAAGGCTAAAACACAAAGCAATAAATTTAAGCTCAATTGGTGGAACAATCACTTTGGTGAATTTGGTATGGAACAACCATTTTGGTGGGCCCTATGATCGAATTTCGGTATGGAGCAATCACTTTTTGTCGGCTTCTTGTGCGCAGAAGTGTATACTTGGTGAGGGGAACCTGAAATTCAATTGAAACATAACCCGCAATTTACCTCCTCTAAAATTTTAGGGATAGAAATTTTGAAAGTTTAGAATTTAGTCTGACGAAGCTGATAACCGGTATAAAAAAAAAAAAAATAATAATAATAATAATAATGCAAGAGGCTAAAGACATACTTTGAACATGGCCTCTCAGAGAAGTGGTCATTCCAACCCATGGGGTTAGTCAATAAATCCTAGTTATTAAAGTGATAAGTGGCAATTTCAGAAGAGTCAGAGCTACCAGAAAACATTGATGTCTGTAGATGCTTTGAGAGTACCAAGCATGGTTGCCATTTTCCAAAAGAAGAAAATTCTTGATGAATTTTGAGACAAAATAATAAGCAAGAAAGTCCGAAGAGCTGATATCAAATGTCTACCTCTCAATATTAGTGATAATAAGTAGGTAAAGTAACAGTATTCCAACATCAAATCAGTTAGTCTAAAGATCAGAACCCATTTGTGATGGTGTGAATCAATTATCTATGATAAATGAGTTGAGTTTCAATTTGAGTGGTATCTTAGTGAGAATAAAATATTTATTTTTTTAATAATAATAATAATTCAATTTAAATATTTCACAATAGGAGACTCCCATAGCCACACTCAAGAAAGTTACTATAGTATCCTTCCTGACCATTATTTTAACCAAAACAAGAAGGTACCAAGGGCTCACTTCAGAATTGCCCAGACATGGGACTCATTGCACTTGTCCTTTCTTTAAATACTTCACAAAGAGCAAATGTTCAAAGTGACATGAGGGCAACAGCCTTGAGTCCCTGATCTCAAAATTGTCAACTGAGATTGCCTGAGCCTGTGCTGGCCACACAGACTAAGCCTGTTTTTAATATTTATCCAATTGTTCAGCAATTTCCTGAGGGTTAGTTTAGTACTACCTTTCAAGCATATGTTTTGTAAAGTTATTTTGTATAGTATCAAACCTCTTCTCAAGTACTGTCATGTTTAGATGTCTTGAGAGTCTCATACACCAGGCTAAGGCTGGAGTCGGGTTGACCGAGCTTTTTAAGCTCAATTCGGGTTCTATAATAGAACCTGAAAATGGAATGAATCCTGTGTTCCATGCTTCTATCAATGAACTCACTGATTCATTAGTTGTGTGTGTTGGTTGTTTAAGACTCCTATGCTAAAATATCTAGCCTGCCTTAACAGGCTCGAGATGTAATCCTGGATGAGCCAAAGACCAACATTTCAACACGACCAGGAATTGAACTCCAAACCCACTTGCATACAATGAACATCCAATGATTGCAAATGGCCTCCTTACATAATTTTGAAAGCCACAGAATTACATCATAACTTGCAGCAGATGAAGAAAAAGAAAACTTGATCCATGGAACCTACAATCTCACTTTCCTTTTGACTTTAACCGTCCTCCAAGTAGGACAAGTCCTACAGTTGAGAAAGCAGATAAGACCGTTGATGAATAGCAAAGCGCCAACAAAGCTCCACGCAGTGACTGCATTGGCCATCATTTCGTGATTATCAGTAAAGATCATAAAGAAAAATGTACTAAAACGAGATAGTTTCAGGCACCTTCGCAAGAAGCAACGCATTATCATTTGCATACTCCAATGAGCTCTCCGGTGTACTTTGGATGCCTTGACTTAATTGCCATGAAAGAATCCTATAATTGGAGTTTTCAAAAGTGTAAGTTTCTCGAACTTCAGTTGATGAATGAGAATCACAGCTCACATGGACTGATTACCCGAAGATAAAGCCAATGACAGCACCAATATATGCTTTTTCTGGAGTCAATTCAACCTGAAGTTCGCCAAACTGCAGAGAGACGATATCATGATTTCTAACTTGTTATAATCTAATGAACCAGAAAATATAATTTCTTTCAAATGCAACACAATATACCTTTAGAACCCTGGTTTCCTGTTTTGGTTCTTCATTAGCTACCTCAAGAACTGGACTTGCAGACAATAGTTCTCCTGTCCTATTCATCACTTTGGCAATCTATGCTGATTAATAAGTATCCGACAATAAGTTTGCGGATAGCTATACATATTATTAATTGACAATAAGTTCAACTATATGCAATAAAAACTGAAATTTCTAAGGCAACTTCGATGCTATCATATTAATCAAATTGTGAATTCATCAATGTCTATTCCTTGAAGTTGTTCCCTATCTCACAGTCCCAGACTTGATTCATTTCACCTATTACAAAGCGCATGACCATTTTCCTTATTTGCAGCAAACAGATACAAGCATGAGCCAAATGATTGATACGTCTTAAGAAACTCTCAAGTTTCGTAAACCTTCCACCCTGCATGAGTTTACCACTGGCTCACTCCACCAGAACACTCAATAAACAACACTAGAAAAGAGAAAGAGGCACAGTTAAGGCTTCAGATCCATCAAAAAATATTATGTCTAACCAAAAACCATTAATCAGACAATTCATAGTTTCACCTGAAATCTAACATCGGGACACTCATGGTTGAGAGTGCTACTGCAATAGGAAATTGAATACAAGTAGAAGACAATAACAATGAGCTGACACCTACTAGGTCTTCCAAACTTTCAATATCGCAATTTATGCATAGTAAAGTATACCAAAGACTTTGGTTTCACCGGGAATAATGCATGTTAATGATCTGTTATTGGGGATGCTTATTGTGATCCAAATCCAGACCCCAAAACTGAAAAGAAGAAACAAGAAATTCAAAGGGAAAAACCCACGTAATTTCAGGACTCCATTTATTATTTTGGAGGTGAAACACCAGCATATCTAAAGAAAAGCCAAAGGTTCTATTTCATACCATTTGTAGTTCACCTTGACTATACTGACCCATGGATTGGAACCTCCTAGAAGCAGATACCAAGCGCTTGCCAAGTGCTAACTAGCAATAAGACCAAAATCAGTGAGAAGTAATTCAAATCAAGTTTTGCAAGCATAAAAGACCTGAGTGATCATAAAGTAAGTCAGTGAATCTATCATGGCACACTTGCCTGATTTATTATTGCTGGTGAGAGAACCCACTAACAGAGGGAGCTTGCTCACTAAGTTCGCCGAAGTCGATGCGTCTGCAAGTTCCCATGCTCGACTTATATTTAATAAAGTCTCTCCCAGCTCTTCACCACACTGGTATACAAAGTCAAGCGGACAATTTATCTATGACTTATTGAGATTAGCATTTCAAGAATTTGGAACAGCTAAAATGAGTTCCCATCAATGTTTTAAAAGGCATAAGGCGTTGGGCATGGAGTTCACATGTCCAACAGGTGGGGCATAAGCCCCAAGGCATGTGGCGTATGTAAAGTGATTTTTTATTTTTTATTTTATATTTTATATTTTATAGTTTAAAACTTAGAAATAATCTTAAGAATCTTAGAGTATAAAAGGCATAACAACTATGAATAAGAATTACTCTTCAGATGATATAAAATAATAGAAAAATCATTTTTTTAATATTAAAACCATGAGATAAATAAAAATATTTTTTGAAGGAAATGTAACAAAAGAAATTGGAGCTTTTATTATTTTTTAAACAAAATAAGAACTTGATAAAACAAGGCAACAATGATAAGACAAACATCAAAATGTATGGATAGATCACTAGCCTAAAAGAGAACAAATCCTTCTAAAATCAACAAAAATCATGAGAATAAGTATGGAAAAAAAGTTAAAAAGTTTTGGAGAAGAATAGAAGCGAGAAATTGTTGAAGAGAGCTCATTTTTTAATTATTCTCTAGTTGTTTTCATCTTGGTTAAATAAATTTGAATTTAAAATAGTTGTTTATTACAAATTTAGATAAATAAGCCCTTCTAAAACTGGTTACCTCAAGGAATATATATATTAAATTAGCAAAATTCATCAGCACAAAATCATATGTTTTGTTAGATAAACATACTTGTAGAAAATCATCAGCACTAAAACATAGAAGGTTCCTAAATTTATAAAAGCTAGAACTTTAAACTGAAAGTTTTCTCATATATGCTTGATAGATAAAAAAATAATATGTTCTTGATCTCTCTCTTGTTCCAGATCAGGACAGAAGGACGCCTATGCCAAACCCATAATTATTTTCCCGCTTTGGTATGGATGATTTAACCTTTCTATATACTTCTAGCTGTAGTTTACACTGGAGAATTTATCCTAGCAAGGTGGTAGAATTTGACACTAATTTTCAGTAGACTCCACACAGCCTGAAGCTGCCCTTTTAATCCTGTATAAGTAAACATCAAGCTATTGATTCAAGTTGAAGCCAAGTTCAATTTGACCCAGATTTAGAGTTTGGATAGGAAACTAATTGTAAATAAGGCATACATACGTTCCTATGATAATGAGGTGAAGAACCTAGAGTTAAGCTTTAAGAATATAGAGACAAACATGCAGACACTGTTTGACAAAATATGAAGCTTAACGAAGTTAAGCTTTGAGGTCGAGAATCACAAAAAGGTACATGATAATGATATCACAAGATGATATTGATGTTCTCACACAATTTATTTATTTTTTCTCTTTTTGTCTTCAGAATAAGAGCATCAACATTCTTAGGATATGAATCTTTTCTTTTTTATATAATGAGTGAAAGATACTGACCTCATCTTTGACAGAGCCGTTTGAAAGATCAAAGGCTGCATCATTCAGCTTCAACATTAATAAAAAAAGAAAATCAGACTCTCTACAGTAAGAACTTCTCCTATCCAAAAGTGTAGAAAGAAAAAAAGCCAAGAAATTAATAATGAAAAATCAGGAACTGTTTTCATCTTATTAGAACAAAGTACAACCTCCAATGCTCAATATCAACTGCCAGCCACATATAAGTCAAAGCAATGATCCAAGGTGAGAAAGATGTAATAAAAAATTCCTTCCCATCGCAAAAGGTACAAACTTAGGAGCGATCCCAATATGAATTAGCTATTGCAATTTGGTATTTGTAAACCTTTAATACCTTGTGCTTCAATGTTTCCAATTAATTACAACATTTCATCCCACCAAAACAAGTTACAACCATTCAGCCATATCGTACAATGCTTGAAGACTCCACTTTGCACTGCACTTCTTCTCTGGAAGCATAACTTTTATACAATTTCAGAGAATGCAGGGTACAACTTTTTGTTTAGTCTTTTCTTTTGGTACGTGCAAGGTACAGTCTTTGAGGCATAATGTACATAAGTCGCAAAATGGACGTCACACTTAGGTAGTAACTATGCTCGAAATACCAACATGCATCAAAAAATAAACATCCCACCATCGCAAGGTACAATCTTTGAGGCATACTGTACAAACAACAAAACAGAAAAATTTTATGCACACCAGCTTAAATAGTTGCACATTTCCTCTAAAATTAAACTCACGTCTAGCCGAAGATCCCGTGGTAACTGTCGAAAATAATCTGCCGGAAGAACAAAACAATCCTGCGAAGCCAACATAAAGAAATTACCAAAACCCCCCACATAGAAACATAAACCTACAAATTAAATATCAATATATAGCATACTATTCTGGAAACACTGATTTAAATTTGAGCACAAAATCATGAAATTAATAAATGGAAAAAATAAGTGTATCAGTTTTTCTGGCCATACAGCAAGTTCTTGGAGGAGTATTTGAGGGTCAGGGTCAAGAGATTTTGGGGAGTCTGATGATTCTGTGAGAGCAAATGCAATTCTTTTAAGGGATTTGGATTTCAGGGTTTTGTAGTGTGGGAAAGAGGGGATACGGAGGGGAATTTGAGGGAAGTGGTGGGCATGAGCTGAAGAGAATCTGGAGGGATGAAGAAGATGGAGAGCTGAAAGGGAAGCCGTAGCCATTTTTGAAAGGTGGTTGTGAAAGTTAGCCAACGAAAGATTTGCAATTTTTTTTTTTCTTTTTAAAAAAATTTATTTCTCTCAACATTATTTTTTCTGGTTTTGGATTGGTTTAGTTTTTATCCACCTTTCTGGTTTTGACAGGTGGTACAATGAAAATGATATTATAGATATTATGAGCCGAATTGTTTATATTTTTCAATAAATCAAATTATATTGGGATGAATTAATTTCATATGGGTCTGCTTACTTTTTTACATCACATCATAAAATATTATTTGCTTTGTTTATAAATTTCAATTATTTTAAAATTAATAAAACATCGTAACAAACATTATTCATGTAGGTTCTATTTTAGGCCTGGAAACGACATTTAAATGTGTAGAAATGTGCATTTTAAATTTTTAACTTTGATTGCAAAAATTTAAAAATAAAAATAAGTGAAATTTGGATAAAATTTGTAACTCTTAAGTTTTTAAATAGTAATAATTTAATTTTTTTTTTTTTGAAAACGTAAATACAAATTTTAGGATACAATATTAGACATTGTTCATAATTGATAATGGTGTTAGATTTATAGAGATATCTATTACATTTGTGTCAGCTTATCATTTTTATTTTTGATATAATGGGGTTTAGAATTTAAAAAAAGGTGGGCTTTCAAAAAGAAACAATAAAGGGTAGAGAGAGTGAATTAATAAGCTGAAACACAAATTTTCATTTACTTTTACAAAATTTCTTGTTATGTTTGGGTTCAATTTCATTTTCTATTCCCTAAAATATTTTTTAAAATATTTTGAGAAGATCCTCTAGGATTAATGAATCCAAAAATTGATGAATTGAGTTTATAGATTGTATTTTCAGAAGGCGAAAAAGGAGGTAGACTTTTTCAAAAATAGATTTATACTTGGAAGATAAGTTAAAAAATATGGTGTAAGCTTTGAAAATAATACTTTTATTAAACAAATCAGAAAATATTTCTTCAAAATATGGCATACCAATCTTAATTTCACCTCCAGCCATAGTTTGCTCATATCAAATCCTTGAAATCAAAGAGTTTTTCTTACAGTTTCCCCCAAAGGATAAGATAAGTTGAGACACAATAGCACCAGCACAATGTATTAATTGTGAGAAGCAACAATGGCTAAGAAGTTAACACTGCAGGGACATCTACTACTATTTTGACCTCTACTAGCAGCAGCTTTTAGCAAGACCATTTTTAAGCCGGCCGATACCTCCAACTTCCATCAGTCAGGCTCCAACCTTGGCAACTTTTCTCTGCTCAGTTTGACCTGTTGAAGGACACTGCATCTCTGTCCAACTTATGGGAACCATTGTTGCACCTACAGCATGTTAAAGCAGTCTGATTAAGGTTGTAAAAGAATGAACAAAGTATCGTATGCATGCTACATGGGCGTAATTTGAACAATTGAAATTAAATGGAAAACCAAGATAGTAATCGACTTTTAATATCCAAGTGAAGTGAAGACAAATACAACATAGCCTTGGTGATTGGTCAGTATAACTTGATTATCAATTTGTCATCCTTGATGATTTTTCCTCCCCTTTGGCACCTTTCTTCCGCAGGCGCTTAATGCAGGCATAGTTATATTTTATAGGTAATTCAAGTATCTTCCTGATACTTTTTTGCATTGACTGTAACTTGAGAGAAAACCAACTTCAGCTTATAACCTTGGGGAGGTGCAAGGAGTTCTTTGCAGTAAGACATATTATTCACAGTGACAAGTATGTGGGAAAAGGATTCAAAGAGACAAGTGTGGGAAAACTTTTAATGAACCATCAATCACATTACCCCAACGGACATGTTTACCATAGCAGAGGTGAGTAACAAATTGCAAAATAAGGATTAAGCTGGAACAACAGTAATCCATTAAAAATGGTATCAGACAAGGAACTGTGGAAGGCAACTCTGTAAAAAGACATTGGCCATAATAGTATTGATGAGCGATCATGAAAAATTAAGTTGGTCACTATTATCCTAATAATGCTGGAAAGTATATGTAGTTTCCCTGTCTACATAATAAGCAATCGGCTTGTTTATATAAGCAGTACGCAGGGAACAGAAACACGCCAGAATCTCAGGCATAAGGTGGAACTGAAGCTAAATAAAATATTCCTAGAACTCCAAGGGAAGACAAAGGAGTTGTCTTGGAGCAGATTCAGAGGAGCAATGAAAACACTAGGAGTTCTCCACCAATACAGAAACATGTATGCTTGTATCTGTAAATATCTACCCTAATTGGACAGAAATTCTATTATAAGCATATACTGAAAAGGTTTTTGTTTTTTAATAGGTTTCATGCAGGCAACAAGATTGGCTTAAACTTCATAAGCTATTCAGATTTCTGTAATAGAGTAAAAACCATCAGAACGCTATATCATCTGAATGGTGGAATGGTATCATAGCAACATTGTCTTTTTTATTTGCAAAAGATATGTAATCCATCTCACAGTTTGACTTTAGATAACTTCGGAAAGAGCTTTAATCATATGTATTTTCCGGTTTCCACTTTAGCCTCTCGTTTTGAAAGTCATATCAAATATACCCACTACAGTCTCACCAACCACAAGAGAAAAGGAGGGAAATTGCTCTCTATTGCTCCCCTGATTCTTCCACCCCCACACACCCCAATATCAATATAGTTCTCAGAGCATCAGGATAGTAGTCAGCTGGGGATTTTATCATAAAAAAATCTGTGTGTGACGTATAGTATTGCAAATATAGTAAGAAGCTGAGGAGAGTCAGTGCACCAAAAAACTGAAAATCATCAAGACCTAATTCATTAAAGATAACCTCGTTTAATTAGACAATTTTCTCAATAAAAACAAGTTTCAGAAACTAATATCGGTAGCATAAATGCAGAAAACAAATTCATACCAGCTGCACTTTCTGCAGAAACAACACCAAGATCATTTTTTGCAGTAGATAAATAATAAGCTCGCGCATCACCAAGGGATAGCTTTTCAAGGAAAAACATTAAGGAGAACGAATTACACTCAATTGGCATTCCCAAAGTTAAACGATTTCAAAATTTAAGAGAGAGAGAGAGAGAGACCCTTGAATAACAGAACTAAAAAGAAAGATCTACCAATGATATATATATCATCCGACCGAAGATAAAGATCCACCATGATTAATTTCATCTGACCAAAGCTTTGGAAATTGCTTGATGTTTGCCAGAAAAAACAACAGAAGTGTAACTTTGCCAAATATTCACGAACATGATCTAACATGCTCTACAAAAGGTACCAGCTTTTCAAGTAAATGATGATTCATCATGAATGGAATAAAATTCAAACAAAAAAGAATGTTTGTTTTAGCATGGAGGATACAACTAAAGCTCTGACAATGTCACCCGGGCGGAAAGAGGAGTGCATTTCTACTTTGTCAATCTCCGTTGCTCTGACATCTTGCTGCCTGTCATATATTCAAAAATTAGGATATAAGCATGCTTGCACTTATTCCAATAATTCCAAGAAGAGGTACACGCCACTCACTCAACACAATATTAGGTGCCAAAAAAACAAAACTTAGTGCTCAAAACAAAAGCAACGATTGCCGAGTGGAAAAGAAAAATTGCATCTTTCAGACATCAAACTATGATCATTTGGTTATCATAATTGGACATGTTTGAGAAAACCAGCATTTGGTGTTTCTTATTATCAGTGAATTTTCAAACTACCACAAATGTCAAACCAAAAATATTTTGCATACCTAATAATGCCCGTAAATTTTTCCCTTACGGACTTGGGACCTACACATACTATATCTGCTGAAGCCATTTTGGCCATCACTTTTGTAACCTGTCACAGGGAATAGAACAAATCAAAATATGAGGATAAACCCCCAAATAAAGATATAGAATTCGCCACAAGTTTGCACCGAAATGCAATTAGAAAGTTCTTATTTACTATAATAACTTACAAAAAGGGAAGCGCCAATAGAAACAAGGAAAGTATCTTAGGCACAGTGAATGAAGGAACAGTTTCAGCCTATAACTCGTATGACATATTTATATGCATGTCAGCTCCCAATCCCCTATTCGTACAACTACATATCTTACTATATCATAAATTTGCCTCTTAAATCTCCACAGAATTGCTCAGTAGCAATCCAAATTCCATAAACAAGCAAGTTCTAGTGTTCTACTCTAGGCAGTCTAGTTTATTTCAGCATACTGCTTTACACTAGCAAAAAGAACTGAAGCCAAACCACAATAGCTATCAATTACAAAAAAAATGAAAAACCATTCAGCAAATAAGAGAATCGTACTCTTGCAATAACAATAGCACCAGGCTCTGGAACTGGACCATGTGCCTTATGACCTTTCACCTCCACTGTAGGCCTCTAATAACAACACCAAAAAAAAAAAAAAAACCCACGAATAAATTAAAAAAAAAATTGCAAATAACCCGAAAAAAAGCTGAATCTTTAATCCAAAATCAGCATAAAAACACTTATCCAAAGTTGGGTTCTTTGAATTGATTACCGGGTCGTCTGAGCCCACGGGAGGAGGAGTAAGGGAGCGGAATCCAGTGAGTGAGGCGTAGACGGTGTTATCTTGGGGTGAAACGTAAGCACCCTTCCCAGGTTTCAACTCTGAGGCTTTTCCCAATACTTCACCTGGTGTCACAAAATTTTCTTCCTCTCTTTCCTTCATTTTCTCCTTCTGCGTGTATGTGTACGTATATGAATGTATAGTCGTATATAACCCTTTTCTCAGTTGAGGGAGAAGGTGAAAGCTATGGAGATTAATAGATTTGCCGCTCTTTGTTTGTGTTTGTTTTAGGCTTTTAGCCTTTTCTTGTTAAGGGTTTGGTAGGAATTTCTTGCATGGTATTGGGCCTGGTGTGTAATGGTCCATAATGTTTTTAGCATTTTTTAATGTCTAATTAACAAATTCATTTTACCTTCTATGCTTTATCCCCTTATATTTTTATTACATTACTTTACTTCATGTATTCTTAAAAAATAATATAATTATCCTTATTATTATTTTTTGTTAAATTATTTTAAAAATGTTTTAAACTTATTACACTTGTATTTATATTCTAATAATTTTTTTAATTTATACTTAATATTAAATTTATTTAAAATTTTATTATACTTAAAATCTAGTGACTATTTATTTAATTAATGTAGTTCATATTAAATTACTATACACTAAAATATTTTCTATTAGCTAATACATTTATACTTATAAATTTCTTATTCATCATAAATGTAAAAAATATGTAATCCATTTCTAAATAATATTTTTTAAGTATGTTAAATATTAGTAGTAATTTTTTAATTATTAATTGAATAATCATAATTTAACAAAAACTATATTAAATTTAAAAAAAAACATTTTTTATTAATTTTTGTTAAACACCAATATGGATTTTTTAAAAATTTATCATAATTTTTATTAAATCACGATAATTATATTATTTATAATTTACTTAATAATAATAAAATGAACACTAAAATGACTATTTTTTTAATTTTAACATTATTTCCATTAAATAATAGTAATTTTATTAATAATGAAATTTTTATTACTAATATTAAACATGTTTAATAAAATATTATCTAAACTATATTATACATAAATATACTTATAAGTAAAATATTAGCTAACAAAATATCCTACTATATAGTAGTTTATAAAAATTATCTTATGTTAAAAAAGTAGCAATTAAATTTGAAGTACAATAAATTTTTAACTTAACATTAATTTTATTTAAAAAATTATTAGAATATAAATCAAAGTCTAGTGCTTTTAAATATTTTTAAAGTAATTTCACTTAAAAAAATAGGTTAGGACAATTAAGTTGTTTTTTAAGAGTTCATGGGATCAATATATTTCACGTAATAGTTCAAGTGGACAAAGTGATACCAGTTGATAAAACAAATGGTAAAGTGATACAATTTAAAGTATAATACATAAATAAAGTAATACTCAATAAAAATATAAAGAAATAAAATGAAATTAACCCTAATAAATATGGAAATTATTAAATTTATTTATTTATTGAAAAGTTTAAGATATTATGATTACTGGGGATTTGATGAGTTGTTACTTGAGATACGAAAATCCAAAATCTCTAAATTTCGATGTGATTTAGGCTTCGACTTTGCCACTTGGTCCAAGACTTTGTTGCCATTAGTGTGACATATAATTGTCCAAAAATGAAGTTTTGAAATAATTCTTTAAATCTATAAATAAAATTGGGTGTACAAACATACGTGGAAATACAAATTGAACAAAAGAAGATATCGACTATAATAATGAAAAAAAATTCGGAACTACATTTTACTACTAATAATTAATTTTTTTCAATAGAATGTAGCTATTTCCTTACCTGTTTGATGCTTTACATAAATACATTCTTTTTTTCTCAAAATAGACAAAAACTTGAAAATCAATGTGGGAAGTAGCAGAAAACATGGTTGGAAATAGCACAAATCTACCCTCTTAATAACTAAACAAAGAATTTAGCATTTTGGGCCTTCCCCCCCAACCCCCCAACCCCCCCCCCCCCCTTGAGATGGTATGATTAAGGGCACTGTGGGCTTTTCCCAGGCCCACCATAGTAAAAATGTGTGCCCCAATCATTGTTGTAGGAACTCTTGATGTTGTAACAATTAGTGTTCTCAGCCAAGGTTGATATGTCATGGGCCGAACTCAGGCTGTTGTCCGAGTCGACGACTTCTAGGTTTCTAAAGTAGCTTGCTTTTGCAAACCCATCTTCTGCAAAATGGCCCGAGCCCATTTGAGTTGATGTGTGTTCGCCGTTGGGCCGAGAATTTACGACCTCTCCGCCCCACTCAACCATGGTGGCCCGGTCCGTTAAGTGGGTGAAAAGCTCAGTGGGCCAATAGCCCACTAATGTGCTGTCACCAAAGCCCATCCACCAATTTCCCAATTTTGGATCCTAATTTGCACATGATAATTAAGTAAGAAGGTTAAGATTTCCCCCCAAGAAAACCTAGAAACAATTTTGATGTTATTTTTGGCAAAATATAAGGGTAAATTAGTTGGACCTTCCATATGAGTATGGTGATGTCGTATTGATTTCCACCGGTCGATGACACCGGTGAGATGGCAGCTCCGATGGCTATTCGACTATCTGTTTGCACGAATCCGGAGCATAGAAGATTGTAGCATCCCGTTGCTTGATATGCATCGCTCTGCAAAATCATAGAAGAAAAAAAAAATAAGAAAAAAAAAAATATAAGTTCACTTGATTATTAGAATGAAACCAATTTAAAGTTTTTATGATCAATAAAAATAATTTTTTTTCTTTATTTTCTTCATTGGGTATTTGTTTTTGTTGATTATCACCATCTATTTTGAAAATATTCCAAGCCCAAAAAAAAAAACCCATAATGATCATCAATCAATGCATTTTCCTAACAATGTACTATGCATGCATGCACATGGACAATAGCCAGGAAAGACCATTTTGACACTGCCTATTTAATAAGGAGATGTACAACTTTCATGAATGCTAAGGCAGAAGAATGGTAAGCTAAAATAAATGCAGTCCCAATTATTGAAAAATTCTGATTTCCAAGAGATACAATCCCACCATTCCTCCATCCCCCACCCCACCCCACCCCTATTTAATATTCTTTTATATCCACATATAATTTCAAAATAAAAAATCTAAATATTTTTCTTCATAATAATATATATCGACCAACGGTTTAAGAGATACCATATCTCGTGATTTATATTGGATATATATCTCACTATATATTTTATACACATCTATATGTATAAGTATTAGTATGTATAAATTTATAATTAAATATATATTACACAACCCACCAACAAAGACTCATATTGATGCAGAGGAAGATGAAATGTCCCCTTTCATGGTTTAATGTTGCTCTTTAAAATATATGGCCTCTTGACAAATAGTACAAAATTTCATGTGCTTGGTCCCTCTTTACAATTTTCAAGACTTTCATATTGGCAAACCTAGTTGAAATTTCCAACTTTTGATTACTTGCTCATTTAAGATAATTTTATGATTATTTAATTTTATTTTATATATATGTATGTATGTATGTATAATAATTGCGTCCATTGCGCAAGACTTTAATAGTTGGTAGCATTAAAAGATTTTTAAAAAAATATTTATATATATTTTGAACTTTGTTACATTACTTATATGGTACTTATAAGATAGTGGTTGGTGGACATGATTTTATAACATGACTTTGGAAGGAAGAAAGCCCTTATATTATATAGTAAAATAGAGCTTAGCTCGAGGTTTATTTATTAATAAACATTGAAATTTGAGATACCTAGGTATAATTAATTTGACTTTGGAATATGAAGTTGTGATCCAAAGAAGGTATATTAAAATGGGTTTGACCTATGATCAGGGTTCCTTAGTAAAATAATTTTATTGGCCTTTTTATATCATTTAAGTCATTGTTAGAATGGAAATTGAGGTGGTTAAAGTCAAAATTGGGTTGAGAATATTTTTATAAATTGGAAAAAAAATAAAATACAATCGAAAAAATGTCAGCCGATGATCATTAAGTCTTCATCTTAAGAAAATTAGTAATTTAATTACAATTTATTAATCAAATTCACACGAAGGTCTAATGCAATTTACAAAATAATTTATTTAGTAAATTAAATGTGCCTTATTCAAGAAAAAAAAGAAGACATATACAAGTGCCATATTTTTTTTTAAAAAAAGTTTTCTAGTGGAAAAATAGTTGAAAAAATGGTGGTGTTAGAATTAACAAAATTTTGCAATTACAATCATTTTTTTTTATATTTTTCAGTATATTAATTTAAATAAATCCATAGAAAATTAATGAAACTGGAAAAGAATGGAGAGAACTGACCGTCCAGTAGGTGAATAATCTTGGCCTGCTGTCACCATACAGCTCCGGACTAACCTGACTAGTAGAACCATCAAAGCTTCAGAAATTCAACTTCATTAATGCATTTATTAATTATTAAACTGAAATTTTGTCGAACGAAAAAAAATAATTTGACATTTCATTAAAATAATAAATTTGATCGAAAAGGTGAATTTTTAGTCAATTTCGGATATCATAATCATGATGTATGAATTTCATATATGGACCACTTGGTGAGTGGATCTCGTGCGGTCCTGAAACTCATTAAAAAAACCAGTGTACGACATACATACGAGTTATTATCCATCTTTATTGATTGATAAAAACTCATTCGATTAATTAATTTAATTAGTAAGCATATAGTGTGCATGTGCTAAAAAATATTATAATTGTTTAGCGATCGCAACTTTCAAAATTAAATATAAATTTACATTACGATTTTCAATAGTATGTGACAATTTAATCTATAATCGCTTTTGTATTCTTTTACAAAAACAAAGTTTAATGCCAACCCTAATTTTTATTTTTGGAGAATTGACTCTTTCAAAATTAATTTTATTAAAATTATTTTTTTTATTAGTAGCCATGCCAAAATAGTATACATGCACATGTCATGTGTGCGAAGCTTCCGAATTATGAATTAAATTAATGGAAATTTTGATTAAGGTGATATTATTAATACGATTTATCTCATATTAGATAGTTTAGATTAATTCCAGAAAAATGACAAAGTACAGTTCATCTATGATTAATAGGAAAAATTTAAGCAAATGACATTCATATGAAAAAAGACTAATTAATTGATTCCAAAAAATAAAAACAATTTAAAGTATAATCATATTTATCTAATCAAAAAATAAAATTTTCAAAAATACTATAGATATGATCTTTGAATGTGTGATATATAGATATATATATAGAAACACACACACAAACATAGGGGTGTGTGTGTTTGGGGGGGGGGGGGTGTGGAATGGGGGGAAGGAGTACCTGCCAACCAGCTTCAATGCTGTTGAGGTCAGAGCCATCAAAGGAGCCAGAGAGAACCCAAATCTGGGAGAGGCTGAACTCGTTCACCACTTCAATTGATGGGTCCCACACGTTAATTGTCGCTTTTGCCCCAAAAACCTCTCCCGATCCCGTCGTGTATGCTATCGCGTGCTTTCATTTCAAAAAATGCGACTCATTAATTAATAAACTTGGTAAATTATTACAATTTTTTTTCCACCAATTAATGATAGATGGATGAGTGAATGAAGTTTAATTAATTAATTGTGTGATATATAGATTTATAACTATTGGTGCAATCAAAGAAGACTTCTTTTTTTTTTTCATAAATAAATTGGAAAAAGTTAAAAAAAAATTCACATCAATTTTCACAAATAAATTCATTAATCTGTCACATTTGGTAATGAGTATCTTACCACATATTTTATACGTATCACATGCATGTGTGCGTAAGTGTATGTAAATATACGGTAAAATATATACCCAATATACACTATTGAGTGTATGTAAATATACGGTAAAATATATACCCAATTTACACTATTGAGTGTAGCATTGACAAGAACGCCACTTAAAATCTGAATTTTAGAGTAAAGTTTGGCTTAATTGAATGCAAGTGAAAAATATTTCCAAACTTTATAGTCCATACTTACATGACTAGCAATAATATTCGTCTTGAAATTTAGTCATTTTTTTTTTCCAGTTTGCACACAATCACAATTCTTGTGATTTCCTTGAGTTTGATCGAATTTGATCCGAACTTAAATTTCTCACATAACATAGTATTACTGTGATCGTTTGGTGTGGAATAGAATACGACTTTTAACCAGAAAAATGTAATTAAATAATAAAAATAAATTATTTTGAAAATAAAACTTATTTCCATATGCAAGGTTACATACAAATGCCGTGGTAGGCACGGATTGACCTAGTTGCACCAACTCATTTTCCTTTCCCTTTTTGCAGCTAAATTAGTTTCCTAGTTACATTTTTCAGTGACAAAATTTCCCAATTTCTAGTTTAAGACCACCCTGTCATTTATTTATCCTACCCAAATTTTCCTCACACACACACCCCACTTAAGGCCAAGAAAATGGAGATCATGACATGCTTTCACACACACACACACACGTGTGTATGTGTGTGTTTTTTTTTGCTTATGATCAATGCATGTAAAAAGTGGTACAAGACATACGTACCTCATGGCCATTGCCACTGACAACATCAGGGGCGTCGGCACGGTGGCCGGCCGCCGTTGCTGTCATGTATCTGGATTGTTTCTTGCCAAAATCATACAAAGATTTAGCCCTCAGTACATCATGCATTGTGCTCCGCCGTATCGGCACCGTGCCCTTTGGGCAGCGCTGCCCCTTCTGATGCCACATTTGCCAGACCCCTTTGAATCCATCAACACTGCTGCTGCTGCTATTGGTGTTGTCTTTTACAGCATCTGTTTTGGCCATTCTCATTGACTTTGGCATTTCTGGTGGAACTCTCTGTTTGATCATGAAAAAAATTATTATTGTGTAGATGTAATCAATGATAATAGTACAATATTGTAGCAGTATTAACAGTTGCTGGGTTCGGCCAAATCTGATTCGGACTAGGATTTCATGATGATGAAAGAGAGAGATGAGAAGAAAATGGATGCAGAGTAATGTGGATATGAAGAAAAAGGAGGTGGTTGGTAGTTAAAAAGAAAACTTAATTGAACCATGAAGAGACAAGAGGCTGAAAGTTAGTATGTTTTTGCGTTACGTTTCCTCAATATAATAAAAAGGTGCTTTTTTTCTAGCTTCTAGTGTGTGTTGTGTGTGTGTGTGTGTGTGTGAAATAGAGATAAAGAGACAAAAGGGAAGTGCAGTTGAAGAGTAGAGACATGTACCTGGATCTTGTGATTCTTTAGAAGAGGATGATCCAAAGCTGGCTGTTTTCTTTTATGAATACAATCTATGATATCTCCATCTGGGCTCTGAAAAGATTCACTCCACAAATTTTAACACCATTAACATATCAGAAAAATCCATACATTTACATGAGACACACACAGACCCACTGGTGTGTGTGTGTGTGGACATACATACATACCTGGATGGTGAAGACAGGAGGCTTGTTAATCTTGTCCAAATGCCTCTGAATCCTGGCCAGTCTCAAGTTGCTAACTTGTCTGTATTCAGTGTTGTTTAAAGAAGTGGAAATGGCTACAGATTCTTGGCAGAAAAAGGCAAGAAAGAATGGCAGAAGAAAAGGAAATAGAAGAGCTGCTGCTGCTGCTGCTGATGATAATGAGGAAAACCCTTTCTTCCTTGCCACAACAGTGTCCATTTCATTCAGTGCAAGAAAGAAGAGAAAACAAACACACACACTATAACACCATTAGTGGGTAAAAACAAAGGGTCACCACTAACCAGAGACACCTCTTAATAACCCCAAAACAGGCCAACAACAAAGCAAACTTGGAAAATGACCTCTATTCAATTCTTGACATAATAGTTGTAATACTTTATACCTCCTCCCCCCTATCTCTCTCTCTCTCTCTCTCTCTCTCTCTCTCTCACACACACACACACACACACACACACACATACAGTGATTGAGTGAGTGAGGGTGGTGCTGGGAATTAAAGGGAGGTGGGTGCAGGGCAATTAAGCTGAGAGCTGCACACAGTCCCAAACACATTCAGCATCAAAATCATGATTGCCTGCAGCTGCATATAGGAGATTTATATCTAACAATGACTCTTCAATTTGTTATCTTTTCAAACACACACACACACACACACAGTTGCACCACAATTAATTCAAGAGAAGAAAGAAGAGAGAAAAAAGCAGAAACAAAAAGAAAAAGAAAAAAAGTAGTATAATCAGAGCATTATAAATCATACAGACCTACCCCTCTCTCAACACCCTCACCCCTCCTTTATTGCACCCCACTTGAATATTAGCATCTACCTATCTATCTGCCCTCTGCCACCACACAATCTCCCCTCCATTAATTCTCCTCCAAACCCTCTTTTTTCTTCTACTTGTTACCTTATCTTTTTTCTTTTCTTGCTAAGCTAACCATATGAGTAGTACTGTTACTATGGTTTCTTTAATTCTTTTCTTTTCTAATTAATGATGTTGAAGTTATTGCATCTGGTAACTATACTTCCACCTGATCTGTCACAGCCACCTAACTAAATACTCATCATTAATTTATATTTCGAATTCATATAAATCGTGATAGAGTTACATTATTTAATTAAACGAAATTAAATTATCCAAGCTAACAAAATTTTGTAATATACGCGCTTGTCTAAAATGTATATATGTAGTATGTGGGGTCTGCTTAAATTAATTCTTGCAATCTACCATGAAAGATATTTAAACAATGCAAGAATACGGCCCAGTAATCAGAAGAAAAATCAAGGCAAAAGATTTTAATGCCAAACTTCAGTTCAGCAAATAAAGTGGGATCTCTTTTTGTTCTTTAGCATACACTTGTTTAACTATATATCACTAAACACACACACACACACACGTGTGTGTGTGTGATAATATAAATCCTTTGAACGAAGATTGTATGCTCAATCTTACCGTAGCTGCTAGCACAGAGTTAGCCACCAATTCAAATAGACGAAAAAGAGGGTTGAAAAATTGCTTGAAGATCATCTTTTTTTTTTTTTTAATTTTTTCACATTACCAATAGAATGAAACAATTATTTATCTAGGAAAGTATAATAAAAAACTTGTGAGTCATTCTAAAAATTGATTTTCCAATGTAACATTTATTACTATGGGAAATAAAGGTGGTAAAAACACACATTGAAAATCTCTTCTTTTTGAAATCAAGAATTCATATCCCTCCAAAGAAGTGTAATAGTATAAATTAGGAAGACAAAAAAAGTATCTAGTAATTAGCTTGGATTTCCTAAACTACTTGAAATGATTAAAATAATTACTAGAACCCTTAGGTGTATTAGACTTAGGAAACAATCAATTAATTAAATAATTAATTAATTATTGATGAAGACATTTTTTTTTTGAAAATTTTAAAGAGTTGCGTACGTGGGGGAAGGCTTCTATTCTGTTTTCTTGTGAGAAAAATTCCTTGTTCCAAGCTACAATGCGATCATCTCCATGTGGGCTGCATCTTAGTTCACAATCTTTAATGCATACAGAAATTTAATATACAAAAATTAAATGTTATTAAAAATAAAATATGAATTAATTAATATTTTGAGCTTCCATTAATTCTCGAATCTCGAATGAATTCACCAAAAATATTAATATTTGTGGGGTGTCAGCTTCTTTAACTCTCCAAGCCTGGAAGTCTGGGAATTTTGACTCACACAGTTTCATGTGCACAATGCCTTTAATTTCCTCTCACAATATTAAATACATTTGTTAGTAGATTTAATTATTGTTACTGTTACAACTCGAGCTAGATTTAAATGTTCCATTCAACGGGCAATTTTTAGTAAAGATTTTTAAATAATTTTTTTTTAGTTCAAATTTGATTTTGATCAAAGCTAATCAGTCACAAAATACTTAAAATCGGGTTTAGACCAATTTTTTTTTCTTTGCAAGTTATATTTGGTTGTCGACGAGTTTTACCAGTTAATAATCAGTCAAGAATTATTGAAATATTTCATAAATATAATATGGTGTCGCCTCAAAACTTGTTCTATTAGTTTCTTGTTTGTTTAATGACACATGTATTAATTAATAAAAGTGTTATATTTTTATTAAGAATTGTTTTGTTTTTCTTTTTCAAATATATCTTGTTGTGAGGTTGGAAATTTGGCTATTAATTAAGTGGTTTTGAGTCACTTTATTTTTTCTTGGCTTGATTGAGAGTAATTCATTGAAACAAAGTTTCTTGATTTTAATATGAAGTGTGAATTAATTATATGCTTGTGTTGTAAAAAAACAAAATACTTAAACTTGGGAGATCGACCTTGATTAGTTCGTTAATGATCTCAATTTCTAAGTAGAATGAGATATAATCAACCAAGGGAGCTCAAAGTCCCTAATGGACTCAATTTTTAGGTAGAATGTAAAATAGCATGAAATTAAAGAAACCGCGTTAAGATCGTTGAAGTCGAAGTATTCAAATGATTAAGTCATGAGAGGTTTAAAAAATTACGAGAATTAAGTTTGTTGAATAAAAAATGACGTATTTGTAGAAACCTAATCGAAGGATATTTATAGTATAAGGTCATGCGAGTCAATCATGTGAACGTGTCGTATAAAGATTTTCGAAAGATATGAATTCATAATCAATAATTAAAAATTTAGGGTTTCTCAATCAAGGATCCGATATAAAAATGCACCAAGTTTTGAAGTGTTTGATAAATATATCTAAATAGGATAAAATGGTCCTTCATATTAAGGCATGTAAATATATCATATTTGGGTGAAATAGAAAACTCACCGCATAAAAATAAAAATAATATCTTAATTAATGTAGAACGTTGGGATTGTAAAAAGTGTGCGCCATATTTACTATCTAGCCCTTCAACTATAATTGCATCACATGTATAGGACAAGATTTTATTTTATTTTATTTTATTTTTTTGACATTTCACGCTTAGAATAATTTTTTACTACTACTCTTTATATCAACTATAAATACCCTCTCAAATAAAGAAAAAAAAATAATTTTATTATCATTAGCTTAATTTTAGTTTTTTTAAATTATCTAAAAATTGCAACTTATTTTAAAGAATGAATCCCAAAATATGAATGATTATCAAGTAAGAAGATAAAATGGGCAAGTTTTTTGTTCCACTCATTTCCACCTCATTCATTCATAATCAAAGAGCCTTGGAACTTGCCTGATTATTTTTTTAATTTTTTATTGGTTCACAAATAATTGAATATTTATTCTGGCTGATTCAATCCGTTCAACAGTAAATTCACATCTCTTAAAACCAACACTTTCCAGCACAGTCCTCAGTCTAATAAATAAATAAACTAATAAAAAAAATACTACTAATACCCCTACATTCTAATTATTGACTTAAAACAATAGAAAATTTAAAAGACAATAAAGCAAGCCTAACAGCTTACTGTCATCAATTTATTAAATTCATTAAGTAAAATGTTCAACCTCGAATTTTCAGGTCATCCGAAATGATAAATGAGCCACAGTTAATAACTTTCCGTCTTTCATTGTTTGATGAACAATGAGAAATGATAAAAGATGAAATTGGGCACAAAAAGGGGGCAAAAATAGACTTAAAATATATTTTCTTTATATGGAAAAACTAACTGAACTCAATTACCCAAAGAACTCATAGTCCAGAGTCCTGATGGGCTAAACAGCATTTCCAAATAGACAACCAACTTCAAGCTGCCACACGAAAAGACCAGCAAGATAGGCACTCAAGTCAAGCACAAAAACAAAGGAAACAATGAGTTCTGCATTTGAATAAATACCAGAAACACTATAATTTTCATTACTCGAAGATTTCATTGTTCTACAAATGTTAATATAGAAACAGGAGCTCACTCTGAGTTCCGGCAATGTCAAAATGGCTGTCGACAATTACACCAGCAATTACAAAACAGAAATGAACCATTTGGAGCAAGAACTGTACTTCTGCAGTGGGTATATAATTGCGTATATATTGTGTATATGTTCCTCTCAACAACAAAAGGGATTAGGGGAAATTGGCTTTGACACCAAGTCTCTTTGCCCTCAAGATTCAAGAAATCATCAACAAACAGCTGAAATGTATCAGTCAATCACACTTTTAATCAGCTACTTGCCTCATCTTCACTGTCTTCACTGTCATCACTGTACCAACAGAGCCAGTTATGTTGTGGGCAAAACATTTCACATACTGAAAGAAAGCTCTAAGGCATTTTTAATCCATTCATGCTTATCAAAATCCAGATAACATAACAAGTGATGCAAAACACATTGGAGCACATCATGCACAATAATTTGTGAGAATAGGTTTAATATGAGCACTTTGGATAAAACAATTTAAAGAACATTAAGTGAAGCCTTACGAATGGGAAAAAAAAAGTATATTTAGGTTGCAGAATCAAGTTGCGTTTGAGAAAAAGGCAAACCTAACAAGAGAAGTGTATTTATTTATTTATGTAACTTACATAAAGTTTATCGTATATAAGGGAACAAAGAGAGTTATGCAAGAAAAGTAACATGAAGAAGCATCACTAAGACCCTGCAAAAGTGAAATGAACAAGATTCCTCACCTGTGTTCGGGGAGCTTTGATATTCTTCTAGCATCCAAGCCTGTGATATATTTTTGTGCAGCTTGAATATTTTCTGTACCTGGAAGACAAGAACTGGAGTTGGCAATGATCTAAAGCAGGAAAGTGAACACCACAAAACTTAAGCAGAAATTTAGAATCAGAGAGTCGGCTACCATGAATGATATAATTAGTAATCAAAATACATTTGAGGGCAACAGGAAGCAAGAAATATATACCCTTTGACAATTGGAAGCTGTGCAGTGCACATCTTTCTGCAGCTAGCCTAACAGGCGTAGATCCATCCTTTAAGCATTCAGCAAGCACAGGTCCAAATAATGAAATATGAATTATAATCCCCTGTGGATTAGCCTACATAAAATTTTAATATTGAGATTAAGTAAGTATTATTATACACATTTAATAGAAATACATTAGGTACTAGTTTAGTGATGATCATGCAATATATGTACCTTGGCAACTGCCTTCAAAGCACTTAAGGCCCTTCTTCTGACTTCACTTGAGTCATCCTGCATTACCAATACCAAATAGTTCAAAGTCGCCAAATGGGCAGTCGTGTTTGAAGGATCATTCCGGATTTGATATAGTAGAAGTCTTCCCAAAGCTCGAACTGATGATTCACGAACAGGGAACTACATAAAAATCAAAGTATTAAAATTACAAGGAATGTCCAAAGAAATATATAACTCAACTCCACCAAAAGTTCGACCATGCAGAACATTACCTCCATTCCTATTCACATGTAAATGAAAATTTATAATCAAGGCTTTTACACCTTTCAATCTTTCACAAGCCATCTTGGCACAATACAAGTAGAAAATACTCCTACTACTGCTAAATCACTCCACTAAAATTTTTGACCACTTATAATACATGATATTACAGGCTTGGTACAAATCTCTCATTTCTTGATATTATCACGTCTTAGCGATGGCAATCTGTGGTAAAAAATTAGACATGACAAGTTGATGTTCAGAAAGTACTATTGAGTTATATTAACTTCAACAAACTTTTCAGAAAGTACAGTTAGTGCCAAATCTCAAGTAAAAACTAAAGTGATAAAACAAGGGCATACCTTTTCATCCTTCAATGAACTTTTCAGACAATCAACAATGCTTGTAAACAATGGAGAAGCACAAACTATTGCAGCATTATGTCTAAGCATGGATGATATGGCAAGAGTAGATCCATGCCTTGCAGTCCAAGTAGAAGAGGAGGCTGAATCTGCTACTCCCATGAGTACTTCAGAAATTTGAGCATCTTCCAAATACTGTTACACAGTGATCATTGCTCATCAACACCAAGAACACCACTTTCACGGGCTTACAAATAATAAATATAGATTATTTTAATTGGGACCACACTCTCTAGAATAAGATCAGTGTTACTTAAGGTCCATGGACTTAATAAGAATTTTTTTATGGAATATGCTATATTGGAGAATTAATTCCAAAAGTCACAGGTTAAGAGAGAGAGAGAGAGAGAGAGCAGGGTATACCTTTTCCCTTTTAAACAACTTATCAACCTTTGTGACCAGCACCCCTCTGAGTTTACTCACATACATATACATAAATCTTTCATATACATCTGTTCTGGTCTTCGAATATCTCACTTAGCCCCCTCAAATGTATGATACATGCCATACACTTTCATGTCCCCTCACATATATAATACATGCAATACGATTTTTCATGCGGTATGGGTTTAGAGAACAAACAAAATGAAATTTGATCCAGAGGAGGAATGTAATTATCAGGACCTGAGGGGAGGTGGATGTAATTATCCACTTGATTGAATTTCAAGTGGAATAAAAGATGGAATAAAACCTATTCATGAACTACTTACCACACCAAATATTCTTATATAAGAGAGTACTAATAATATTCCAAAGATTATTGCCATTCACCTGCAATAAAATTCCCAAGATGCTAGCTGCAGAATTTCGTATTTGATCATCTTCACTATATATCATATCCTTTAGCTGAGTGTGGACACGAGATATAACAACACTACTTAAACTTTTTCCAGCATTCTTTACCACACCTTCCAAAGCTGTCAATGTTGCTTCTCGAACTGCAAGATCTGATGCCTGGTAAGCAATAATGAGCTGGGTTACGTTCTAGAGCTTTAAGCCAAATGAGCAGGAAAGAATAAAATTATGATTATTACCTGCAGACCAGATAAAAGATCACCAACTAAAGGATCAATCCTAGTACTGAGAGCACTAAGCTTCCAAGGGCAAAGGCAGCACTTGAACGGACAGTCCTGCAGATGATTTCATTAAGCACAATATAGGAGCTGTTTTGCCTTCAATTGGCATGACAGTGGCAGGTGAGATTAAAGCTTTAATAAATGGGTTAGTCCTCCATGCCTTGTATTTAAGTGCTAGCCAAACAGCTAGCACTTAAATTAAGCAATTCCTCATGAGCTAACCTTGTATTGTCTTGTAGGCACTTGACGAAAGTTGTTTGAAGTTGGGGAAGAAAAGGCTTTAGGGCAATCCCACCCTTCTGTATCATGACGCTCAAAGTTGACAGAATAGCACTCTTTACTTGCCAAGGGAATCGGTCCCCTATGATGCGAATCAGTGGGCTAGAGAAATAACATGTATGATTAATTTCAACCTTCAACTTACTTTAAAACCCTTAAAGGTTCATATGAGGCATTTTCCAGTTAGGAAACTGATAATTGTAAAAAGAAAATATGATAAATTTTGTGCAGTGATATATGTACATATGTATGATACTAGAATAGTTCACATAGAAATGGAAAATCAACAAATTAGTACTAGATTTTCTTCATAATAAAAATTTCATAAAGAAATGGAGCACACATGTACATAAGACAAGGGCTTTGTAAAATAAATTTGGCAATTAACAAACATTCCCACAAAATTCCATGATCAGAAAATACCAGTACAGTTGCCATAAAAAAAAAACAATCTGGTAACCATATTGATAATTTTCCGGGAAAACCAAATGAAAGTCAATCTAATTTGTGATCAGAAATAGCACTACATTTCCCTGAAAAATAAATATCAGTCTAAGAACCATATTGAATATTTTTCAGGAAAGCCCAACAAAAGTTCATCTAATGGAGCAGATAAGCAAAGAGAGTTTAAACACATCAATCAAAAGTATCATCAAACATACCCTGTAATTGGAATAACAAATTCTCTCAGGGCTTTTTCACTTGTCACTTCAATCAATTCTCCAAGACCCAAAGCTGCCTGCTCTCTTAGTTCAGCTGATCCACTTATAAGACCCTGAAAAACATAAATTTGTATATCAGGGCATCTAAGAAGCCCAATACATGTAGGATTAGAAACAAACAATTAAAAAAACATATGACACCACATCTATCATATGCCTCATAAGCATAAACAGTTGAAATCACGTGATGAGAAAACTATCGTAATTGGCCGCAAGAACTTATAAATGCTTAAAACACTTACAAGTTGCCTTATTATTCACTTAAGTAACCAGAGAAAGAAATTCAGTTCATCAATAATGGAGTGTGTTGTTCCTCACATGGAAGTATTCCAAGCATCAATGTGAGTAGGATTGTATTTGAATAAATATTACAGATTAGACCGAAAGGGAAAGAGTAACAGGAATTGGCCGGCAGACAAAAAAGTCAGAGAAAGTATTTAAGGTAAGGCCAGGCAGCCAGCAGCTTAGAGTCTTTCGACCACTGAACGGTGTGGTACATCAACATTAAGCAACTGAATTTATTTGCAATATATGTTACATGGTGCAAACATCACAGAATAAAAACCATGAACATATCTACTCAAGTGAAGTTGGCAATCAAAGCTCGAGTAACTACAAGAAAGAAGACAAACTGACATCTTGCCACTTCGAAAATTGGGCTTACTCTTTTCTATGTCAATGAATGGACCAGTCGAAGGGGAAGGTGTGCTAAGGGAGACACCCGAAGCATAGAGTAGCTTCAAGTGACCAACCCACTAGTCATAGTGTGGGACCGATAAATAGATAAGGTGTTTGCAGTAGAAATGACAAAATTTGGCTTCTCCAATGAATTTTAACGCTTGGTCGGAATCACTTTAAAAAACCTATAATAAAAGTGTCCGGTTAAAGGTGAATTTAAAAAAAAAGGCATTCTTATATCAAGAACATTTGCCATCAATAAGTTACAAAAAGCAAGTCCATTGAAGAGAGAGCTAGAAGTAGTGCCACAGACTCAAAAAAGGATGGGAAATACAATAAATGACACCAAAACTGAGCCTAAGACTGGAATATATATCCGGAATGACTGTCGATAGAGATGTCAAGAGATCAATAAGGTATATTGAGTTGGGGGGAAACTGGAAAGATTGTGTAGATTGAAAAACTGTTGTGAGTAGATTGAAAAACAAAAATTGTAAGTAACACTACCATTCTCCAGAAGCTATCCCCCCAATATCAAACCAAGAATTTTGACAAGAATTATATTCCACCATAGGTTCGAAATTGGTGGTCAGATGCAATTCCAGATGGCAATTTTCTTGTGGGAGACCAGGGTTTTCTTTTCCATTATTTTTAGTATGCTGGGGGTGCAAGCACAAACCAACAAATTTATTCTAAAGATCGCAAATATGCAGAATTTCATCTTCCATGAGATTCAATGAAGTACCTGGAGAAAGATAGGTAGTACAGGTTGAAGTGCTTTTGGGAGACAGAATCCAGGTATCAGAACTGGTCCTCCCTGCATCCGTTGAATAAATGGTCATAACTCAATACAAATAATTAACATTCAACAGATGAAATATAATAAATAAAATTTTCTGCATCACAATTCAAGGTGTCTTCCATCTATTGCAATCTGAAAACGGCGAACTGTTAAAAACTTACTTTCTTCTTTCTTCGTTCTTTGTCCCTAGATGTAGACACTGCATCCCGAACCAGCTTCATATATGAAGGAAGAACCTCTTTAGGCACCGAACTTACAACCCTCAACAACGCTTCCCAAGCAACCTGTAGAAAACATAAGGTAAAACATGCAAACTTAAATTGAAAACAAAGCAGAACTTCATTTAAAAATTTACCGCAACTGTAGCAGAATCTGGGTCGCTAAGCAAAATTATCAAGGTAGATATCATATTTGGTGCTTCATCAACCAGATACAATTTGCTATTTTGGAAGAAGTATCCAATCAGATACGAAGAGCTTCTTCTTATCGAAGCCTGGAAGAATGAATAACTATTTAATTAGTACAAATAATGTTACTCATTGTGCTTGACCCAGGGGTAGGCCTGAACAATATCACAGGTCAAACAAACAAAAGTCCTGCCTGATTATCAGCAACGCCTTTTAGAAGCTCCGAAGTCAAAGACTCAATGCCTTCCTCATCAATAACCAAGACAACTGTTTCCGCTGCCTTCCTTGCCAACTGTTGAACATCCTATAATTTCATAGAAAAAGCACAAGCAAAATGTACAGTCAGAAATGTATACAAGGATATAACCAAGATCAAATTAGACTAATGAAGAAGCACAGATGTGACATCCTGTATATTACTAAGTATTTATTTCCATTTAACGCATCCCATTTATAAAAGGGTGCAGATTATTTAGTAAATAGTATTCTTATGATTTCAAATTATAATTATATATCACCACACACACACCACTTCGTATATATCATGCAGGTCATTAAGCGATTTGACTTATGCATCAATTTAAAGAAGAGACAATTTATTGTGCAAGAGGAACTTCATTGCGAATATTCAAGATTTATTTGGGTCAAATCGTTATATTTAAAAGTCAACAACCCATTTGTACTGAAGAATGGGAATTTGATTCTTGTAACTGAACTGTGGCTTTGAACTTGAAGTTGGAGATTGGGGAAAGTCTGAATTGGATAGTTCAGTCAAAAATTGAAACAACGTTCCCACAAAATCAGGACTTTGGCACTGATGCTTTAGTCTTCTGGTAATGGCACCGGTGCATTTAGTGGGTAAAGCATGTGTATATCGACTGTACGTGTGTTGATTTTGATTGAAAATTGAAATTAACCTTGGCATGATTTTAGTTTGAGATATTAATCGAATTGGACATGGATGGTTACATTGGAGGATGTCAGTGTCGGGAAGCTGCACAAGGGCGGAGCTCCCAATAGAACTTTGCCATTCCCACCGCCACCCATGGCAGAGCAAGGCCGTAAGGATGCTGCAGTTAGTGTAGCTGCTGCTCGGTTCTGCTTGCAGGCAGTCTGCATGAATGTTCCGTGGATTGTGATGGTACTGGATCGTACCAATGGTTGCACAAGCGTTACTGCTGTTGCTCTACTTGGGTCTGTTTTGTGTTGTGCGGTTGTGGTAGACTGATAGTGGTGCTAATGGTGACGCCAACAACAACAGTTGCATGATCAGCTCAACTGGGCTCTAAGACAATTCAGACATGTCCGGGAAAAGAGGAAACAGAAAAGAAGAAAAAGAACACAAAAATAGAAGGATGAAAATTTAGGAAAAAGGGAAAAATAAATTTAAAAAGAAATGGAGAAAAGAGGAAAAACAAAGGGCAAATGAAGCAAGGTGTCTAGGTGAAAGTAGGGCACAGAAAAAAGGATGATGGGACCCACATTTTGGCATGCTCTGAAGCAAGGTCGTTCCTTGCAGGGTTTGAGCAAGAAAGAACAGTGGATTGGGGTATAAGGTTGACTCAATCAGCAACTATAGATGTACTTCCAGTGTTTTGTTATCTATCATTGTTGCATGCATAACCCAAAGCTTGTATAATCATAAGTTGAATCACAGCCATTCATTATTGTTATTACTTAAGTATTATGTTTAATTCACCACAAAATGTATGCATAACCCCGCATTTGCACCCCTGTTCAGGACTCAATTTTTGGGAGAGAGAGAGAGAGAGCACCCACATACCTCATCATCACCACCCATCGTAGCAAGTAAAGCCGGAAGTACTGTACCAAGGTGGAAATCAAGACCAGGTCCTGCAACCTCTGCCAGAGCTCCCAAAGCATGTGCATTGAAGGCACTGTAGGCAACCCAAAATATATTGGTTAACAATACAGGGTTATCTAAATGAAAATTTCAAAGTAATCTGCAAATGTTTGTACGTACGACAGTGGAAGATGAACAAGCTTAGGGAGGATATGTGGTAGCACGGCAGTGGTCCTGACACTATAATCAACAAAGATAACTTAGTACAACTACTGTAAAAAAGTATTACACAAGCAACCACATAGAAGAACCTAAAAACACACCTCAAGATTTGCTTTAGGCCATCAAGAGCAGTATCAGAAGTTCGTTCATCTTCCAAAGCATGTAGAAGTGTAGGAACAATTTCATCAATTGCTTGCATGCCAGCACTCTACATTACCACAAGAAAGAACTTCCGTTTTGTGAATTTACGCATTTAAGCAGAGAATCTTTTTTATTGGTACCTTGAAAGGCATACCTTGTACAGGGTACTGAATGCTAAGCCTGCAGATTCACGAACCTCAGGCGTGCTGTAAAAATAACAAACAAAAGGAGGTCACCAGTAAGCTATGCACAGGATTGTGCACTAACATAACCACCAGAAATCATGACAGACCTATCACAAAGAGCAGTCCGGATTGTTGGGATCAGCTCATCCATGAAAGTCAGCAACTGACTCTTACCAGCACTACCCATCACTTCACTCAGACCAATGCACACACCCTGCACCTCAATTGGGGTAAAAAGTTAAAAAAAAAAAAGGCAAGACATGACCATATTTCTTACAAATTCCAAAACTGCCAGCTACACGAAAGTCAGAATAATAACAGCAATAGAATTTTTTTATTGCTACATATTATACAAGTTTGTTAATACCTACAATAGGAATTAAGCAACACTCAACCACATATGCAGATGCCCATCAATTATTTAGTTTTAAGTAGTGAAGCAAAATATAATTTACAGGAATACAGGAAAGGGAAGAAAGACTTACCTGTCTTCTGCTAGGATTTTGGTCACTAAGACCCTGTGATAAAATAGGAACAATTAAAGGAAGCACTCTGTCACCAAGCTTCCGGACAAGCTCACCCAATGACCGTCCAGCAACCTGAAAATTAAGAGCAGAATAATTTTAAATCACAATAATATGTTCACTATACTGCATTTCTTCAATAATCTCATTAAACTGCATTTGATAAGGGACCTGTCGCCTCTCCGAAGATGATGAAGCCAGAGAAGTGATTAACGTGTTCATTAAAACTGGCATTATTTCCTTCAGAGTTTTTGGAGTATTTGCAACTATAGTTTTCCACACATGCAATGCAGCCTGAGTAGAACACACAGTTTAAATATAAGAATACTACCACAGAAAAGAACTAGGAAAGAAAACCAACAGCTGAAGTCACAAAATAGATTTGACATCACTGTACCTGGCGAACAACTATGCTGACATCAGTACGAACCATATACAAAGCAGCAAGAACTTCATTACGTTTATCTCTTCCAAGTACTTCAATAATAGCCCGTCCATGCGCTTCAGTACTAGAACCTTCATCATCACTGCCGCCCTCCAAAAGTGCTTTTCCAGAGGTTCCAGCAACCTAAATAAGATGATAAGATTGCCAGTAGCTTCTACAAGAGAAAGAAAACCAGAAAAGCTATGAAGAGTACGCACCTTAAACAAAAGATCGCCTAATAACTCCACAGAACTCTGCCGAATACGCCAATTATCATTGAATATACCATCCTCCACAGCAGGAAGGAGCAGTGGCAGAGATCTGACAAAATAAAATAGCCAAGGCGATCACAGAACAAATTGGTTAAAACTAAAACAACAGCTAAACCATTATGAATACATTCACCAAGCTAATAAGAGTTGCAGTAAAGTTTTAAAACTCTTTATCTGGAAGATAATGCTAAAGCAATTCTCCTCTTGCCAGGCCATATTGTGCATATGCAGATAACTTTGCCCCTCAGTACAATTTCCTCAAAGCTTTCTTTACCCATCCCATGCCAGTCCCTGAAATTCATCTTTTCTTCTCCTTTCATGGCTGAACGCTGCATCCCAGATTTTAACTCATCCACTTAATACCGACACTACTCAGTTGACCAATCTCTAATTAGTATCCATCCTGCTCTTTCTTCTCAAGCATATTTCAGCGTCAATCATCATGAGCCATCCATAAAGTCATATTTATGTTAATCCCATGAAATTTGTGGAAAACATAGGTGTTGAGTTGGTTTTATACCTTTAACTTAAAATTTCTATAGTCTTCAAATATTTTCTATTACTTTTCATGTGTTATATATGATGTTTACAGGAAAATAGAAGTTCACATATGTCGAAGAAATCCAAGAAAAAAAGCTAAGCCAAAAACTCCAAAACAGAGGTGCTACAGCTCCAGTACCAGCTTTGGGCAAGTTTCATATTCTGAGCATAACTTTGCGCTCCAAAGTCCAATTGATGTGATTCTTGATGATTTGGAAAGATAAGAGATGGAGCTACAACTTTCATGTTGACCACTCAGCCCAGTTCGGTCGTTATAAAAGAGAAAAATCGAGTTAAAGAGTCAGCATCGGACTGAAACTTGCAGATGTGGCACTTCTCGGTATTTTTGGCATAACTCTCTCTACAAATTTGATACAGATTTGATTCAAGCGGCTACATAAAAAGCCAACAAACAGGGCTACAATTCATATGAAGACACTGCAAGCTAATTTATATGGGAAATAAAAATCAAAAGTTTGGCGCCGGGCACGACTGCTTAAAATTGGGCAGTAAGCTTAACATTTTTTGGCGCCACAGCATTAAAAGAGCTTTTTGGAGGGAAAGAGGAAGAGAAGAAGGCATAGGACTCTTCCAAAACAACTTGGCAACTTGGAAAACATGAGAAGAAGGCTAGGAAACAAGGAGCAGACTTCAAGAACACAATCGGAGGAATCAAAAACCTAGACAAAAGATTTCCTACTTTTGATTCTTGATTTCTTTTCTCTCTTTCTTTTCTTTCTTAACCATGAACAAGAACTTGTCTATGAGTTTTTAGGTTCTAGCTATGAACTAAATTCTAGTTTCTAGGGAACAACTGGGCAACTTGGAAAACACAAGAAGAAGGCTAGGAAACAACCAAGAGACTTCAAGAACACAATTGAGGAATCAAAAACCTGGACACATAGGGTGGGCACACGGGTTCGGGTAGTCGGGTCCCAACCCAATTGGGTCGGGTTAAAAACAAAAAACAAAAGCAAAACTGGATATCGGCTAACCCGCTACCCGATTTACATTTTTCGGGTCGGGTATCAGGTACCCGATATTTTTAATTTTTTCTTTATTTTTGATTTTTTGAAATACCCCTTTAAGTCAAGGGAAAAACACAGTTTTGGTTTAATGATTGTGCTTCTGCTGCTGGTTTTTAGAACAATATATTTTTTTGTCAAAGTGAACAACATAAAGCTCCGAGAACTAATGGCTATTCGAGTCATTTTTCCTATTGTATTTTTTATATAAATAATCTCTCTTGTTTAATTAATTAGTGAATTTTGATTATTTTTATTTTAATAAAACATCATATTGAGCATTATGTGTGGGTCTTGATAAAATAAGATGTTTTAGACTTGAAAAAGACAACTATAGTATGAAAATAAAAAATGTGATATATTTGTTAAAAAATGGTTTAACAAACATATATGAGATATTTTAACTTGTAAAAAATGTAAAACAAAAACTTGAAATTGTAACCAAACAAGTTGTAATTATTATAAAATTAATTGACTAATTGTTATTCTTTTAAAACTATATAATAAGCTATCTTTTTAAGTACACATCAATTATATAAAAATTATAATTGGTTTATCATACTAGCTTAGATCCAACCCAAACTTAATCCAAACTAATTTTTCATATATACAAAAATGTCATAAAGCAAAATTATAATTCTCACCATCTCAGAAAAATCAATTTTGTATTTTTCCCTTCCAACACTTCTTTTCACGTCTCATTAAATTAAATTGAAGTACATAATAGAAATTATATAATAAATTCCCTTTTGTAAAATATCTAATAAATATTTTGAAATTAAAAAAATAATAATAGAGATTCTTTATGGAATGAGTATTATATCATCATTATATATAAGAGTTTAACATCAACAAAATATGATACCTACACTACAACAACATAGGTTTTCTTCAAAAAAAAAAAAAAACGAACCAAACCCATCGGGTACCCAAAATTTCGAATTGGTGTCAGGAAGCATAAAAGGCTACCTGACAAATCGCGTACCCGACCCGATGCCCACCCTTAGACACAGAGAAGATTCCTACTTTTGATTCTTGATTTCTTTTCTCTCTTTCTTTTCTTTCTTCAACCATGAAGGACTTGTCTATGAGTTTATGGGTTCTAGCTATGAACTAAATTCTAGTTTCTAGGAATAATGTAACCTATGTTGGATCCTATATTTTGATTTTCAATTCATGCTATTTCAAGTTCCTCAATTTATTTGTGTTATCTTGTTTTGATTGAATTCATGATTAATTGGCCATTAATCTTGAATGTTGGGTGTTGGCTGTATAAAATTTGGCACTCGAGAGAGGGATTCATTGAGTCGAGAGGCTTATGAACCCTTTGAAATTTTATTTAAGAATCCACTGAGCATTGATAAAATTTTAATTTTGGGGTTTTCATAGAGATATAGAAATCCGGATTAGAATTCATAATCACTCGGCACTCGAGAGAGAAAGTTGATTACTTTAGGGACTCTTGACTTATAAATTGTTGGCTTGAAATTGATAAATTGGATTTGTGAATATAGGTGAAAACTCTAGAAGTGTTCAACAAATTGTCCAAGTAAACTTTTCTAGTATAATTGTAGGATTCTTTAGTTTTATTAATTACAACTCTTGTTTAGAACATTTGAATAATGTTAGGATTATTCTAATTACAGTACTTAATGTTAATTAGATTTCAATCCCTATGGATAAATATATTCAATGTTCTGAATAGATATCTGATATCTGGATATTGATTTTTATAGTAGAATTTTGAATTTTTTACAAAATTTATATATGCTTAAGTTTCCTCTCTCTCTTCTTTTCCCTCCATAAATCAATTCCCCAAGCTTTCTCAAACAAAAAAATAAAACATTAAGAATTTAGATTCTCATGAGAGTGGGTTAATTGAAAAGTTTTGTTTAACATAAATAGGAGAATCAATACGAACTAATCAGATTAATCGGAAACTCTATTTCATGATAGGTTAACAGGTTGAGTCTGTTGGTGGTGGGCACAAGATTTCGGTCGTTGTGGTATTGTAGGGATTGAGATAGAACAATGTTGTAACAGGTCTAGAGGTAGGTGTATTACGATGGTTACGGTGGGCCTTTAAGCAAAGATACTGAAGGAGAAAAGACTTGCTAGAGCATATGCCAGACCACCGGTGATAGCTAATAAATGTGATGGAGAATTTATCACAATAGCATCTCCACCTCTCTCTGACTCCTCGATCCATTAACAAAAATCTTAAGTCTTCATCCTTAGTGCATTTCAGCCTTGTTAAGTCTCTATTTTTGTGCACACTGCTCTGGGCTACCCATGAGCCTTGTTCTCTCCATCCATAAAATTCAGGTATTCATAAACTTGCCATATTATTTCAACTTAGCTACTTCGCTTCTTCAACAGCCTGCAGAATTATTCCATAACACTCTACATTTATCAATATCATTGCCATTCCTTGCCTGTCGCAACATCTTGTATCATAGTGTTCTTATTTAGATTGTACTTTGAACATCATCAATCCTCCACATCTCCCAACATAATGCCTTCCTCTTCTCATTCTCCAAAACCTTCCTTTCATGATATTCTTAACCAAATCATCCTATTCCACATAATATATGATCTACCTCCAAATATCAAGTAGCCTCTCTTAACATACTCTCTTTTTGGTTCCAATTTTTTTTCTTTGTAACCTCATACTCTTCTCACCTTCAATTGTTGCTTAAGAAAAAATCCAAAACAGAAGTTCTATGTTAAGATCCAAATCCTTGTCTGATATAAACCTTGCAAGCTTTTATCAATTTATCTCCTAATTAAGGAAAAGTCTACCTGGCACCTACTCATCTAACTCTTAAGGTAAGGTAAACAAGCCTTTGCATTATTAAAAATGATGATTCCACTATTACAGGATAATCAAAAGAAAATTCCAAAATCGACAGTCCAGAATCAACAGAATCTACCAAGCAACTTATCAAAAGTCACGCAATTCTTGCTTACATGTCCTTGCAGTCTGCAATAAAATTTTGCCTGCAATTATACACCACTTTGTTTTTCTTTCAAATTCCAAAAATGAGCCTTTAAAGCAATCCGCTTTATCCTCTTGAGAGGCATAAGTACTCACGGAATACAATTTATGCTATATCTGGCACACTTTCAATTGATATAATCCCATCTCTGTCGGTTGAATTTATGCTATTTCCAAGAACCAGATTACCACAATCCATACTCCACTTCTATGTTATGTAGTATTTTAATGGATACCACAATCCAATCCAATTTTCCCAGCTTTCTTTTCTCTGGCAGGCACAACTAATTGACCATATTTCTAATTTTCTCCCAATTAAACCTTTTTCCCGGTCACCAGGAGAACTAAACATGTTTGTAGTCTTCAGAATATGCAAAACAAAAATTCTTGATGGTTCTTTAAGTTACACATTTCCAGTGAATGATATGAATGCAGGCCGATAATAATCCAATTAATGCAGATATATGAACAACCACCAAACATGAAGAAAAGGAAACTACAATGTTCATAAGCGCATACGTAGTTGCATAATGCTCAACCAGGACATGCCCAGCACTGAGAGCCGCATCCCGTACAGACTCATTCTCATCAGCAAGACCTGGAGTAAAAGAATGCATAACATTACTAAATAGTCCAAGTAAACACGGCTAGGCAAGCTGTTTGACCAAGACAACCCTGCACAGACACTCATCTAAACAACAACTTGAGAAGAGAAGAATTGATTTCTAGGGGGGCCTACCATCTAAAATAGCAGGCAGAACCTGTTGCAAATACTTCTGGAACTGAACACCTAAAGATCTTGGCAGATACTGCAGGAAGCATAAAAGTAAATTTCATCAAATTATACAACAGCTTGTAAGCATAGAAAACAAAGATATACAGAAATCAGCAAAGCAATATACTATTTAACCAATATCCCACCTTGAAAAGTGTCAAGTAACCATCTCGAACTGAAGCTTTTGGATGAGAGCAGTTACGAATAATGTCAGGAAGTATGTCCTCAAAATAATCTGTCCCAAGTGCAGCCAATACCTGGAGAAAGAGGACAAAGCATAGCGCACCATTATTTCCACAAAAAAAGAAAGAAAGAAAGAAAGAATGAACCAAGAACTCCCATTAAAAATAGTAAACCAAATTCCCAGGAAGCTGGAAGTATCAAGCAACAATCGAGCTTCCACGAATAATGTCTCATTTCCTTAACTTGAGAGTTTTCTATTCAAAAGTCTCACTTATACCAATTGTGTCACACCACAAACTCCAAACCACTACTTTCAAGGTTAAAAATGTAAAGCTGGACAAGAGTATATCTAAGAATCCTTTAGTGCACTTATCAATAACAGTACCGCATTGTGTCCATATAATGGGCAGAGATATTAAATTAACAAGTAACTAGCATTATAACATCTTATTCTTGCCCTCAAACTCTTTTTCTCTGTTCTCGGCTTCTCTTCTATCCTTATTCCCTAAAATGTCAAGCATGAATTAAAACAATTCACTGCCTATCACCTAAAATGTGAATCATGGATTAAAGCAATCCATTTATGCTTCACAGCACATAAAATTTGTACTTAAAAGGTTTACAGAATTAATCACAACAAGAAACACCAAAACATGGAACAAGTTGCCCGTAATGCAACTCTACAGTAAATTATAACCAACTTGTGTTAATGTCATCTAATAAAAAGCTGACTCATACTCCGAATGCATGTCACCGAGACTACAGTTCAACTTCCGAATTTGTAAAAACAAATCCGCACACCTGTTCCTACACTCCAAAGAGCTAACTAGTATTGAAATCAAACAATGCTATCCAGCAGCAAAAATGATTCAATCACTATTGCTACTTTTTCTTGAAGTGAAGTCTACGTTGCATTAGCATTAGAGGGAAGTATAAATAGTTTCCTTCAAAGCTATCTTTCTTGGCCCGATATACAGGTATGCAATGACAAACTTCTGGCAACACAATTGTACATTATGATGTAGGGGCACTGTTGAGCAACATTCTTCAATTAGGCAGCAGAGGATCAGAGATAGAGGTTGGCTGCGAAGGTATAATACCAATTAAGAAAGATATCATGTTGGTTGATACAAATTACTCATGAATATTGGCAATTCAAAAATTCATCTCAGCTTAAATAGCACCCAAAACCATTGACTCGAGCAGTAGCTGTTCAACAATGACAGAACCCCCTAAATACCCATATTCAAAGGGTGTCGAAAAGACCTTCCCTCCATGCCTTCAAATGGAGAAGCACAAATACAAATGATAACAAACTAAAGCAATCACAATACTATTGTTCATGCCACTAGGAGTAAAACGTGTTTTTACACGAATGCAGAAAAAGAAAGAAAAAAAAAATGCTACAGCAATTCACGGACAATGTTCTAACCTCACTCAGCCCTTGAGCAGCTCCAGACCGCTCAACATTACTGCCATCAGACTTCAGAGTATCTAATAACCATGGAACAAGGTCAGGGAAGTTCTCTTCTCCCATTCCTCTTATAAGGGAACCAAGGGCCCTTGCAGCAACAGATCTAACTTCAGGAATGGGATCAACCAGGACCTGTTGTATAATAAATAATTAAGATTTCAATCTAAATTCTACCGTCTCTTTGTTGGCTACTTTAGTCATTGATAAAAGGGGTACCTTTTTGACTTCAGGGAGAAGCAAACTTATGTAAGGAATCATATCCTTTGGCTCTGTAACTAAAGAACACATGTTTCCAACTATTTGGGCAGCTTTCTTCTTTGTTTCGGCACTCCTTTCCCTAAGCCCTCTGTGGACTATGGGCACCAAGAGTGCAAGAGAAGGAGCATCTACAGTATTAATGAAGGTTGTCTGCAAAAATCAGAAGCCATTAAAACCCTAACCTAATTACTTAAATCCGATACACCCAACCATGAAAATGGATATTGTTGATGTTTTTACCTGGAGAAGAATATCAAGAGAATACTTTGTATAATCATTGGGATCAGTGAGACCCATCAAAAGAGTGGGGACGAGGGCAGATATTTCTGGATTTTTTATCACACTTCCAACCTAATTGAAAGAAACACCCGTCAAAATATGATTAATACGAATGCAGTAAGTGAAACTTGAATAATTATTATTTTACCTGCTGGAGGGCTGTTTGCCCAGCCGACTGAACTTTGGGGTGAGTATCAGTAAGAACCTACAGTATAGTTGAGAAAACAGCTCAAATACAGCAGCCCATAAACATGCACTAGGTACATATGTGTCTATGTGTGTAAAGAAACAGCCAAAGAAAAAAGGCAGAGGAATTCTTATGTTACTGCACAAACCTCAGTCAACTTTGGAACAATCTTGGGAAGACATTGAGACAGTTGCTGTGGAGCACAGTAAGCCATAGCACCTAGTAGCTGCACACTGCTTTGTTTTGTTCTCCAAGCTTTATCTTCAAGGCCCTGACATGAGAAGCATCATAGTTAACCTTGACACATATCTGCACAAAATGAAACTGATACCTGTTTTCCCTTTTCCTTTCCCAATAGATTGTGACTGCAAAGCACCGAATACAGAAGAAAAATAGCACCTCAAAAAAGCCCGAACGTGGTACCCCCCAAATAAACTAGCAGGAGAAAGGAAGAAGGAAAATAATGTGAACTCTTACAAAAGCACAATGATTGAAACAAGTTTAATTAGTTCTTACCATTATAGAAAACGAGGTTGCTTTGGTGCATTAGCAATTACAAAAAAACAAAAAAAAAATGATATCTTGACACTCAAACAGAAAAATTTTCTGTCAATTTCCATAAAATGGTCACAATTTTTTTTATAATAAAAATAAATTTCATTAAGGAAAAAAAAGAGAGTTACAAGGAGAGGACAAGATATCCAAAAAAAATAGAATAAGTTACATAAAACATTGTTAAAATGGTTCTAAAATCATGTGCTAATTCAGAAAAAGCAGTCAGAAACAGGGATCTCCAGTGTTTTCACCAATCTACAATAGGCATTATTATGTATGACTCCAAAGAGTACAAGCAAATAACGGCACATATTCAAAGTTGCTATGCTCCAAAGGATTCAAAAGATATTAACAACATTAGCATCATGGTAGAATTATTTACATGGTCAAGACACGAGAATATCTTATGTTTCAATTAAGATGGAGATATTTTGCACCTGCAAGAACTAACAAGGAAGACCAGTCAATTGATTTAAGTTTAACAGCATACCAATTGGATTTCACGCAATATACTACAACCTCTTCTTAGACATTCTAGATCCACAAAATTGTTATCTCGATACTGTTACAAATTATTGTTTTCTTCACCAATTTCCCTGAATTTATATGCGGTACAAAATTTTATAGAAACAACAAATATGCATAACAATATCTAAAGTAACTCTGTAACATGACATGAAGCCACAAAATAAACCAAGAATTAAAAGTGGAAGTATATAAACCACAACTTCCATTAAACAATTGAAATGGAGTTGCTTAAAAACTCATCCTTGAAAATGTTGAAGTCATCAGAACCACTTAGTGCTGAATTCATCATGTAATTGATACCGTGTGCAACATATGTTTCAGTCTGGGATTTGGGGAAGCAATCTAGTTGTGAGAAAATGGGTAGGATAGAGGTATGAACCTCAGTTTTTATCAACAGAACTTAAACTTACAAAATGTTATCATTTTGAAGGTAAGAAGATCATGGAACCAGAAACCAGCAGACCATGGGGACAAATTTCATCTATCTTCCCTTGGCAAGTCCACTTAATTAAACAGATGGGCACAGAGCTAACAGTTCAGTTAGACTTCTTGTAGATCTAAGTCCAGATGATAAAAAAGACTTCCACAAACATCAACTCAGGAAACAGTCTACTTCAGAATACAAGAATAACATCATACTTTTTTGGACAAGGAGATTAGAAGGGAAAAATTACTCCCACATCCAACGACATTTTATCTCTCCCGACTTGTATGAGTTGGGCATTCTATCAGACAGTTATAATCAACCAAGCCTCACATAATAAATCTCATCAAGTTCTTTTAGTTTAGTAAAATCAAGTTCATTATGGAAAAAGGTATCCGAAAATCAAGACCTTTAAAAGGGATGGAAGAACAAGTTTGACTCCTTGAGCACTAAGTTGAGACATCATTGCGCGTGCTGCACCCTCAGCAGCTTCTCGAACAGCAACCACTTGATCAGAGAAGGATACTAGAAGTAGGGGTAACATTTGAATCACATACCTGAAAGGGAAAAGCGGGGGAGGGGAGTTTGCTATCACTTTCTCTCAGGAGCCACAGAGGAGCAAATGCTTCACATGATAATGTCTATACACTTACGGTTCAAATAATCTCCCCAGCTTGTCACAGAAACATTCAAATGCCAGCAAAGCTCCTTCTCGGCATTTAGCAGAATTTCTGCAATGAAAATAAATAGCGCATCGAGTTTCAACTGGATTACAAAGCCCACTAATTGTGATTAAGTTCCATCATCCAATACCCAAAGCATTGCCAAAGACAATAAATGAGCGGAGATAACAGAATGGCTCAGAAAATATGCATGTCACTGTATTTATGTATAAAGAAACAAAAGGGAAAAAACAGAAGAAAAAAAAAAAAAAAACAAACTAACCCTCATATATTATGCAATATAGACTTAAAGGCCAATCATGTAAGTTTCAATGAGTCTTTTTCTGAATAAAGAAATTCATGTTTTCGCTTTAACTTTTTCAGTTGATTGCAAATGACCAATAATTTATGCAGTACTCATATCAATACAAAAAATCTTCCAGTTTTCATTTGTAATTGAATTAAATATTGCCAACCATTATATCCCAAACTCACTCACACCTGTTCATGCTACAGTGCAATGCTATAACTCCCATTAAGTTTCCTTTTTGTTTCCCAGTGCCTTGGCACAGGCTTTAAACTAGTACAATAACTGAAACTGGCATCATAAGAAGTTATAAAATGACAATCTAAAGAAGGAATTTTCAAATTGACGAACCCTAAAAGGACAAATTATAAATCTGTACAATTGGGAAGATAAATGAGCAACAGTCTTACAAGCAAGTCTATATATTGACAAAATGAGGAGGGTGCAAGCTGAAAATAATATATCCAAGAAAAGGGTTAAAAACACATAATTAGAAAGACCTATATTGCATTTCATAATGTGAGTGATGATGGTCACCATACGGCCTTTTGTCAACTCCAAGATTTCAGAATGATTGAAATTAGGGTTAATTATAGGGATCTCCCTGAGGTTTGTCCAATATACAAGTTCCTCTCCTAAGGTTTGATATCAGTTCCTGAATTCCCCTTTCCATTACATAGCAGCACCGGAAAAAGACAACATCAGCAAAAATAAATAGTGCAAATTCAATTTTACCCACAACAATATTCTGTCACGTGAATGGTGAATCACAACCCTCCTGAGGTTTGCCTAAATTTACACAATGCACCCTAAAGGTTTAATATTTTTAATATATCGTAAACTCTTAAAAATTTATTCTCTATAGGATAATAAGCACAGTGAACTTTTAATTTTTAAAGGTGTAGCAAAATATCATATTTTTCAAAATACATACAAATATAAATATTTTGTTAAGTTTCTGTTATCTATAAATAATCAAGCATACATATTTTTTCTTATCACCTTATCTATTAATTTTAAAATACCTTCATATTTTTCTGCCACAAATTAAAATTATAAGAAAATATAATAAAATGTTCATATCCTTAAACAAATAAAAATACGTTTTTATTCTTACACAGTCATAATCAAATTTGTTCCCGTAACCCCAAACTCAAAAGCCTAGATTGCGCCTTCACTTGTCTACAGCTGCTATGGATCACATTCTGGGAGGAGGAAAGTAAGAAAAAGAGTCATTATTCCAAATCTGAGTTTGGATTCGAATTTAAAGTCACCAACCAGAGTTTAAATTTAGACATTTTGAGTTAATATTTGGTATTTCTAATTAAAATAAAAAAGTGCCGTTGAATGTTTAGTATATTAGTATTACTATTTTCATTCTTTTAATAAACTACAAAGGGTCTTTTTGTATATCAAACAAACCTCATGGGAGGTTGTAATTGGATATATATCATAAGAGGGGGTCTTTGTATATTGGACAAACCCTATGGGAGGTTTGCATAAATTTAGCAAAGAATATTTAGGTTATTTCATCCAAAACATCAGGTATTTCTATCAAAACATCAGGTATTTCTATCAGACATTAGTTTCAGTGGAGGTTAATTAATTGGACATACCACAGGGAAGGTGTCTGTATGTAGGACAAACCTCAGCAGAGGTCCACATAATTAACCCTAAAAACTAATGTTTACTTCATCATAAATTAACTTGACTTGTTTAAATAAAAGCCTTTTTATATTGGGAATTCAGAAAAAAAAAATATGTAGCAAGAACAGTTGGAAAGAGTACAATAATGAAAAAAAAATTGAATTTTCCAGCTAATAGTTCTGTAGACTTGAATAATAAATATATTGAACTTGACAAATACATTTTTCTCATAAAAATGAGAATTAATTGAAGATAAAACACTAATAATCCAAAAGAAAACAAGTATAGAATAAGATGTGGTGTAAATGAGAGCATTTTCTTTAAAGTCCATCCACACAAAGTATCATAATGTAATCAAAACCTGTGTTTTATCAAAATGCTAGTATCAAAAACTAATAACCATTATTGAAAAGATGCCAAACAAAATTTCTACGTCTATGTATAATTAACATTGTTTTTCATCACAAGTGTGATTCATAAAAACAATGGCTAGAATGGCACCTCATATACAAAGTTACATAATTGTAAAGAGATTTTTTAGCAAGAAAATACATGTAAGTCCCTAGTTCATGTTTTAGGGCAATAAGCATAGGTAGTCTACAAGAAATATCATCAGAAGCACCAGTAGATAAACGCAAAAAAAGTCAACGCAGGTTAACAACTTTAGAGTTGATACAATATCACATCTGATATTGCAATAAGAAGCATAAAAAATGATATGTAACATTCTCATAAAAACAGACCTGTCTGAAAGACCATCTCGTAAGGCTGTCATAATATTATACTTCTTCAGACATGATATTCCAAATCCTTTAACCACCCCAGCTAGTCCAAATGCTGCTCCACGACGCTCACCATATTTGTCACTCTTCATCAGCTGAACAAGCAGTCTGGAAATAAGAGCTGCTGCTTCTTCCTGATGCCATATTACACCATAAGTTTAAACTCTTGAGAAAAGGTAAATAAAAACAAAGAACAACAGAGATAGAGTCAGCAATTAAAAGAAAACTGGAAATCAGCTATTACAAAGCCCCAAATAACACAAATTTAAAAAAAAAAAAAGGATCATAGAACAAATGCACAAAGAAAAAACAGAGAGAACATGAGTTTGGGTTGGCTTGCTTCTTTATTTTGTTTTCCTTCTGTACAGAGGCGATGGGAGATAATATGTATTACAAAGAGCCTACTAAAAATTAGTAAAACTGAACCAGAAGAATTCAGTATAATACATATGCACAGAGCTCGTCTTTTCCCTGAACAATTATGTTACAAGATTGGCCCAACAATCAAGATTACAAAATATAAAAATTTCAACGAGCACGAGATAAAAAATGAATGAAAAGTTAAAACTAAAATAAACTTCAATTACATGCAACTTTGAATTGTACATGAATAGCTTTTTCTTTGAATAGAAACTCCTCGAATCAGTTATCACTTAATATATATTCAAATCATGATCAAAACATCAATGGCAATTATATACCCTACACTTTTACCAGAATTCTTTCAGTTATTTTCCGAAAGAAATTAAACTCATAAAATGTTTTTTTTATTATCTGTAACTACACCAATATAATCATCAACTTCTGTTTCTCAATGCAACAAACGCAAGAAGACCCATTGGCAACATTTCAGAAGAACATTTCGACAAATTTTTCTTTAAGTGGATATGAGACAGAAAATAGAACTCTACATTACTCTCATCAATGTGGAATATGATTCGCCAACAAGAATAAAGAGTGAAATATTCCAAGCACCATACACATCAACCCATAAGAATGACTTTTCATTATAGTTTGGAAAAATATACTCAAAATATTTTTAAGGGTGAATTAAAAAACTACCCTTGAGGTTTGGGCTATTTACAAAAAATATCATCTAAGTTTGCAAATTACAAATACCACCTTGACATTTGTTTCTATTTTACAAATTGCACCTATTGAGGGGCACATTTGTAAAACAAAGAGAAACCACAAGGGGGTATTTGCATTTGTAAATTAGAAAGATAACTAGGTTTTTTTTGTAATTAGACTAAACCTCAGGGGTAGTTTTGTAATGTACCCAATTTTTAAAATATCAAATCAGTCCATGTATCACATGCATACAGTACAAGAAAAACCAAGCTACAAACAGAGCATCAAAATATACTTAATCCACAACCACATAGAATACTGGGAAAATGATGATTTATAACTACTCAATGATAAACCGAAATTTACTCTCAGAAGAGAAATCAGGAATTTGAAGATGGGTCGTAACAAAAGCAACAATCAGTTTAACCAGAGACTTATGAGGAAATCACAGAACACCTGCTTTGATTGCATTAACGGTGAAAGGCAAGTAGAAACTGCTCTTTGTACAGCCTCAGAAGGAGTGTTCAACACATCCAACAACTTCTCCACGACAGCATGAACCTTTGGGTCACCCTGACATGAGACAGAAATCAATGGAAATTTCAGGCAAAACATCCATTTTACTGTGAGTCATCTTGTATAAGGAAAGGCTAAGACCTTCGACAAATGCTTTGCCAGCGCTCCTGTGAATATAACCACACCTTCGCGTACCAAATCGTATTTTTCCTCATCTGACGCCTGCAAAAGAATTTCATAGATAATGAGAACAGGGATTAAATTCTGTTTCATTCAGTTGATTCAACCCCTCAGAAGGGTCCGAAAACATACATGATAGCAACCAAGAAATGCAGACGCTTGAATATTAAATCAGGAAAAAAATATCTAGAAACAAAATTTACAAGTTAAAATCCTCGAGCAGGAGAAAAACAATAGATGAAAGACTAGCAGGAAACATTGGGAAGGGGGCTGACCTTTTTGTTCAAGTAATTCTCAAATATGGGAAACAACAAGGAAACATTATCTCTTCCGTGCTTGTCAATAATTGTAATCCCAGCATCAACCATTCTTCCTCGAACATCAGCGTTGGGATCAGCCTGCACTCAAAAGTTCATGCAGCATGTTCACTTTCAGTCAGAAAAAGAAGCCACAGAAGTGGCATTATATCTAGCAAAACTAACTAAGACAGTGCCTCCATGAATTCATCAAAAACTGCATATCTGATTCCATCAAAACAGGTTTTATATATCCAGTCTAAATAATTCAAGGAAGGACGTCAAAGTAATCAAATTCAAAATCAGTCAATTCGATATTAACATAGGTTGGCAAGCAATGAAGTATGAGTACCAAAGCTCGTGATATCAGGAACGTCATCACAACAGGAAGATCTTTGGTTCGAAGAACATCTGCCACACAAAGTAAAGCCAGAGCAATCCCTTGTCTGCCAAGCCAACCGCCATCAATGTTCTCCTCACCAGATCCAACATCCCGGAGATATAAAGAAAACAAAGTTGACAGAGATTCCTGAATTATTCACCGTCAGAAAAGGTGAAAAAACCACATTGGCCATTTATCACATTAGAAAATTGGTCAGTATGTTACCTGTATTGTATCAGGGTTTTCATCCAAAGCAGCTGCAAGTGCCTCTGCTGCAGCAACTCGAATATTATAGTTAACATGTGAAAGTGCTTTAAAAAGTCCAGAGTAATCAGTACCGAAGTCATAACGGTAACGATCCCATACATCCTCAGCAACTTCTGCAACTGACTGAACACAAAGAGGAATTACAAAGTTTGTTACCTTACTACTAGGCTCATTTAGCTTTCAAGGAAAAGTGGAAATCCGGGAACACAAATTTTGTTCATTGAGCCTTGTGCTTAGTAATGCCTCAAAATTCCAGCAAAATGAATCAATTGAAATTTAAGTTTCTAAATAAGTTCATCCAAGTTCTTTAACATTTTACACGAAATCATGATTATTCCCATCTTCCCTAGGAATTTGAGTTAAACAAAGTAACCAAAAAATAAGGCTAAGTTTGGTAATAAATTCTCACCCAATTTTCATTCTCAATTTATTCTCCCAAAATAAAAACCAACATACATCACATTTTCCAATACATTTTCACCCTAATACATACACTCTCCAATACATTCTCCCACGACGCCATTCTCTGATAACACAAAAAAACAAAACCAAACTTAGCCTACATTTTCGCCTAGTCTTTTTTCCGCCTCAATTTTTCGGGAAACAGTACAGAGCCGGGGGAATCTACTTTTTCCAAATAAAGCGGTCGAATGGTAATCACTACAGACTAAGTATGGACAAACATAAGTCAAAAGGAACATTGGTTTCTGCATTCCTGGATAAGGTATAAACTCTTAACACCTCACATTACAAAAACCATTCCAAAAAAGGGAAGAATCTTGCAGCTGTAGCATTTTATCCAAATGTCAGTTGAAGACTACATAAACAGAATCGACAAGAAAGTTTGAGAAAACTAACTGAGGACAAGATAATACATAGTATATTTGACTCTATTTTATCCTTAAGTCCATGACTAATAAAAATAGCACTCTCCATTAATTCTGAGACTGAAAAGTTAAACATCCCTCTAAAGATACAATGAACCACCACAAGCAACAAGTCAGATAAGTCATCAGAATATTTACATAACAAGTCTATAAAAGATGAAGTGATATGAAACAAAAACAAGTGACATCAAATTATCAAAATTAAGCCACAGATGCAGCAAATGCCTACAGTAAAATACATTTTTGACACAAACATAAACAAAAGAAAAAATTCAGATTAGTCCTAGAGCTTCTGTCAGACCTGGCCCTCACTAAAGGAAGAAAAGTAGAACAAGTCATAGCCCAAACAAATACATCAAACCATCAAATTTAAGCAACATGGATCCAGTAGACATCTAAACAAAAAGCAGTTTCAAAAACACCAAAATAAACAATCTAACTCTATTGATAAACATACTTTCGAAATAAACGCAGAGTGGTCCACAATATGTCACAACTCTGAGGAATAGAACAGATAAGCATAAATTAAGTACAGCTCCAGTAATGTATGATGAAAAAAAAAATGCTACACCTTTTCTGTGTCATGCAAAGCAAGCCATATGCTGGTTGCAACCTCAACATTTTGAGGAATTGAACAATTGGAGACAGCAGGAATGCACTTTACAGCGTTTAAGCAAGCCATTCTTACATGAATGTCTTTGGCATAAACACCATATAAAGCCTGTCCAAAGAGCATGTGAAATAGAATGAGCATATATGTATTAGTGAGACAGGTTGCCAAAGAGAACTGACAACAAATAAAGCCATACAGGTGCTACTTCATCTGGTCGTAGACCAAGACACAACTCATTCAATGCTGGGCCAACAGATGTTTGGTAAGCAGGGACAACACCTAGAACATGGTACAGAACCTGCAAAGTATAGCATGAGTAACATAAGAACCAAGAAATTAACTGGCCAACATGCAAGCTGTTAGTATCAACGTCGTAACTGATAGCATTCGAATCCTTGGTAGAGGTAAAATAGGATCCATGTGCAAGAAAAGTATCTGGAGAACGCCATCATGAAGACCTGTCTTCTTGGGAGAAAGCAGTATCCTCTCAATTACCTGCACAAAAGATTTAAACATTGTCACAACTAGTAGAAGCATCAAACCAAAGAGTAAAAATAGAAATTTACCGGAAAAATAAATGTAAATGAGTCAACTGGAAGAGGTCCAGATTTGCAAGAAATGGTTAAGCCACTGACTAAACGTTCAAAAAGACCCAATGATGGCGCTCCATTGTCCTCCCCTCCGGCAATAGATGGAAATAATTCCCACAAGACACTAGTTTCTTCTGTGGCAATCAGTCGTAAAGCAGTTGCAATCTCAAGAGACCAATTGCAGAGAGGATCAACAGTACATTCAGAAAGTTTCACCAATGTCTCAAAGGCAGCATCACCAACAATTGGAGACCGAAGTAAAGGATTGACGAACTTAACCTGAAAAATAGATGACATTAAGACAAATATAAGCTCATTATGTAGCGCACATATATACTTAAAAGCTGCCAGACTTGGTGAACTTATGCTTATTAATAAAATAAAGTATTACTTTCCGCAGCAAATGGACAAACAACAAATGAATTAAATAGCATGTCCTACTTGGCCCCTAATATGTCTTTTACTAGGCTAAATGCCCTCATTGTGTTTGAATTATGAAAGGACATCATGCTGTAGGCATGTCCACATGCATCCAACACTAGTCAAGAGTATTTTACGTCTGCAATGTGTCAGAAGGATCCTTCTAACCCAAGGAGAATATCCTTGCTTCCTATAAACTAAGATGAGAAAATCCTGAAAGAAAATTCTTCGCAAACAATGCCACAATCGGCACCATCTTGCATATCCATAAAATCTCTCATAATCATGCACACTACCAAAACAAAACACAAACTAAAATCTTCTATAGAACAACATAATTTTTAACTAGAAAACTATTAGTTACAGCTAGGACTAGTATAAGAATCTGATGTGGTAACATGCCAATAAAAAATAGTCACCATACAAGAATGAAAACTAACCGAAGAAGGAAGCTGACTATGTGTGAATATGGGATTAGCTATAGCCATTTCTCCCAAAGCTTTGAGCATCAAAGAAATGTTCTGCTGAATTGACGTGACCTTTTCACGAATGCAACCCTCTTCCTTAAGCTGTAACTCACGAGCTTCTTCTTTCGCTGTTTTGGTCTTCTCTACAAACATTAAAGAAAAGAAGACAGATATATATAAGCTAAATAAAAAGTGACTGAAATCCTAAATTAGTAAAATAGAAATGACTTGCCAGCTTTCTTCAATGATTTTGCAGCATCTTTTTTCCCAGCACCAGCAACCTCTTTATTGGGTACATCCCGCCTTGTAGAATGATTTGAGCTAACCTGATCCTGAAGCCATGCATGTCTTGGTTAGAAACCACAGTATAAACATCTCTATGCTAATCACTGACAAATTCACATGCTATTACCACGCTGTCGTCATTATCATAAACTCGGAAACGTCCTTTTGCTTGCCTCACATTCTTGGGGACAACAGACTCCGCAACATAAACACCTTGCTCAGTCGAAAGCATTCCCTCAGGAGTACGAAAAATCTGAAACAGAATGAGAACACTAGCAAAGGTCAGTACATTCACTAATCAAGCACACCTAACAAGTCACCCAGAAATAGCATTAACAAGAGAATATTGCAATAAAGGCAGACTTTAAAGGCGTAGTTAAAAACAATAAGCTAAGTCGGGATACAGAAGTACATGAAACAGCAATCAAACATAACATCGCACTGCCAATGCAAGGGAAAACAATCAAAAGAATTACGAAGTACATGCAGAAAGAGTTAATCATCAAGCACACCAAATAAGTCACCAAAAAAGAACAGATTAACTCCCAATAGCATATAATCCATATCACAGATGATTGGGGACTGTAGTCAATACAAAAAACAGGACATAGAAGACTTAATGCCCAGAAAGAAAAAAAGCTCCTCTGTGCATGCCCAATAACAGAAACACTAAACCATATTCCGCAACCATTCAAAGCATTGTTAGATACTGACATCATATGATATAATGAGTAGCCGTTGCAGGGAGATGCCAGCAAAGTATAGGTGTATTCCCTCTGTCATGCATAAAACTCCAAATGTTTAACAGTTATTGTCAAATCAAGAAATCACTATTTCTAAGTGGAGTTTGTAGCAAACTAGCTCTAGAACCTAATGTATTTTCCACAACACCTCTTGGAAAATCCAGGTCAAAAGAAAAAGACAAAATGAGGGGGGAAAAGGTGAGATAATGGAGTGTATTCATAACAAGCAAATGAATGTAAGATTTTAATAAAGCAGAAGAAAGATGTGCAATCATCCGCAGTCTCAGAGCCTTAAATCATGTAGCCTTATGTTTTCTTAATATCAAATAGTAGTTTAAAAGCAGTTTCTCCATACACCCCAATGATTATTAATGGCTCTTAGGTTTACGCAAGAGACATTCATTAGAAAAATCTGATATGAGCCACTTGGTGCTGTAGGTGTAAACTGTAAAGGTTCATGCTATGGCACTGGTGACTTTTTTATTTCAAGCATTTAAGCAACGAATTCAATGACCTTTTTCCGTTCAATTGTAAAACAGTAAGAGAGGATACAAGCAGGAACCGACAAAAAGACTAATACTTCTCCTATCTGATGAGTCAAAAGTTAGACAATGCAATGATTCTCAAGAGTTGAAAATTCCACCTCAAGATTAAAATTTATCAATGAACTCTTACAAATTTGTGGAGCAAAATAACTCGTAAACGCCAAAATACACCAACTACTGACACAGAGCATCCCATATCAACTCACGTACATTGTAAAATCACTCACAACAACTTGCATCCAAAGGCTAATAGTGCTCATGCAATTGTGTGACGTGAAAATAGCCACTACCCAAGAACAAAAAAAACAATCCCAGATTAGATAACCACTGATTTGGTGAAGATAAGATGCAGCCAGATTTATCAAGAACAACCGTTCAATTCTCAGGAGCAGTAATATAGCACTACTCCCTTTTGAGTAAATCAAAGAAATCAAGACTCGGCAATTTAAATAAATTGAATCTCAAGCATATAAAAAAGCAGAGTGAATGGTTACATAAGGTGTGAATACCAACAGCCAGACAACCAGGAGATGCAAAATGAGTGCCTACTGTATGAGAATACAAGTAACATCTAACAAAGAACTAATAAATTCTCATAACCAGAATAAACAATCGTAAACAAAACATAACCTGAATATCAATTTCTGAGAGTGTATCATGCGCAATACGATCTGGGAGATTGATAAAGTGCTGCAAAAGTGAATTACATAGTAAGAGCCACATAAACCAATTAAACCATGTTCATAAAAAATACTAGCAGAGAGATAAAAAAAAAAAAAATGTGTAGCGGACCTTTTCAAACTGTGCATATGTATCCCCTGGTATAATAGACATCAGCGTTGACAAGGTATTTATAGCCGCTTCTTGCTCAAGGTAGTTAGAATTCATCAATCCCTTTGAACCTAATAAGCCCTTCATGACCAAAAGGAAATTAAAACAAATAATTAATATATCTGCTGTGTGTTCTCATAAGGAAGACATTCATGCCTGTGCCTTCACTTATCAAAAAGAAAAGGTGCATAATGGCAGATTCCATTGCAACAAAAGCTCAAGTCATTGCAAATTGGTTGAAATATTCATCAACGAAAAACTTAAAAAAGAATTTCAGCTTCAATGAATCACTAAACCTAACGAATCTATAAAGAGGGCATAACGACGATGGCTAAATAAAGGCTGCATCAATAGAATACTTGTAAAAACAAAAAGTTAAGAGGATTCCAATATCGCTAATCTCGCAACACTGATATTATCTAAAAGCTTGCTAGAAGCTGCAAAATAAATATGAAAGAGAAGTAACAAAGCAGAGGGTAATACATTTCAACTGAAAAGATGCACCATTGAGTTCTGAGGAAAAATATCCAAAAGCTTAAACCTAGTTTCATGAACAAATGCCCTCCAAATGCTTGGAAAACAAGGCCATAATTATAAAATAAATACAATTGAAAGATACGCATAGAAATGATATTCAAAAATACCCGAATGGTTAGAATAATACTTATTATAGTACATAAGGAACATAGATAGTTTTAACAGAGACAATTAACAGTTCCAATTGGAGATGCAATTCACCTTGCATAACTCAGCAACATTAGCGGTAACAAGACCAATCACATCAAAGCCCAACTTCTGCAAACATTTTCGCACCCTCTGAAGGAGGAAGAAGAGAATATGAGCACAATGATTGAGTAAAGGATGATGCATACATGGGTTAATTGGGGAAAAAACTAGCAGTCCTGTCAATTAACAAATTTAATACATTCTACTCGTGGAATCCTAAAGCAAAAAGGCACCCATTTATAGTCCCAAATATGAAAATGTATATTTTATTACCACCCACCCAGGGAAGAATAGTGTCTATTATTGCCAAAATAGTGGATATAAATTGGTTGTATTTCAATTGTTTCAGAAGAATATTGTGACATCCAAGGCAGCAAAATAAGGCCAAAGAATAGTACAGCTGTTGAAAATCTCATAAAAAGTAGAAAGATACCCTCCAAACAGCATCTTTTTTTCCAGTCCCAACGATATACGGATGATGTGAGCAAACCAGGAGCTGCATACAAGCATTTGGGGTACTAGCCGATACCGCAGATGCTATCACAACTAATGCCTTCACCAAAACCTCAACTGGTGGAAGGAATGGAACTTGAGAATCTATCACATTTTCTGTATCACTGAATACCAAATAATTTTTACAACAAAGAAACATTTCAAGTTAATAAGTTAAATGAACAGGATTAAAGCAAGACATGGAAACCAAGAAAGAAGCAACTCAATGTTGCAAAGTGAAAGTAAATTGATTTTAAATTTATCACATGGGAAACTATCAGAAGATATCAACAATTTACAAGAAACAAAGGCACAATTGTTTAATGGTATAACTCGCAAAATAATAATTGGGGACTGACTTAAAAACCACCAAACATATAAAGAGAAAAGCATGACAAAATACACTGACTTCTGATGACTGAGATAATACCACTTGTGAATTCAAGGCCATTAAATGAAAGCAGAGAATTGAACCGACCTTGAATAAGATAACATTTACCACTAGAATTTCAAATTTTGCATTCACTGAAACTTCAAATGTCATCTTAAGCATCTTTCCGTTTCCAGCATCCTCACTTCAAGCTAGACGCTACATTGTGAACATAGCTTGACTCATCATCATATGCTACTCCAGCAATACAAGTAAATTCTGACCCTAATAACCACCAATTTTCACTACCACATCCTTTTTGCCAGCTCAGCCATGATAGCCTCCTACAACAGAACCTTGCACCACCAGCTCCTTCCCAAAGCCACCATCCATTTTCCAAAGCCCAAAACAACCACCCTCACTACCATCAATACTAAATCCTTTCCAAGTTTAATTAGATATGAAAGCACAAGGCCTTCTCGGCTCCTCATGGCGGATCTGAACAAAAATCAATAAAGCACACCTCAACATGCTTCCTTTGAACCACTTTCACCTAAATCAACCATAAAAACTCAAAACCTAACAGAAACAGAGAGCATGATGAAATTAATATAACCATTTCTTCAAGCCATTTCTACTGCCTCTTTGACCCATTCAATTCAATGAAAGATGGCACATTTCTTGAATAACTAGCTTGTCATATCAAATAAACTGAAAAATCTAGATTAGGAACCTTAGTGTTTTAGTATTTTTTTTAGTTTTCAATAAATAATTAAAGAAGTAAAGCTCTACTTTTCAACATATAAAGAAAAAATCCATCCTCATCAATTCTGATTGTTGAGCACTCACTAACACTTTATGTAGAGCAGAAAGCCCATGGGTTGTGAATATAGCCAGCTCTTCACTCTCTCTCAACCATTTCAGAAACCACACCTATATCTTTACAAAGCAGAACTTCTGGCTCAACCCCATTGTGGGAAGCTTACTCAACATGTGAGGCATGGGTGTAGCTAAACAATGTTAGGATCTCATCCAGGAGTTGAGTTCCAGATATATTGAAACACTTGTCCCAACAACCCACTGATTGAAAATGGAATCACACTTCAAGTTTTAAATTCCACTCAAAAAAAATGTATCAAAGAAACACAAAACTTATAAGAGCATAAAAAAATAAAGATCCCTATTTACCAGCATAATCTAAGAACCACCAATAAATATTAATTCTAGAAGGGCATGAATATGAGGCTTCAAAAAATTGGTGCCTGCTGGAAGAAAACATTTAATATCATAATCAATTGTGCGCCAAATATAGCATGTCTCAAAACTCCTTGCACCTTGCTCTTAAGCAAATAATCAATTTTTTCCTCCCCTTTTTGCATTAAAAACTTTAACCACATTTACCCAATAACTCTCAATGTCAAGCTCCCGAAAGCAGACTCTAGTATGACAAGCTCCTCCAGCAGCTACTCGTCCTTACAGTAAATAAAAAACAGATTAACCCAAGTTGTTGTTGGAGGAATCCATTGTACTCACTTATAAGTCATTCTGATTTTCCTCCCACAACCAATGTATAGGATATCACAATCATCCGCCCCCCCCCGGACACGCAGCATCCTCGTCGCATTCCTTCCACACTCTATGACCATTCCCAGTACACATCCGGTCGGACCTCCCACGCAGATAATACCCCCAAGATCGGCTCTAATACAATTTTTCACGGCCATAAGGTGTGGCCCCAGAAGCAAGACTCGGAACAATGGGCTCCGCTAGAAACTATTTCGCACTCATCCTTGCTTTGCGAAAATGATTAACCCAAGTTACACGAGAAGTCCATTGTACACATTATAAATGATTCTGGTTTTATTTTTACAACCAATGCGGGATATCACACCCTAGGAATCCAAAATATTAAATCATTCATTCCTCCCGTACTAATGCAAGGTACATCGGTAACTAATTCCAGTTTTCAGCCATAAAGTTCTTGCAACATAGAAGTTAAGTTCACCATCCCTTATTTATAGACACAAAAAATCAACTAGTAACAACTTTCTATTCAACAGTAACTTGCAGCACCACATCAGGCATCCCACCCTTTATCTGAGTACTATTACATTGACAAATTGGTGTCAGGACTACATTTGCTTTGTTTACCATCCCTTTCTGGCAGCTCTTTTGCAGTTTTGGCACTCACTAATTAAGGATAGATAAGCAGCCTCACAGAACAAGTCAAAGAGGAAGCACCATAAACCCCAAACAACCTAGCATAGTGCAAAGTAGCCAAACCCTGTGATTGAATAAATCCTCCAGCTCCTTTTCCATCCCCTTTACTAGTCAGGACAAAATGCCAGTACACTACTCCCCTTCACAAACACAAAAACATCATACAATTAACACTCCAGATTGGTGTCAGCTGCATCCAGGATATGGAAAATTGAATGAGGATCTCTGTTCATGGTTTTTATTGGCAACCACAAGCGCATTTCAGGGAAGGAAGGTCCACATCAATTTTCATTTTCAACCATAAAAATTGATTTAGACCTTTTTCCCCAAGGCTCAGAAAAATCCAGTAATCCGCCCAATGAAAACAACACAAAGGACTAAAAGAGGCAAAAGAAGAAGACTGACTGACTATAGAGTTCCACCTCATCTTAAGAAGAGTAGCTTTTTCTCCAACAACAGAGAGATAACTCAAGAATTCGAGCAAAATAGCTTCAGATAATAGAGGAGATGCAACAAGAATCTTCCTGGTAGTGCCATGGGCTGCTTTCCTTATGTCCCAATTTGGATGGCACAGCAAAAACAATATAAACTGAAACATAACAGCAATCAATTAATAACAATAAAAATCATTGCAACACAAAAACTGAGTAATGTCATACTAATCACCTGTAGGAATGCTCTAGTAGAAAAATTCTCCAATAGCCTGCAGCACAATAGACACAAGTTAATTTCAACAATTAGGTCTTAAATTTTGTCAGATTATACTGCAAATTTATTTTCCCTAGGTTCCAATTTACATTCTGTCTGGAACTTTGGTTTTGAGGGCAAAATATTCACCCACAAAATATGAATATTTACAAGGAACAGAAGTACAAGTATCCATTTTTTTCCCGGTTGACCACAAATTAATTTTAATTCAAAAGATTTACGACGAAAGATATAGTGCAATTTTCATGAGAAAATAAGCGAGGGAAAACTCAGAAGTTGATGTATTGATGCTAACATAAAGGTTCCTTTGTACACCATACCAAATGGAGAGTAGACTCTAATTTATATGGAAGGAGAAATAGCTAAACAGTTGGTAATTCAAAAAAAGAATAAGATTTCTCCTTTAATAATGCGCTTCAATATTACGATATAACAAATAAAGCATACCTATGAGGATAATCAACAAGCAGAACCTCAACAAGGTCAACACAAGCCATCAAGTCCTCAACTGATACTTTGGATGTCTGCAAAAGCAAAATAGAATGAGCTCAAGGGTTCTGGAAAAAGGTCAAAAAAGGTGGAAAGCTAAGGTGTCCCTTTTCATAGCTGCAAGCATACTGCTCCATTGTAAGCTAGCTATTAACTTTTCTCAAGTCCCTTTCAAATATGTGGATTGCCCATTAAACTAATTATTCAACCAAAGCCTTTAGCATTTTTTATCAACTCCTTTCACAATAAACTTTGTAAACATTTGCTACAAGGATTATTACTCTTTCAGAAAGATGAAGTGATAGAGTCATATATTCCTCCAATTCGGTTGGCAATAAGTTGATAATATTTATCTTTAAGAAGAATAAACTGAATACTGACCAAGGAAATCGGAATAATTGTAGGTTCATTCTGCAATATCAACTGCCAAATCTTCTCCTTGGAAACAGTTTCATCTAAAGGAAATGAAAGATATGAGAAACAGGAGATACTGGAAAGGAATAGGACCTCATGATGGAAGCATGTAAACAAGGAAATAACTGAAATGAAGCAGCACTAAGACGGTTAGTGCACAAATGGAAGCCGGCCAAGTAAGCACCTGCTTTGACATCAACAGCAGCTATTTTCACCATGCAGAGAAGTGCATAAATACCATCCAATCTCTGTGCGGCTTTAGTAAAACCAGTTTTGACTAGTTGGAGAAGAGGCAGCAATACGGATGATATCTAGAGCATGCAACATGAAGTTTGAGCTAAATAACGAAGAATATTTCGAACAGCCAACACCAACGATACAGATTATAAACTACATATCCTCACCTGTAAAACTGCATCAGTATTTTTACATATTAACCGAAGACAACGAAGGTGACCCCTTCGCAGTGTTTCCTTCTCTTTGAGCCCAGAAACAATAAAGGTAACTAAATCCGAGGAAATAGCATCTGCTGATTTTACAGCCCAAGCTGCTAAACAATACAAAATTGCAAGCTTCACCTCTTCATTTCCTGCATATTAACACATTTAATTTGAAGGGGGAAACAGAATCAGTATTTCCCCTGGCAGGTTGAAAGCATAATATCACTTCTAGAAGGCAGGTATGTCCAGAAATTAAGTCAAATAGATTCAAGTAAACTAATGTGAATAAAAAGAATCTTAAACACGCATATGCATACATGCACATATAGATAGATTTCAAGCCAATGACCTACCGTCATCCTTGTAACAGGACAACAGAAATCCACATACAGTTGGTGACAAGCTACTGAAATATTTTCCTTCAGGAGCATCCGAAACCTCTCTCAGTGCATTAATCATGCCAACTCTCTGGTATGGAAATGTAAGTCTGCCTTCCGAACCTGTTCATACCCCTAAATCTGTCAGAAGATCACTAACCAAATATCTAGTAATTGGCTGATTGCAAATTGAAGAAGTCACAACATTTCAAGGAACATACATATCAAAACACTAACCTCCCATTACGGACTTGACAGCACTAAACATAGCTTCTACAGCATCAGGACTGCTAGACTTTTGGCTCAAGCACCTAACTATGGCTAAAGCAGCAAGTCTTCTTCCTTCATCTGCATGCCTAGCTTGTGTTAATACCACTGACAGAATTTCAATGGCATATTTACTTAAATCAAGGTTGGTAGATTTCAAAAGAACTCCAACTGATTCAAGGACAAGCTCTGGATTCCGTTTCAACATCTTGACAGATGATGGGAGTATACTGTTCTTAAAGTCTTCATGTGACAGACGAGTAAATAATGGAGAAAAAGCTTCACTGAGGCCCTTTGTGGGCTTCTCCCTTGCATTTAGAACTGCTTTAACATATATGTCAAGAAATATGTCCTGTAGAACCAACAGAGAGCAATATGCACACATGAAACCTCAAAATATTAGCAATCTGCACAATACTAATTATTAAAATGGGTATTATATATGATGGGAAAAGGAAAGCTTACCTTCCATTTATCAAATGAAGCAGGATTTGAATTCAAATAATCAAGCATCATATATATTAACTCTGGACTATCTTTGTATGGGATTCTTCCATCTTTCAATTCTTCCAGGTATGTTTTGTATATGTCTGGTGACTGAAACAGAGAATGCGCGTTATATATCCAGAAATTAAATAAAACAAACTTCAGAAAAAAAAAAAGATATTGAACAAAAACCATACACAGAAAATGAAGATGAGACCTTAGTGAACAGATGAAAAAGGGTCTTTTTGCAAGCCCTTCTCACACAGAATGATCCTTGCATGACGATATGAAGTACTGATGCCTGTGCTTGGGCTACTCTACACAATGCATTCTTTGATAACAAGGCAAACTGACTATAAATTAAGAGGAGACAAGACCACTTTAGAAGCCTGTAACCTCCTGTCAGTGATTGGAACTTTGAATGCCTTTCCATGGCCTGTACAAGGGTTGCTGCAAAACTTTTCATAAATACCGCTTCACTTAAAGCTTTAACAATAACATCATCCACGGCTTTCCTTGATCCACGGTCATCATAAATAGATAACGTTTGGAAAAGTAAATCAACCAATACTGACACAAACTCGCTAGTCATCTGCAAAGAGTCTGAAGAATTACATGTCAGCAAGTTGAACATTAATGTCTGCATGCAAAAACTGGCACAGTGAAATTCCTTATTGTAGAAATGTCAAGTATTGATATGAACCACTTTGCAACCACAATTTTAACTTTAATATGATAGGTTAATTGAGAGAGTAGTAAGACAGCAGTCCCATAGACAGAAGCTTTGCAACTTCATATGAACACGAATAAAAAGTAAAAACATACAAAGCTCCAAGAAAATGGCCATATCTGCAGTTTATGCACAATTAAACTTCATCATCAAGATCCTGTTTCTTTCATCCACAACATGAATGGTGATGGCAGATCACATTCTCAGAACACCAACTTCTTCGGCTGCTTAGTCAGAAAGAGACCAAACACAGAAGTAATTGAATCATAATCATGTTTGCCAGTCATTCGCAGTAAATCTTCCCTACCCTTAGCCCACTATGATTTGGGGTAGTCAGCAAAAGAAGTGGTAAGTAAGCAAATCAGACTGCCGAATCCTGCAATCTACTTCACTGTTCATAACGGTTTCTCAGCTCGTCAGTATTTGTAATAAACAACCTCGAAGACAAAAAAATATCACTGTCGTCTATCACAGGACAGCATTTTAGCATAAAATGTGGCAGCAACTCCTTAGCTTTATTTTTATGCAGTTCAGGTATACATTATTGTTTAACATTTGAAAATTTCCCATCCAACAATTTGACATTTCTTGAAATATATCAATGGTGGAATATAGAGAATCCTACCCCAAGTGTACCATATTTAGGACTGCCAATGAGCTCGGTTTGATGATTTTCAGAGCGAGCTTACTAGGAGTTCAGAGCAAATCAAGCTTGAATCGAGGGTCGCTTAAAGTTCAAACCAGGATGAGCAAAGGTTGACTTGGCTTGCATTAGGCTTAGGCTTCAACTAAATACAATATGTATATACTTGAAACTTATAAATATTGCATATAACACAAATAAACCTCATACACGAATAGCAAGAAGAACTGAGAGAAGTTGTATTTTAATATCCAATTGTCTTTTTTGACTTGCTACAAGATATTAGTATTTAATAATTTGAATTTTGTTGATCAGTCAAAAAAACTATTGATTGAGAAAAAAAAATTGAGTTGGCTCTGACTCGACATACAGCACATATTTAGTTTCAAAACAAGCCTGACCTTCAAAACAAAAAAAGCTCAAAAAAATTCAAGCCTTAAGAAAAATAGCACATATTAGTCCAAGCCAAGTGATAGGACAAGCGAGCTCAACTTGCTAGGCTTGATTGCTAACCCTACCCATAACTTACTGGTTGCGCAGATTACAAAACAATTTCTGTTCTGTGAATTCTAGCAATTATATTATAAGCAATTTATCACATCCCATCTCTCTCTTTGTACTTAAAGAAGAAACAAAAATTCAGCTGTTTCAAACAAAAAAATGTACACATTTCATAATTACTCAGAAATAATTCCTCCAACTCGACCTCAAGGAAAGACGGATGCTTCCTAAGCACATCTTTCCCTTCCAAAGGCATTATTGTGTCCAAGAATAAGGTTGCAGATATGAACTTTTACATTAATTTTCAACAAAAATATTTCTTCCTTGTGCACAACGCTGGCAGGTTGACAAATTGGATCTGGTGGGATATTGATTGCACTCGAGTTGAAAATGGATGAGAAAGTGGGTCAAAAATAGATGGATAAAAATAGGTTTGGTTAATCCAGTTTGTTATATTTACTATTACGGAAACTAGAGTAATCACAGTAATTATAAGTTCTGGAGATCAATAAACTGACTAAAAAACTTATAATTCAGACAATGATCTATTAATGTCCATAGTTATTTAACTTACTGAAAACATTCAAAGAACGGAATTACGTGTTTTTAAGATTAACAAAAAGAAAACTACACCCTCAGACCAATGCATCAAACATGCATTAATAGGCATTCGATCAACCACTATTGAAAAATCACTCCAACCCACATGGACGAGAAGTTTCAAATTTTCCAAGGACATATTGGGGGAGAAATTGCTTGCATAGGACAAAGGGCAAGAGTGCTCAAACACTGCCACTAGCGCAAAAATTTCACTTCTTTCAAACAGAAGGCGTAACGAATCCAACATGGCACGCATCCATCAACAAAATTCAGACACCCAAGTGCGTATGTGTGCGATTGCACTCATTTGTGTTACCGAGAGCATCGGCGATGGTACCTGAACTGTTGAGGATGGACAGAATCTTGTGGCGGAAGATCTGGATGCGGCGGGTGGTGGACGCCGTAGAGACTGAGGGAGCAATAGCCGTCAGCGACTCCATTGGATTGGTGCCGTTGGACGCCATTGGAGTGAACTCTAATTTTAGGGTTTTAGGAGTAGCAAGTGGAGTGGACAAAATGGAGAGCCAAGCATACGCACGCATTTATATATCAATTAGGGTAAAAAGGAAAATGTGGAAAAAATGAAGTGAAAATTGTGGAAATTAAAAACTTTTTTTTTTTTCTTTTTTTTGGCTTTTGTGGAGTTTGTATGATTAAATTTTCTTCTTCAAAATTTTTTTTTTGGGGCATTATTTTCATGGTTGTTGGTTAAATTGTTTTGAAATAGTTTCATATTCTTACAAAGGATAAAGAAATAGAGGATTAGAGTTGTAATTCATTTTTTTGTTCCTTTTTGTCATTATTTATAGGGTATAAATAAATCAACTTACGTCGAATACGTTGCTAGTTAAATTTATTTAATTTTTTATCGAATTTTAAAAATTATATTTGAACTTTATTTAATTGTTAATCAAATTGAGATTGAATTAGTTTTAATCGAATCGAACATGAATTGAACTCGAATAATATAATTTTTTTACGTATATATATTTTTTTACTAATTAAATCGAGTTTAAACCGAATTTTAGATTTTATCAAACAAAATATTGTGTTCAATTTTAATTTATTAAATTAACGAAACAAACTTAAATAAGCTTTTAATAATTAATCTAAAATCGAATATCGAATAATTTGATTTATTTTTCAACTATAATAATTTACTTTAAATTTACGTTATCGATTATTTCGAACGATAAAAATTATGAAATTAGGCTATTTTTTAAATTAAAATATATCCAAACTTAATATGGGAATGCAAGTTGAGAGTAATGAAAGTTTTGAAATCATTTAAAATGCAAAAAGGGAGAAAAAAGGTTGATTGAATGACAAAAAAATTGTGAAAATAATTTAATTATCAATGGATGATGCAGTTTTGTACTTCATGTTCATTTTTAAAAATATCAATCCAAAAACAAACTTGACTATAAATAATTTTTTTCGCAATCTCAAATTTTGATGGAATTTATAAATCCTTACTTATTCAAATCATTGAGGTGAAGAAAAAGTGAATAATTAACCCTTGACATATAAATAAAATTATATTTAGAAATACTGATATTATATTATTGAATAGTGTTTCAAAATTTGTCTTTTTAGTACAGATTGATGGCAAAGCTGGTAAAATTAGCCCACGAGCACAGGCAAAATTTAACAATGGAAAATTAATTGTTAGAATAGAATGATTTAAATTTGGGGGAGAAAATTTAAGAGAGAGATTTCATATAAAATAGATTTAAAATTTACAACAATAATTCAAAAAATAAGTAAAAATAAAAATTCAAGAATTTGAAATTTATTATATCATAAAATTATCCAAACAAGTTTAATAAATTTATTATTATAATTTCAAAATCCTTAAATTTAAATCAATTAATCCAAATATAGCCTTAAATTATTTGTTAAAAAAAAAATTAACAATACAATTTAAAGTATTGCATAACCACATATATTCCTCACACGCTTGATACGATTGCATTCAAGCAATTCTACATTCACATATAAATAAGCACATCTTGAACACAAACAAATCATTGCAAAATCTTCTACTACTAAGATCACATAATAATTATGAGTCCCCATATTAGAATATTTCCATGGAGAATTGTGGCTGTCCTTGATTTTTTTAATACTTGCTTCATCAATATGAAGGGATTCTAATTCTGAGTTAAAAGAATTTAAACTATTCCAACTTTTATGGTTCACATGTTAATAATGTTCTCAATCGTCAACACTCCCATTTAATTCTCCCCCTATCAATCACATAACTCAGAATCAAACAAAATTTCTTATCAATGAATAATGGCCAGAATAATTAAACTGTACAAACATGAAAAAAGATGTTTCTGAAACACTATTGTGATGCATTATTAACTGGATTATCATTTGCCTGTCTAGCAGAAATGACTCTGTCAAGGGTTTCATCAGGGACTTTGATTCCACTTGTCTCCAAGTCCGCCACAATGGCAATAGATGCATCAAGTTCCCCAAGATCTAGACACAGGCTGATGATTTCATCATACAATGGGCTGCAACAGATACAATAAGCAATAAGAATCGATAACAAAATTTCAAATGAAAGTTCACTTATAGCTAGAAGATATATTCAATCGAAAGTCCAAGAAATTGCCGGGTAACTTGGCTAGAATTACATCTATTTGTAATAAAGAATTGATGGTTTTCTCATTAAAGAATAGCTTTCCATAGCTAACATCATCTTCAAATTAGGTTCATCTTTTTATTTCTAAGTTTACCATCTGCAGAATATCTTTGCACTTGCATTAAAAATGTCATTACTTAACAATTTGCTATAGCTTGGTATCTTTAATCAACAAGATAGACATAACAAACCCAGTTACATAATTGTCCAGCCTCGTTGAAATGCTTAGGACAAGAAATTTGGGTCCTGGAGCTGTATTCAGTTAAATGTTCCACATTTCACCCACGGTCAATTTCAATAAACATGTACCTTTATATTTATAGTTTTCTTCAACCAGAAGAGCAACAAATTTTTCACTACGCTACTATTTCGCCTTGCAATTTTTGTTGAGTTAATTTTGTCAAACTTGAAAAGACGACTTATATCTCACTGAAACCCCTAATACTCACCTGCCAAAAACATAACCCAGACGATGTGTTGTCTGCAAAATCTGTAAGAAGGCTGAAGGCATAGGAGCTCGTATAGCAGCTCGAAGTACCATGGCACAGTCCCCAATAGTTGGTGTTCCACCCAATTCGATAACCTGAAAAATTATTCAGTAGCTAGCTTACTTCTGAAGCCACATGAACGAGATATGCACACGTAATGTGACATTCAGGTGGAATTTATCAGCTTGCTATGAAAACAATGTTCGATGTGCCATAATCATCAGATATGGAGAGACCATCTAATAAACCTGACCGCTCACTTGTCATTATTGAGAATTTAGCCATGCATCAGAAATCAACAACTGGAAAACACCTAGCAGTACTTGGAGTTGGATGTGGCATTTAAATAATCAGATGTACTTCCTGGTAATATACCATATGTAAGACGACGAGACAAAAAATTTTATATATCCAACTGATCAGAAACCAGATATACAACCCAATCTGGTCTGTATGCATACATTATAGCTGGAGACTTCAACTCTCTTTCGGCAATTTAGCAATGCATAAACCACAACAAAATTGGTGTTCTAAATAACTGCTAAGACTTTGTGATATGCAGATTGACCCTGAATCATTCTTAATATCAGCACTAAGATAGCAATAACGGTTTCAAAAATTTATCAGTTAAAAAACAGTGTCATTTTCAGAGCCACACATATGACAAGATTGGCAATGTAGCTGTAGGTGACCATGCAGATCCAGTTCTAACAATTGAGAATAGTTGGAATACCTTCACTGATATAGTGGTTGGTTACTTGCATTTTGGTCAAAATGACCAAGAAATATTGCAACGGAACCGATATGAGTTCTAATTAGCAAATCATCTTGTGAAGTTGTTCCATATGCAAAATTCTACCTAAATTAATAACCCGAACTCGTATTGACTATAAGAGAAATACACAGAATATAGAAACTGTATACAAGGGATTGAAGTAATATTGAAATATAAAAAATAGAAAACACAAATTTGAGAAGTAATAGCACATCAAACAATGAGAAAAACCTTTATGTGACCCAAAAAAAAAAAAAAAAATCATATTGGATGGAGAGAGTGCAAACAAGAAACAATATTACCTTTGTCATTACTTTAACAGCCAATTCAACTTCCCACTCCTGTGACCATCTTCTAGGAGCTTTGTTCTTCAATTCCTTCTCCCATGTCCAACCCCAAGCATCAGCTATTGTATACATGTCTGATACATCAAAAACTTTCCTGTTCCTCAATTCCTTTAATGCTTCGTGAATATCCTCAGGAAACCAATCATCATCATCATCATCCTGCATTCATTTATACCAAATAATAGCAGATTTCTTATAACTGAAATTTAGGAAATTACAACATTATATACAGCAATTTTGATATGCCAAAATGGTCAGATATCTAAATGGCCAATAAAAAGAGCAAAGTAACATCATAGACACGGTTAAATTCTGTAAACAAAGTCCAAAACAAAGAACCAGCCATCACTCTCACTCTCTCTCCTTTTGATCCTTCCTCCCCTTCTAAGTGAAGAAACATGTCAATACTCTAATCAGCAAAACCTTTTTCAGAGGTGTCTGGATTTTGGTGGTTAGCAACAAGGGAAGAAAAAAATGTAACAAATTCATAGAAGTTCTATGAGCAGCAGCTTGAAAAAGCATCAGGAAACATCAAACAAAAACAAAGAAAAGAATAAAAGCTCCAGCTCATGATATGAGTAATCAATAGACAGAGAAGACAAACATAAAATAAGATACTGTCATGGACACATCATGTTGGATCAAATTATCTTCTACAGTGCGGCCATGGTACTGACTGTAGAACATAAAGTTTCTCTGCTTTTCAGGAAGGGACTCGTATCACGTGTCAGTAAACCACAGACCAAAAGAATAACAGTAAAATATTAGAACAAATCATGAACAGAAGCTCCCATTACTCATGTACCAAAGGGAAAGATTAAATGGCAACTCAGTGATGTCACTCAAAGAGCTTCCTAACACCAAATTCAGCAAATAGGAGGCAGAAATTTGAAATAAAAGAACAAATTCTACAAGAATTCAATATGTGCTACAATTTTTAAAAGTTTTATGGACTCTTCCCTAATGAACACAACCAGTCTCAACCAATTTCAAGGCAAGACTTAGAGAGTCTCTCATGGCCCAATTATTATTAGTGTGAGAGAAGAAGCCTTGCTAAACAAGATTTGAGGTGTTCTGTTCCTCTTGGTATTCATTATTTTTCAGGAAAGGACTTCAGGCAATCAGCCATTCGCATGCAATGATTTAGAATATATCCAAATAAAGAGTTTGGGTCTATGATCCTGCACTAACTCTCCTCCTGGCATTGGAGTGCATCAAAATAGAACCGTAAATAGTCTAAATTTTCCAAAAAAACGGTTTACTGAGATAAAAGTAAAAAAACTTCATAAGGTTAGGTTAATTCTCAATATGTGAAAAAGGCCAGACAGGAGAGAGAACCTTAGACTTTCACATAAAGGTATCTGGTAACCATATTTGTAATTTCTTATCTTGAAAACTGAAGAATCAGAAACTTGCTAAGCAATAGACATAAGACTGATTAAGTATTTATCTCATTTGCAATTTGTCCACTTCTAGGGATAAATTGTAATTAAGTATGTTTAGATACGTTTACAAAAAAGAATAAGCTTTTGTACCTCCATGGATACCCGAGAAGATTTTTTCTTTGATTTTCTTGATGAGCCAGTACTCTGGTCAGCATCTTTCAACAATTGCACTCCAATCATTTGAGGAGGTTTGGCAGCTCCAACTTCCTTATCTTTAACCCTGTCACCCACTTGGCTTTCAGTTTGTTCCACTTCCTCCTCCTCCTCATCGACCTCATCATCTTCAGCCTCTTTCACAACATCATCACCAACATCAGCATCATCTGAGGCATCAAGAACGTCATAATCTTCGACTTCCAATGGCTTGCTATGATTTTCATTCAGGCCCTCTCCAAGAAAACGACGTCTCCAGAACTCTGTATTGCCTTCTTCCAACTTAATCCGTGAAATTAACTCATCCAACTCTTCGTCAACCTATAAGACAAATTTTTTTCAATTAGCCAACCAACTTTATCTTTATTTGCACGACTGAAGCAAAGAGCATTTGGTTGTAACAATTAGGGGAACAGTGGGATAAATATATGATTATAAAAGCCTCCAACAGAAAGAAGCAACTACTGAATAAAATTGAAACTTGAACTACAGAAAGCAAAAAATAATAATCTGATATTAAGGTTCACCTCTTCTTCTTCCTCTTCCACAGGGGGAACCCATAGGGGCCGACCTCTAGAACGATTTATTCTCCTTGCTTTCTGTACACGCTGGTAGAGAACATTTCTAGTGCCATCAGTTGGCAAACCTTGAGCTTCCAGCTCTTCCTTTAGCTCTGAAACTATCATTTTACTAGCAGCTTTTGGTTTCAAGGAATTTTGTTCTGGACCTTTAATGATTTTCTTCAATCTCTCCTCAACTCTAATGTAGTCAGACTCAGAAACATTCCCTAACACAGCAGGTCCTTCGTTCCGTAAGGTTTTCAAAAGTTTTCGATGATGTATTTTCCATTCTTCAAGACATCGTTGTTTGAAAGAGGTTTCCATAGGATTGGAGTATATGAAACCATCAGCATCCGGATCTAAAGGAGTTTTTCCTCTACGTGGAACCCATCGCTTGCGTTCACCTGTAAGCCCACCTTCTGCAATGTACCTGTTGTCAATCTAAGTCAATCATAGTGCTTACAGTAGTTAAAACTGAATGACAGTTTCTTTTATTTTACTTCTTCATAATGATGTCCACAACTAGATGTACCAGGAATCCGAGAAAAAACAAGCTTAGAGTATTTAAGTGAGTGCTTCAGAAAAACATAGAAAACCCTCAGTGACACAATGCATCAGTAATCACCTAAACCAAATTAAGGCATGATGATAAGGATGTCCAGTGCAACAACATAGTTATCCAGAATTTTTTTTAATTTAGCAAAATAGTAGCACATTCTGTGGGGGCAGATTTGAAAATGTAAAAAGTGATAACCCTCCCACAAAGAGCTGTTCAACAAGATAAACAAAGAGATCAAACTTACACCACTGACAAAGTTTGAAATACTCATTTTCTTTTTCTCCACCGACAGAAGTTGCATCCGTACAGACTTAAATAACCTGCTCATGCAAACCATTTCGCTATCCCCCCCACTCACTCCTCTTATTTTGCCTAATCTGTGGACTTTCTTTTTCCTTTTTCCTAGAAACCTGTTGTTTAGCAATAATATATAATTGATGCACAATAAAGAATGATTAATTAAAAGTTTCAAGGAAAATTAAAAGAGTCCGTTCACAACTCACATCTCAAGTAGGTGTGGCTATTTTTTTTACAATTATAATGCATAAGAGCAAACAAGTAATTTCTTTAATATCCAGGTTGGAATAGGATTAGTCAATAGAAATAATATTATATCTGATTGGAATTCTTCTTATTGCAACTCTTTATTTCTTTACTTCCAAAGCTAACAAAGCAGTCAAACATAATTTAAACATAAATAAATTAGTCAGGGAAGGAGAACCCTCTTACTGTTTTCCTTAATGTGCATTAAGAAAGAAAAGAGAAGTATTTGTTCATCATAAATAAAGACACAAAAAAATTGGAATGATATTAAGATAGCTATCTTATGATGCTATTATACTGTGAAAAAATTAAACCTGGCAATGTAATCAACTTCATGCCCAAGTTCAGCTTCTTCTTGCAAAGGTTCAATCCAAGAGCTAACTAGCGTCCGATATTTCCTGCTCAAGATCATGGCTCGGGGTGGGATTTGTTGGTTATCTTTTGCCATGGTTTCAAGAGCTTCTAGTAACTCAACAATTCTTCCTGAGTTCAAATGTAATTATCGGTTAGAAAAAGCTTCATTGATGACCTCTCAAGATAAGATTGAAAGCACTAGCAAAAGGGATACGACAGAATGTGTTTTTACCTACTTTTTCTGGATCAACTATTGTGCATTCATGATGCATAATGATTCAATCTTCTTTTAAATGACATGACATTTGATCTAAATGGTGTTTTTTTCTTCGAGACTAAGCTACTGTATCATAAGATCCCATAATGAAACATTAACTGCCATGAGTAATATGAATGCGTGTGTATCTCCTCCAGTTTCCATTGTCAATTCAGTACTTAAGGAAGTGATTTTATCATTTAAGTTCATGGAGTGCATGTTTGCATACTGATGATTAATTACATGATTGTATCCAAACAGGAAGATGTGCTGATAGATTATAAGATTTTTACGAGATCACATCTGTTGACTTATGACACAAATAATTACAGGATTTATGTAAATTCAAAACAACCTTACTAAAATTAATATGGATACAGATGCAGCTATTAGCTCTCAATATTAACATTGCAAGCTTGATTCGTTCCCTGAGTCAGTAAAATCTTCTTATTCTTCCTTTTTTTTTCCTTTTTTTAGCATCTTAGCATTTTAGATGTCATCTGTGGAAAAAATTCGCCTACTAGCTTCCTTCTCTATGATGGAACTCAACTTACGGATGTCATATCTATCCTAGTCGAATTGTAAGTTATAGGTCTGTAAAATGTTATTAAAGATAAAGACAAGCTAATTCTCAGAGAGAGACTGGCAAGAGAGAAACAAAATGAGAAAGTTGAGAGAGAGAGAGAGAGAGAGAGAGAGTGAAAGTAGGCACCTTCTCTACACAAGGCACGAAGATATAAAGAAAGTGGATCTCCATATTGTCCCTCATTATGTAAAATTTGGGTCCCACCTTCAAAGTTTTTGAGCGCACGAAAATGTCGAATGGCTTCTCTTGTGACACAATACTTTGTAAAGCACTCCACCAACAACCTAAACAAGAAGACTAAAAGTTAATTATCCACTATTCAGCTGCAAATCAATTACGCCATAACCAATATTCATCAGATGAGACCCACTCTACCCACTGCTTCATATGGGCAATCATTTCGCGCATACAAGGCACAAATATAAAGAACTTGAGTTTCAGCATAAAATACATATCATTATTACCTCATCCGATGATCCACATAAATTTCTTTCCTTTGTTGTTGTCCTTGCAATAATTTGCACAGTTACCTCAAAAAATTTAGAATGTGCAACATCATTTCTTGAAGCTTAGTTTTTCATTCTAAAGGACACAGGCCAAAGAATCTTTTGATTTACATCTGAGTCTACTAAAAAGAAAGTATTCTCCTCATAATTTAAGGATTCCAGCCACATAGACTAGAATGAGTGTGGATTGGAACATATAGATGCACAAACTTTGTTGATAGAAACAAATCTCCAAAAAAAAAAAAAAAGATCCTTCCATCTCATTGGTGGGGAAAGAACTTTATTAAATAGCTGCTAGGTGAAGGTGAAACATTGAAAAACCAGTGCTGACCAAACAATGGCAGTTATATCACTCAAGCAAGAAACTTACATTTCTGCAATGAAGTCTAAAAGAATAAAAATTCTTACGCGTAGGTTCTCACATTTGGTTGCAAGCGCTTGTAGTCTTCAACCATCATCCCAAGTAACTCAGCAACATCTTGAACCCTAGATTGTCATATTGAAACTTGAACACCGTCTATATTATTGAAAAGCAAACATGAAGGAACTTAAAAGTCAATATAAATTTTTTTCGAAAATCAGACGCGAGCATGCCAACGACTGCCGCAGCCCAAGCAATTATAAAGCAGAATGATTTTCCAAAATAAACAAAGTAAATTGGTATTGGACATCCAAGCAAATCATTTTCACTTATGCCCACTTTCTTCAAGAGATTAAAATAGCAGGTGGAAATGGATGGACCTTATTGTATTTTAGATGGAGTCATCCACAGCTAAGAATCTTACCTCTTTTCTGGTATGTGGGGCTCTCAATCTTGTCGGATAGATAATATATCGTATTTCTACGGGTGTTATTTCTTTCTCTGTATGACTATTTTTATTTGCAGATAAGCAGCACATCTGCATCCTTTTGGTCATTAGTTTTGATATAAGACAACTAATTCTGTTAGTGAATTCCAACAGGGGTCCCCTTCTGGTCTCTTCTCACACATGCTTAGGAACATGCTTCTTCTTTTTGGGCAATTACAAGTGCTTTCAGCTGAAATTACTAATTGACAAGGACAAGCACCAGCAAGAATTTCACACAGTGCAATAGGTTGAAGTTGAAAAAGAACTGTGCAAAAACATAAGAAATCCCAAGTACAGAGAGGTCAACTCAAAGAGAAACCAAATCAATTTACTCTTCTCCCTTGGCAACAAAACTACAGCCACTAATTTTATTTTTTCTTATTTTCTCCACAACCAGCCCCCGTCTTCTGCCTCACAGCCATTTACACAAACAATTGATAATGCTGCTAAATGTCCAGCAAAGGAGAGATTCTAAAACGAAAAAGCTTGTTAATAACAAAAGACAACCAACCCCAATTCCTAAGGTTGTGACTTGTGAAGAAAAAAAATAAGGAGCAACAATAAATGAGTCTAGAATGTTTGCCACACCATCATCATATCAATATTTAAGCCTACTAGCATCACCCACTTTGAAGCCATCAAATTTAAGAAAAATGGTTGCTATGCATACAAGATAATATACCTGTCATATGACTCAGCTCTTGTATATGCTTGGATCACCCAATTATATGTCTCCGTATCAGGTTTCATAAAAGCTATAACAACCAACAGCAACCATAAGGAAACTTTTAAACCGTTGAACATCATAAGCAGGAACGAATTTTTTTTTTTTTTAAACAAAACAAATATGAGCAGTGACTAAGCTAAATGAATCAAATCAGAGCAGCCTCTGATGCAAAGCAGGGCTGTTTCTACCACAGTTGAATGAGTTTAAGATAACAGGGTGTAAAAAGAGAATTAGGAAGCAAACTGTCCCCAAGAGCATGAAGCAAATGTGTATAAAATGTGTTTGCATCACTGACAGGGACCAGGAGATGAAACTCCAGCATTTCATTAAAGGAGAACCAGATTCTTGTAATACATGCATCCATTTCAAACTAATCAACAAAACCACCTGATTAGTCAGACATGGCAAAGCAATGCCCTACAGCAGCACAAAGAGTGTCCCCACCCCATCATTGCTTCATAACAGTGTTAAACTACACTCAAAGTTGTTTTCAGCCATGGAGGAAGTTTGAAGAATTTCAGGTTTATCAAGAGAAAAAGTATAGAAACTATTTCCTTCCCTGGCAGTTCCATGGGTTGGACATGACATAAAAACACATCAAGAATAAGGATATTATTAACCCGCAAGCACAGATGACAAGCAGAGTCGAATCACACATTTTAGTCTCAATTCCACCATGAGAATTGATTTGGATTTCAGTTATATGCACCACATTCGTACTAGCAGAGCTTTTTGATATAATCTAATGACAATATCATATCATGCCTTTTCTTGGTCACATACTGTGAGCAAATCAAACATTCAGAAATCTAATTTAGAACAAACACTTCTTATTTCTATTCCATCATAAACCCCATCCAAGAACTTTTTGAAGCGTAGAGAGCCGCAAACTTATGCAGCAAATATATGATTAACAAACAACTGCCATTACATGATAAACAAGTTACAATAAGGTTAAAGAAAGAAAAGCAAACACGGACCTTCTCCATATTCCATGTTTTCAAAGGTGGTAAAAGCAATTTCAGGAATTCCGCAAGTAGCCTGGCCATGTTGTAAAAACACTACTTAATATCTCAGTTCACTTAAAATAAGTCCAAAAGTACATTCTGATATCATCATGCCTGATGTTTACATCAGTAAAAGAAACAATGTCCAAAATAATTCATATACATTAATGCTTAAACCAAGTAACAGCAGATTGAAACTTTGACTTGCAGACAATCCGAAAATTTAAGGGCTCAACTTCTTTGCTTATCAACACATTACCAAATATTCTTAAGTTCTACTTAAACTAGAGCCTGAGATAACATAACCCTGCAGAATCCAGAATTTAGGGGTTTTTTCATATGATTCCATAAGTTGGGTACGAGCAACCAAAATCCCAATGTCATCTCAAAAGACACAATTCATTTACAAAATTAGTAAGATCAGAAGTAGTTTTACTTGCTGTTATAGTTGATGGTAAGTTGGTAACATCTAGATCTACCACAAAACCAAGCACTAGAACTGGTTTCGGTAGTCAGATAATTGTTTCCATTTTTTAGCAGTTATGTCCAAACCAAGTTATTATTTCTTTCACAATTTAAACTTTAAACTACCAAAAGCATTACATCCACTATCTGTGAAAGACACTTCAAATGAATCTTAACAGGAATACTGGTACCTGCACGCTCAAAAGGCAATTGAAATGAAATGTAGTCGCCATTCTACCAGCTGACTCCATTTCATAGGCTATGGTCAATGCATTTGAGTGATCTCCCACTTTACAATCCTCCTCAATTAGAAGATCATAAAGCTCATCTGTAGCTCTGAGGCCACCCTCAGCACCCTTCAGGAAAACTCTGTTGGCATCTTCCAAATGACTACTTTTCACAAGCTCCTCTGATGGCAAGAACAGGATTGATTAAATCCTAGACCACATAAGAATAAAACTGAATTGCATGAAACCTGTGAATCAATCCACAGGCTTGTACACTATACCAACAAGAAGCAGCCAAGCTTGCCGAATGTCATAGTTGAGTTTCTCCATTGCTGCAAGAATTTCTAATCCTCTAGTAGCATGACCTTTTGAGCCAAATAAACGAATTAATGCAAGAAATGTTTCATGAAGAGGCCGAAGACCCTCACTCAGTTCCCTTCTGAGAGCGTGCATCTGTCATACATGAGTTTTAATATAAGTATACTCCCTGCTAGTCAAAAATAACAAGATCTAAGTTCCACTATGACATGATGATAACCATGCTCCCAATTACTTGTATGTTGGAATATCAAAATACAAGTACAGAGAAACGAACTAATAACATTCAGCAAATAGAGATGCCCTATGCAACACAGTGCAACTTATTAATATTTTAAAACCCTTAACAAAAATTATCCTTGTAAGTATACACATTAATATCTAGAAAGATGTAAAAGGTGAGCATGTTAAAGGGGGTAAGGTTGACATTTTCACAGTGGCTAACTCTACAAAGCTTAAGATAGGAAACGCCTCATATGCTGTAATTAGGCGCTTAAATTGGATGAAAAACTCTACCATGAAATTTGTATTAATCATGGGGATCAGGAATTTTACATCTTTAGACTTGACTCTCTAGGCCCTAACATTCAAAAAATTTATCAATCATATGCCTACCCTTACCTGAAAGAAATTGTAGGTGAAAACTCCACATTCTGGAGCATAGTGAAATCCTCAATCAAATTCACATGCTTCCTTAATATCTCAAGTATGGCCTCCCACAAGAAACAATTTCAAGCCCCCAATTAAAATTATCAATGCCTCCCTCTTTTCTCCCTCCATTTCTCTCTCTCAAATATGAGTGTTAAATGCCAATTTACAGCAACTGCACATTCATAGAGAAGCAGTAAAATATTTTAAAATCTCACAGCACCATCAGTGACAATCTATCACTATTAGGTAGAACTCAATATTGCATGGCCATCACAGTAGCACTCAGAGGCACACAAGGGAGACAGTAAAAGAAAGTATAAATTGATTAAGAAGATGAGAAACAATCCAGTAGGTATAACTCTTTGTTTATATGCAAATATACTATTACCAATATTAAACAAACATTTACACCAACCAACATATTTTAAGCCAAATCAGTGCAACTTTTAAAACAACTCCTAATATATATTCAATAATTAAGATATCGATCTATAATAGAATCTATTAGGTAGGATGCCAGATGAATCGAGCAGACCTGACTTGAGCTCGAATTCATCAAGTAAGACTTGGCTCAAGCTCCAGGTCAAATGTTATGTATTTTTAAATTTTAAAAGTATTGTTGTACAATGTACTGACCAGCTTGAATTTGAAATTTAATGTACAATATAAATGTTTCTAGGCTCAAGCTCGTTAAGGCTCATTGGTTAACAACCCAAACTAGCCGAGCTCGAGCCTAGAAACATATGCTTGACTAGAAGCTTAAAACATTTAAATCAAGCTCAATCTCAAGCCTGGATTTTTACTCATAAGCCCTCCTACTATCAGGTACAACTACTAATGCACAAAGTATTATTGCTAAAACACACAACGCACACTTTCAAACAGTAATAAACAGAGCTCAATCATATATATTTAAAAATTTAATCTCCAGCCTAATAAGTAATTATGCAAATGCAGGTATTCAAAAATCCAAAAAAAAAAAAATCATCGTACAGCGCCTTCTTCATCGCGATTGAGCACGTGCGAAACCACGAGACCGTGAAACGACCTGGGTCCAGGCGTCAACCCCGCGGCAATCATATCGTAAATGACATCAGAAACTCCCAAAACGCTGCCGGTTCTGGCGCGCTCCATCAACTCCTCCATGAACACAAGCCTCAGCAGTTTCTCGGCGCTCGACGGCGTGAAATTCCCATCGGCGTTTCCAGTATATCCATTATCATCGGAATATTTCAAGTCGTTCTGCTGGTTTTGGTGCTTTTTCCGCCGCGATTTTCTTTGAGGATTGGATATTGAGGCGGATGGTGCTGCCGCGGAAGCGACAGCGTTTCGCGGAGCGGAGGTGGACGTTAAGGAGATAGAGAAGGGAGCGTACGTTAGCAGGGAGGACGCCATTTTTGTTGGGAGAAGGAGAGTGGATAAGGGCGTGGGTGGGTGGTTTTTACAGTTTGAGAGGAGAAGAGGGGTTTAAGGAAACGGGGCGAGGGGGTTTGAATTTTTGTAATTCAAGTAATGGGTATACGGGTCGGGTAGATTAAGTACGGGAATCTGAATAATTAAACTGGCCCAAACATTAGTGGGCCAGACCTTTTCACTTGTCTGGAGTAATTATGTTGGAAACCTTGGCATAATGGGCCTCGTCTAGATTAATTTCTTTTTCCTTTTCTCAATCACATTATTTCATCTAATTGAAGATGTGGGTATTTCTAACTTATCATAAATTAATTAAAAAATACATGATCCAATATTTCTAATTTTATATTATTTTTAAATATAAATATGTGGAGTGTACCAATATTACTACTAAATTACAATCCATGTATTTTATTTTTTTTGCAATTAATTATTTAGCACTTTTAGACATTGTTGATGACTCAAAAATGTCTATTTATTATTATGGTTGAAGAAATTGTCATAGGCATTGGCTACCTTAGCCTGAAATAGGTTTTTCTTTGCCTGTGTTAAGCCTGTTATCGATTTTAGAAATAAAAGATGTTAATAAGATCGTGTAACTATTATAAAACAATTATACGAGAAAATAATTATAGGAGAGTCAGATTGAGTTGGTTTATTCTACTTTACATATTTGTGTTGGTGTATGTTGACGTGATCAAGTGACACTCAAGTCATATACTATTAGATTTACCATCTATTCAAATTTGATACGAACACTAAAATTGTTATTCAAAAAGTAAATCGTGTTCTTGTTTCATACGTGAAAATAAATGTTTAGAGCCAATTTCAATTAATGTATAAATTAAGAATATATTTTACCATTGTAAAAAATATTAAAAAGACGTTCCAAAACATGATAGCTTACCATTGCTAATAATTGTGTTTGAGGACTCATAATCATACAATAAAGTTCTCAAAGATAGAAGATAACGGGATTATGTTCATTCTCGTCAATAAACACAATGCCGATGCAAAAACACTAGTTAAAAACCCATTTTAGACTAATTCGAAAACTTACAATCAATCATTTTTATTAATTATTAACAAGAAACCGATCAATAAGATCCTTACAAGACAAACACACCAATAATATCAAAGTACAATTAGGGATCACAAAGGAAATACATTTTAAAGTGGGGGGTGGGGGATTGATGAAGTTACACTGTGAAACAAAAAGGTAAATAAACTTGACCTTTCTATTTTTAGAGGCATGAAACTGAGATTTCCAAAATTCATGCCTCCAAAAATAGTTTCTGAAAATGGGCTTTTAGGCCTTTGAATCCAAAGCCATGATGGTGGTAAGGTTCATTGGGTGCATATAAGTCTTGGACCCACTCAAGATTTGCTGAACAATAATTCTGTTGGCCTTTTCAGATGGGTGGAATGGATCCCAAAACGCATATAAATCCCTGTTTGGGCACAGGTTCGACAACGGCGTGCAAAGGCCCAGCCCATTGTATGGGCCTTGTCCACAACATGCTATCTTTGAGGTTGTGAATCCTGCCCACATACCAAAATATACATAGGATGTTGTTAGTTAAAAGCAACTAATTACATTATAGAAATATCAAACAGATACTAGGTTTTTTTTTAAACATATATGTGGAACTTTTATTTACCTTTTTATTTAATATATATATTTTTGACACTTCAAATCCTCTATTCTAATTTTGTATTGCATCTCATGTCACGTGTGTATGATTAATACCATATTTAAGAAAGATGATATGCAAGAGGTGAAACATCAAATTAGAATTGAAGATTCGGACTGATTTTGGGGGCATTATTGATTAGATAATTAATTCTAGTAGTTAATTTAAATTAAATACATTATTCAATCACAAAAAAACCTCTTACTTTTCCTAAACACATTTTTTTACAATTTCAAGTTTGAGTACAATGATGTACTAATGTTGTCTTTATTGGCCTGAGCAGTTGACTGTTGGAGTGGCTACTTAATTAGAACATTAATGAATCAAACCTGTTCAACCAGTCAATAGTCCTATTTAATTTGCACATATTTGTGTTTGGGTTGATCTACAATGAAAGGGTTCTTTTGTACTTATTTGAAAACATTGAAATCTATTACTATAATACCCTAGGGATGCAATGCATTATAAACCCATTAAATTAATAATGATGAATACTAACTTTTAAAGTAATTAATAATAATTAATGATGTTTACCAACAACACTAGTAGCTAGCTAAGTATAAATAATCAATGATGCTTTAATTTGTCTTCCAATTAACATAAACCAAGATTTTAAGTGAAGTTAAAGGTGGACAAATAATTGAGTTAGAAACTGGGATTTTTAGTCCATAAAATGATTACTGGTCGAATTCAAATCAATCATAGAAAAAAAAACAAAAAAAATAAAAAAATCAATACTTACCGAATCGTTGAGGGTTGGAAACGAAGTCCATATGCATTTGGTTGGTGTTGGCTGCAATGAAGACATTAGAGCCAACATCTTGGTTGAGTTGATCAAGCATTTGAACCAGTTGAGGGTTGAAGAGTGCTGCAGCCCTCTGCAATTCTGCAGCACATTCACCATTGGTACTGTGCAGTGCCAATTCTGCTGGCACACACCCTAACGGTCCGGTTCCGGTCACTATAACTCTACGTGGTCCAAGTTCGTACAGTCTCTGCATTATTGAGCAAATGTTATTGGTCAAAAATACGTAAAAATAAATATATGCACGACATAAATATTGAGAATATACAAGAAAATTTTATGTAATTGACCTAGTCGTTTCGTATAATAGTCTATGCACAATGATGTAAATTCGAAATACGTTACTAGTTATATAAAAGTACAATCATTACAAATATATACTTTTTTACAAAATAAAACTAAATATTTAACTCGCAAAAAACATATTTCTTTTCCTAAAATACTTTACAAAAACTCTAATAATTACTATACATCTATATATTATTCAATCATTATATTAATAATTATATATTTACATTTTCCAATCATTAAATTAATATATCTTTCAATCTTCATCTTAATGTAATAATAAAAATAAATAAAATTAAACTTGACGTCACACCACTAACCCTACAAAAATTCACATAAAATGATATCTACAACACAAAATTCTCCCACCAATTATATTTTTCCAAATTATTTTCCTCAAAACTTCCTTTTTCAACCTTTTGTTACATTTTAAAATTCAATAAAGTAAGTATAAAAATCAAACTTGACTTGACAAGACCAATCATATAAAAATTCAAATAAAAAGACATTTATAACCCTAATATATTTCTTCAAAATATTTTTTTCAAAACACTCCAAAACAACACCAATCACCCTCCTTTTTCAACCCTCTATTAGAATTTAAAATTTAATGAAGTAAGTAAAAAAACATATACTTTTTTGTAGAAAAAGGGTATATATATATATATATATATATATATATATATATATATATATATAGTGTGTGTGTGTGTGTGTGTGTACTTTACCTGTAAGACTTTCTTGTACTCAGAAACGACGAAGGGCACATAGTCTTGGATGGAATACTGGCGAGACCTTACAGAGTAAGGGACCAAGTAGTAGTTGTTCACAAAGTCATTCCCTCCTAAAGTCATTAGCACTAATGATTCTTTCACAAGTTTCTTTGTCTCCTCTTCCCCAATCACTGCACTCACTCTCTGCTGGTACTGTTGGAAGAAGTTCAGTTGTTGGTATATCCGAATAATGTTCACCTGTCGTGACCATACAAAGAGATTAACATAGTTACATACGTACAAGAATTCTGGGAACTTGTAATCTCATTCTCGTTTGTTTGGTAGGAAAACGTCATGATCTGAGGATTGTTAGAAATCTGATTACTTGTAATTCTATTTTTTTTTTTATTTTTTTTCTACTTGTAATCTAATTCCCATTACAGTGTGTAGATGGGATCTTGTCGGAACGGGTTTAAACTCGACCAGACGAAAAGATACTCGTATGGATAGGGACGATGCTAGAAAATAGATAGCTTTAAAAACAGTAGATAAAGAGATATTTTTAACGAATAATTTTCCCTTTTATCTCACCCGAAATTCCAACTTTACCCCTTACATAAGGAGAATTAAAAAGATAATTGATGAAAATTATTGTTGAAATTAGGTGAATTTATTAATTAAGGAGACATGCATGCATAGACTCACAAATTGGATTCCAGTGTCATTAAGTACTCCAACCCCAGCAGAAGCAAAGTTGGCACCAACGAGGAGTTTCTGCCCTCTAAGTTCTGGACTTAGGTATGGCAATGTGGGTTCCCAACCCATCTGTTCACCTATTCAAAGTACAGAAATAATTGCTCAATATCACATGTTAATTAAATTTATCATATGATGCCATCAATGAATTTTCAATATATATATATATAATATATATATATATAGTGTGTGTGTGTGTGTGTGTACTTTACCTGTAAGACTTTCTTGTACTCAGAAACGACGAAGGGCACATAGTCTTGGATGGAATACTGGCGAGACCTTACAGAGTAAGGGACCAAGTAGTAGTTGTTCACAAAGTCATTCCCTCCTAAAGTCATTAGCACTAATGATTCTTTCACAAGTTTCTTTGTCTCCTCTTCCCCAATCACTGCACTCACTCTCTGCTGGTACTGTTGGAAGAAGTTCAGTTGTTGGTATATCCGAATAATGTTCACCTGTCGTGACCATACAAAGAGATTAACATAGTTACATACGTACAAGAATTCTGGGAACTTGTAATCTCATTCTCGTTTGTTTGGTAGGAAAACGTCATGATCTGAGGATTGTTAGAAATCTGATTACTTGTAATTCTATTTTTTTTTTTATTTTTTTCTACTTGTAATCTAATTCCCATTACAGTGTGTAGATGGGATCTTGTCGGAACGGGTTTAAACTCGACCAGACGAAAAGATACTCGTATGGATAGGGACGATGCTAGAAAATAGATAGCTTTAAAAACAGTAGATAAAGAGATATTTTTAACGAATAATTTTCCCTTTTATCTCACCCGAAATTCCAACTTTACCCCTTACATAAGGAGAATTAAAAAGATAATTGATGAAAATTATTGTTGAAATTAGGTGAATTTATTAATTAAGGAGACATGCATGCATAGACTCACAAATTGGATTCCAGTGTCATTAAGTACTCCAACCCCAGCAGAAGCAAAGTTGGCACCAACGAGGAGTTTCTGCCCTCTAAGTTCTGGACTTAGGTATGGCAATGTGGGTTCCCAACCCATCTGTTCACCTATTCAAAGTACAGAAATAATTGCTCAATATCACATGTTAATTAAATTTATCATATGATGCCATCAATGAATTTTCAATATATATATATATGTATGTATGTATGTATATATACATTTGAGATAATTTAATGTCGAGAATGATGTGTCAAGGGACCGTTTCATTTTATTTTTAATTGCATTTTCATGTTTCCAACATTTTAAGGTTGAGAATATATTCACTTGATTTTCGTATAAAAATAAAATTATATTTGAATTAGTAATGTTACTATATTGATTATATAAATTTAAAAAAAATATATATTTATTTTATGTTGTTTTTTTTGCATTAAAAAGAAGCGAGAGAGTAGTAGGCTTGAAAACGCATTTAGCATTTTGATTAAAAAAATTAAAATTAAAAATAAATAATATTTTTAATAAAATTAAGTAAAATAAATGTATTTTTGGGGTTTCAAATAGTAAAAATCAAGACAATATTATTTAAAAATAAAACCGAACAAGCTGTCTCGGATAACGTGGAATCAATCAAGTGAGATATATTTATATGCATGTGTCTATGCATGCATATATGCATGTATTTCTGTTCTTCTATTGGCATCTGGGAGCAATTCAATGAAATCCAGAGGGCAAAATTGTAAATTTGCATACCAAAAAAAATGCTATCCCTTCCATGCATTGCATGCATCATTGCAAATGTAACACGAACAATTAATTAAAATGGAACCCTTTTTCCAATTGAAAAGTAGAAAAAATAAATAGCATAGAAAGAAACTTTACTAATAATATCAGGGATGTTAAGGCCATTGGAGAAACGGCCGGTGGGCCGATGCGACGGGTAGTCGATGCCGTAGGGCGGAGCATCTGCCCTCGCCGTGGTGGCCAAGTAGTTGTTGTTGCCGTTGTCGACCAACGAGTCTCCAAACACAAAGAAGGCCTTAGCTTCTGCATGAGTACTGCCCAAATTTCCCAATGCCAAAATGAGCACAAAAAGAGCAACAAGAACTGAATTTTCCATTGACTTAGCCATTTCCATGGTACCAAAATCTACAAAAAAAAGAAAGCAAAATTGGTAGGAATATTTTTTTGGAGCTCTTGGAAATAAATATGTGGTTTGGGCTTGAAAATGGTGGAGGGATGGGCGCCTCTTTATATGCATGGAGTTTCCAGCTAAAGGCCTGGTGCAATTAGTGGTTAAAGGACAAGAATTGATGTCAAAAATAATAATAATAAAAGGGCTGGAAAATTAGCTACCATGGTATTAGATTTGACAGTTGTTTTCAGAGAAACTGATGAGTTCAATCATTTGCTGGCTTTTTTGCAATGTGGTCAAAAATGAGGCTGCTTTTTGGGATTCTGTTGATAATGATTTATGGGCTTTTTTAACCTTTATATTTATTGCCATTTGTTGTTGAGATGAAGGAAGAAAAATGGTGGTGGGGTGGGGTGGGGTGGGGTATTTATAGTATGTTTAATTATGGGAAAAAATATTGAAAGCCTCTTAAAATAAATTTTCTATTAAAAAAAAACCATGAATATATCTCTCTATTTAAAAAAATTCATTCCAACAAGTTTTCACACAAGAAAGCCCAAGACTTGTACAATAACATGTTTAATGTGTAATAAGTTTGGTGGAATTAAATAATCCTTGCACCTATTTGTTGTCTTTGTAAAAAAATACTAGAAAATATTTTTCTATCCAAAAGTTCAATTCATTATTCTTCTCTTTGTCTAATACGTTAAATAATAATTTAGTCCAAAATTTATCATGAGTCAATGAAAAAATCAATTATTATAACCTAATTGATTATGAGTTGAAGTCACCCGAAGGAGAGTTAGCAAACAAAATAGGTTGTTGGTAAACACCTTGCACCTATTACCTAATTGATCATGGTTCGAGTTAAAAGTTGGACAACCAACTAATATATATATATATATATATTATATATATATATATATATATATATATATGTGTGTGTGTGTGTGTGTGTGTGTGTGAGAGAGAGAGAGAGTGAGTGAGTGAGAGAGAGAGAGAGAGAGAGTTTTTTTTTGAAAGAAAACTTGATAAAGTGATTTTTTTGGATTGAGAAATATTATCATAAATTTTGTTAAAAACTAAAAAAGTTATTCTAAGGGGTTTCTAGTCTTATTCCCTAATTATAGCAAACAATTTCTTGGAAATTCCATCAAGGCACAGGAGTTAAAGTCTTCAACCGCCTTCACATGGATGCTATATTGCACTTGTACTTGACAGCAACTTCAAAAGGCCTCCTCTTAAGTTAACCTGTGAATGAAAGTACATATGATTCTGCAAAATAGAACTTGCATGGTCCTAAGGGTGGACATCACTCAATTTAAGGCCTACAAAGTTAGGAATTTTCAGTCCCATATATACAGCAATGCTACACTATTTATTGCATGATGTATTATTCATTCCGTATCGACAAAAAATATCTTAATATTTACAAAAATACGATCAAAATAAAAAGTGTTTGTTACAAAGTTACAATTTCTCGAATCGATAAATGGCTCTGAGAACTAGTAGTGTTGTATACTAACTCAAAAACTTGTAAGATATACATTTACATGATCATCAAAATAAAATACACTATTAGCAAAGATTTCGTGCAAGAAAACATATTTATGTAATTAAACTCTTGTGGGTTAGTACTAAAATTTTAAATTGACTTTCTTGGGGATGGATAGGATAAATTTAAGAGTTGGTTTGATACAAGAAAAATGAAACTTTTAGGTGAAAAAATTAGTTGGCATTTATTGAGAATCCATGGAATTCAACCTAATTAAACTGCAGTGCAATAATTCAGCAAGTTGAACAATAAATACAGGCTTGCCTTGAAACCAAAATTTGATGTTGAAGCCCAATTTAGTTTTACTAAGGGCCTTGTAAATGGGCTGGGTTTTAGCCCATAGGGTTTTGGTAATTATCATGAAAATGGATATTTTTATTTATATGTTTATAATATTTGTTTAGATCTTGGATTCAAATGAAGAAATATTAAATTTGATATTTTTCTCACTTGGTTTTGAAGGAGAAAGTGAAGGGAATGTTTGTACGAATAAAATGATGAGAGGTATTTATTAATTTATGAATCTATAGTATCATTTTTTATGACATTTAATTACATTAAAATACTTAAAATTTCTATTTATTTGTCTAAAAGGAAAATGTGATAGAATTTAGTTTTCCATGGTTTTTCTTTTTCTATTCCTCATTGAAATCTATATCGAAACATAGTGTAAAGACTGTGTGAAAAAGAAATCAATTGTTTAGGATTAATACAATTAAAGTTTGTTAATTGATTAGTGTTTTTCATATTATTCTCCATTCCAAGATTCAAATAAAATATATTTGGCCATACTGAAATTTTCAATAACATAAAAGCATGGCAACGAGAATAAAAGAAGGAAGAAGTGTACTTGTCATAAGTTCTTACGCACTTCTATAAATTTGCAAGATTTACTCACCAAACACACCCTAAATAATAAAAATATAATCCTCGTCGGTCCCTTTTGGGCGACGACACAACAATTATTGTTCACCACAAAAACTCATTAAATTTTCAACAATATTGATAAAAATTATGTAATTATGACTATTCCAAGATAAATCAATCTCAAACATTATTAGAAATAAAATATATAGTATAATAATTCTTCAGGAATTGCAAATGGGAATGGAATTGACACTTTTAGGTCTTGGACTCCATAGCCATTATGGTGCTGAGGTTCATGGGATTCATGTACTTATTGTCACCAGTCAAGATCTGTTGGACTATAATTCTGTTGGCCCTTTCTGATGGGTGAAATGGATCCCAAAATGCATACATATCTCTGTTTGGGCACAAGTTGGATAATGGTGTACAAAGCCCAATCCCATTGTATGGGCCTTGCCCACAACATGCAATCTTTGATGTAATAAATCCTGCAAAATCATAACAATATTTTAGTATTGAATGTGTTGATATTCTATTTTAATTTGATATTTTATCTCGTATCGCACATTATAAATATTTATCAAATGTATAAAATATTTTTTTAAATATATGATATAGACTACAAGATGGAATATGAATTGAAGTAGATGAAGTGATGAACGTGTGCTATGTTTTTTCATGAAAAATTTTAGTTGAGACCCGGTCTACCGATACACGTGACAAGGGTAGTGACGGAAATTCTAGTTTCATACTCAATTTGAGTGATCACATGATATTTTGATCTAAATCCGAATCGACTAATAACTTAATCAAATTCTATTTGAGTAAGTACGATTGTAAATATAATAATGCCCCACAAAATTTACCCCACCATAAATAAGTAAGAAGTGCAAGTTGTGGGCATGCACAATTGGACATACCATGGGCCTGAGGATTAGAAATGAAGTCCATGTGCATGGCATATGTGTTGGCAGCAACAAAGACATCAGCACCAAGTTGACTGTTGAGGCTGCTCAGCATGTCAGTCAGCTGTGGGTTGAACAATGCCGCCGCCCGCATCAGCTCCACCGCGCATTCACCGGCCCTGCTCCGCTGCGCCAACTCAGCCGGCACGCAGCCCATCGGCCCAGTTCCGGTCACCAGGACCCGTCTAGCTCCCAAATCATACAGCCTCTGCAATAGTACAAGTTACATTTTTCACATTCACTTAGCCAACTCTTGAGAGTTTCTGCAAGCCCAATTATGTTCTTGATTGATCTTCATTTATTCATTTAACTTAAACCTTAGCTAATAAAGAAAGTACAAATGAAATATATATACATATATTTGCATTCCTTGTGTAGAAAGTGTCAACTAAATTAAAGAAGGGATAAAACATTACCGTCAAAACCTTGCGATACTCAGAAATGAGGAATTGAACATAGTCCGGGAGAGCAAATTGTCGAGATCTTGCAGAAAATGGCACCAAATAGTAGTTGTTGACAAAATCATTGCCCCCAAGAGTGATGAGCACAAGGGCTTGGTTCACTAGTGCCTGAGTTTGCTCGGCGCCTATTAGGTTGGCCACACGTGTCTGATACTGCTGGAAATACTCGAGTTGTTTTCCAATCCGAATGATATTCAACTGCAAAACATTGAGAGTTAAAAGAAAAAAACATAAGTACATTATTATCATATGATTTAATGCAGGGGTTAAGGTCTGAAGTTATGTATGTTAAGACACTTTGCTACTTTAGTGCATGAAAGTACCAATAATTTTAGAAGTAATAATTGAATGTCTTTTGCCTGATTTGGAAAGGCAGATTTTAAAGCTTTATAAAGGAAAAGAAGAACATGGAAACTAGCATAAGAAGGAAAGTAGTTGAGTCCAAATTCCAAAGCATGCACTTGGCCTTACTATTGATGGTAAAAGCCAAAAAAAAAATAAAAAATTGAAGCTAGCTGTGTACTTACAAACTGGATTCCAGTGTCATTAAGGATTCCAACCCCTGCAGAAGCAAAGTTAGCCCCAACAAGAAGCTTCTCCCCCTTGAGGAATGGGCTCAAGTATGGCATTGTAGGCTCCATTCCCATTTGCTCACCTAAGAATTGCACATTGCATCACCTTAAACTACAACAAGAATCGAAATACAAAAAACTACTAAAAAAAAAGAAAAAAGACTTTCTAATAGTCCCAAGATTATGTAAAGGGGCTGCATTGATAGTTTGAAATCCTACTGATGATATCAGGAATGTTAAGGCCATTGGAGAACCGGCCAGTGGGACGATGAGTTGGATAGTCGATGCCATAAGGAGGGGAGTCGGCCCGGGCACTGGTGATAAGGTAGTTGTTGTTGCCATTGTCAACAAGTGAGTCCCCAAACACAAAGAAAGCTCGCGCCTCGGATTGAGAAGCCATTGAAGCAAATGCAAGTAGAATTAGGCTGAAAAATGGCCATGCAGATGGATATGAGAATAAGCTGGCCATTGTGAATAAGCTAAGTTATGAGTAACAACTCTGATATGTTTGAGTGTGAGGGATATAACAATGTGATGGGACTATATATACAAGGTCAGGGGGGATTGTTGAGCTTCAATAAATGGGATTGGTGTACCAAAGGTGGTGACTGAGAGAAAAGGGCCACAGAGGCATGAAAAAAAGGCAATTTGCAGCAGTTATGTGGGATTCTTGAAATGGAAAAAGAGGATTGTTTGGTTTTAGAAAGGAGAATTAAGTAACAATGTAAATGCTGCTTGTTGTGCTTGTTATGGAGGACTAAAAGCTGTTGCAGTTTTCTCCTGTCTTTATTTTTCTTGTTCCATTGTTATACTGTTTTTCTTCTTCTCTCCCTGATTAATCAAAAATAAATCAACTGTTAATCCTGCTTGGACACAATGTAATATCCTATGGCAACTCAAATACATGCCGACGATATAATTCTTTGCTAAACTCAGTGCACTATTCTTGATAAGTTCAAATACTCAGTAGTTATTACACATGAATGATTCACATGAATCCCAACGCCAAAATATGACCTTAATAGTAGGAAGATTTGGAGTACTTTTAGGCCTTTTTGGGAAAATTAATGAACTCTGTATGTATCTTTATCTGTACATAGATAGTCTACTTGAGACACAAAAAGAAACCTTGCTTTATAAACCCTGTTTCAATCATAATCATTCAAATGATAGGTCCGGACTAGAATTTTCCTACTTTTCAAGCCCTGTTTCTTTCATAGACATTCAAATAGACGGCAGTAAAGCAGCTTTCAGCATCTTTCCATCATTATCAGTAATAATAAGCCTAATTTTGGCTAATTTTGTTGGATTTCATATCTTAAACTGGCAGCAGTTTTGGTCCATATTTAATGAGGAGATTTGGCAATTCATAGTTCTTTTTTTCTCAACCGCGGCCACTATCCGTATTGGGTAAACGTTGCTTTCATGCAATAGGCTGCAAACCACACGAAAAAGTAAACCATACTGGGTAAGTCTAGTGGAACAAGCAAAAATCGAGTAGTATAGAAAATTCAAACTTGAGACATTCGAACTCAAATTTCTACCAACACCATTCGTACATCATAGGAGGGTGGCAATTCATAGTTGATGTATACCAGGACAAATAGGCCCAAAACATTGTGTAAGAAAGTCCCATGTTTGTCTTAATTTTTCTTGAAACAAATTTTTGTTTTCAATTTGGTGATTTTTGACATGACAGATGGGGAACTATGTGACTTGGGCTATAACACCAATATATTTTGCATGTAATTTCTCTGGTAGTTGCCTCTCATAGTTTGCATAATTGTGGCTTTTAAAAGAAAAAAAAATTGGAAACTAAGACATAAGGGTTTTATATAGAACTACTACGTTGTACAACTGTCAATATGGAGACATGAATTTATATAATAAAGATTCAACAAAGACATAGAATATGGAATGGCTACAATATTATATTTGATGAGTTAAAAAATATAACAATTAAGAATCAATGATCCAACGTATGGATATGACTTGAATTTTATCGAATCTTCACTCAATAACCTACAAAACAACTGCTTCGATGTTTGAGTTGCGATCAAGAAGGATAATAAAAAAATTCAAGAATACTGCTAAAGAACAATTATGCATGTATATGATGTAATGTGTAAACATATCTTGTATCAATGATACATTTATATAATGCAAATAAAAAGATAATTAATATTAAAAATAATTTTAATTTTTATTTAGATAATTCTTACAAAGAAATCTCCCATAAATTAAGAAATTGGCATGAGATAAAATTCTATCTTCTTATCTAAAATTTAGTAAATAGAGTAGAACTCTCACCGGAACTGAATTCCTAGGTCAAATCAATTCAATCACTTCAATAGTATTCACCCAAAAAAAATCTTGAAATGCAAAAGTTGAGAGGTAGAAAGAGTATTTACCACCCATGAACATTTGTAGAAACCATGTGGTGCATATAAATGTGGTGGGGTATTGTTTCCAGCTACCTCAGACAGCCTCTTTTTCCCCTAAAACATATAGTCTATTTGTGTGAGGAAATTGTTCAGTCATAAATATTTCCAACTACCCTCATTGGTAGTTCTAAAGTTTCATAAATTTGGGCTAAATTTGTTGCCATGCTTATCAAAATCAAATACTACATTGTACTGCTTTAAATTGCCATCATAAAGCATTTTTTATGGCTGTCAATTGTGTTGAAAGCCATAAAATTTTAAAAAAATAAAATTGAAGAACTCATTTTCAAGCTTCATAAAGATTTATATAGGACTCCAAATTATGTAGAAGGAAATTTATTTCTGAAAAGGAGTGATGAAAAAAATTGAGTTTAACAAGTATTTAAATAATATAGTCTTGACGTATATGAAATAGGGTTAATAATAAGTCATGGACATGACGCAACGGTAAAACATGAGGAAAAAAATGCTGATTATTATAAATTCGAATAACTTAAGTGATATGAGCGTAGCGTGCCTGTATCCGTCTATTCGAGGGTCCCTTGCCGCGCTATAAGTAGGTTCATTGGGATGATAACCTATACGGAAGCTCGATCCAAGTGTTTATAGGTTGTGTCACCGTATTGCCTTTTTCAAGAATTAGTAGAATTACTTTTGATTGAACTTTGGCAACCCAAACTCTCCAAAATCGCGTCAATCTCTTGTTCTATGTTAAAAACTAATCAATTTTTAAATTTTCATAAAATAAAGTTCTTAAATTTGGAGGGATCTCGTACTTAAACATTTTATACACCTAGTCTTGGCCCTTTTTGTTACTAATAAATAAAGAAATCAATTTGTGACAATTTTGATTAATTGCAACTAGTTTTTGGTAAATAATATACTCATTCGTTTCATGGTAATTAATTTTTGGTTAATTGCAACTCGCATTTTGTAAAAATATATTTCTCGCTAATTCAAATGAGTTGAGAGAGACTTTGAAGGAAATAATAATGAGTGAATCAAGTATCAGTAATTTAAAATTATTTCACAAGCAATCACAACCTAAAAAGATCTTATTTTGTAGAAAGAATTAAATTCTCTAATTTATTATTCCATCCACAGTAAATGTGTTTGAACTCTTATAACGCCATAATTTACTTGATGTCAACATAGTAAAAAATTTAAGATTTTTTTTAATTTTTAAAATTCGTAATTTAAGTATTATTCGAAATAGTTTGAAAAAAATTTGACAGAACCTTGTTTACATTATAAATTTTGTTTTTATAATTGACGATTAATTCAGAAATATATCAATAAAATATAGCTACTCACTTTATATGAATAATTTATGTAGTGGTGAAAAATATCAATAAAATTATATTATCTAGTAAAATTATATATACTTAAAAAATAAAAATAAAAATAAAAATAAAAATAAATTACTATAATGTAATCTTATTGAAACATAAATAAAATTCAAAAAACAAAAAAACATTATATTAATGGAAAATTCAGAAAATGCTATCACTTTACTTTTTTTTATAAAAATTTACATGGGATTCTAATGTTTTAAAAAAATATTATATTTTTTCAAATTATTTTTAAAAATTCAAAAAAAATTGTTAATATGATTATCGAATGAAAGACGAACACTTCTTAACGGTCTTGTTGAGATGCATGCCAAAAATACACCAGATTTTAGACCATTAAAATTTTATTTACAACATTAGTTTTTTTTTTTTTTTGGGTGGTGGTGGTGGGGGGGGGGGGGGGGGGGGGTTGGGGTTGGGGTTGGGGTTGGGGTTGGGGTGTGGTGTTCAAGCCAGCTATGTTATCTAACTATTCAGGCTCATAAATTGATTTTTAAGGTCCACAGGCATTTTTATTTGGGAGACAACTACAAGAAAGAACTTGGTAATGTCAATATTACAACTTTTCATTTTGTTCCATAGTACATTATTAAACATCTTGTCCTCTGCTGAACAAGAAAGTACAAGATTTTAGTGTGTCTCAGACCACAATGCCTGTTGCTTGCTGCAGAAATTCACTTCCTCAAATTTTGCCTCAACTTCTTGATTTCTTTGAGCTTTGTTTGGTTTCATTTTTCATATTCATTTTTACTTTTCCACTAATTTTTAGTTAAAAATATATTTATTAAGTTTTTATATAAAAATAAAAATATATTTAGATTTGGTATGTCTCTACATACTATACAGATTGAAAATAAAAATTTATTTATTTTATGATATTTTTTACATGAAAAGATATAAATATTAGTAGATTTGAAAATGAATTTGGTAGGTATATAAAAATACGTAAAATATTAATAGATTTGAAAATAAATTTTTAAATAAAAATAAATAAAATAAATGTATTTTTGGAGTTTTAAATAGTAAAAAATCAAAAAATACTTTGTGAAAATATAAACGAATGGACTCTTCATTTTCTCCCTTTCTTTTTTGTCTTTTTAGGTTGAAAGTAATAGGGAGCAAAGTCGAATTTTTAACTTCGGGGTGGTAAGAGTTGAGTTTTTTAAAAAGTATTTTCATTAAATGAAAAGTATTTTTTTTTTTATACCGATGAAGAACACCGCTAGAAATTGTTTTTATTCCTTTGGTGTGATCTATTTCTCCAAAATTATTAAATTGATTGTCGTAGCATCGATAATCTAAAATGACTTTGAATTATTCAAAATTTATCCTCAAAATATCATTTTAAAAAAAAATATTTGCAATCTCGAATATTGATTTCCACTTATTTTGCTTGGTTACAACAAGAAAGATTAATAATATTATTAATATTTGAACCCTAAATTTCGATTCTTGGAGTTGAGCTAGTTAATTTGATGCAAGTCGTACTTTGAGATTTGGACTATCATTTATTTAGGTTTGAGAAATATTTTCACCATCATTGTGTGTAAAAATACATGGACAAATCAAAATTACTAAAAACAGAAAGCCTTGGGGGGGGGGGGGGGGTAAGAAAATGTTGTGGGGTGCAATTATTTGGTCTCTTTATTGTTGCTAAAATAAATGCAATCTTCATTCGTTGCTCATTTATTCTAAGAATTAAACGAACTGGAAAAAGTAGGTAAGATTTAAATTTTTTAAGAGTGAGGCAAAACGAGGGGTGGGTGTTTCACGTGGCCAAAGGATAATTTGCAGAAAATTTCAGGTCTTCATTTGGTAATGGAATTAGTGCTTCTTTATCACAACCTTAGTTTAATTGGAAAATTTTAAATTTTTCTTCTTTTATTGAAAGTAATTAAACATATTATTTTATTTGACTTAATCAGTAATTATCACTCTACAACTGTTCACAATAATCATCAGTATTAACAAAAAAATATTATTGATTGACAAATACTAACAATTGAATAAAATTTGAATCCAATATATCAAAATTTTAAAATTTCACCAGGCGAAAGCTTCCTTGGGAAGTGGCAACCTCAAACAAAAAATTATATGTACAGTATAAATTACTCAGAAAACATCTCATAATTTCATATGCAAACATTTTGAATAATTTTGTTATTCCACGTCATCAATTTATTGGATTGTTATAGTGTATATATATGAATTGAACATCGTTTTTCTTTGAACTAATTTTTTATGAATAAGTTCCACCCAAACTCATTTATCGTGATATCAGCACACTAGGGTTTGCAGACGATGGTTGAATTTGGATCTCGAACCATTTACATAACATGCTGCACATGAGAGTGGGTGTTAGAAGTTGATATGAATGAATTCTAGTCAAACTCATTTATCATAGTATCATAACACTAGATTTTACAAGTGATGATTGGGTTTGGACCCTAACCCATTTGCACGATATACTACGTATGGAGACGGATGTTTGAATTAAATTTGTCCCACGTTCTAAGGTTTGCAAATGATGGTTGTGATTGAATCCCGACCTATTTGCAAGACATGTTAGATGTTCAAGTAAGTTTTAAAAGTTGAATTTATATTAAAAGTTGAATATATCTCACATTCTTAATTTTTAGGCTATTATTTTATAAGTTTACAGTTGATATCGAATTTGGGTCACAACCCATTTGTATAATATGCTAAGTATGATAATGAATGTTAGAACTTGAATTTGTTGAGCATTCTTAATAAATTTTTTGTTGCTCATATATATAAATTGGACACTCTATTGCCTTGAATTATTTTTATAGAAATGAATTCTACCAAACCCATAAAAGGACTAGAATTGGGTTCTGAATTATGACGTAATCTATGCTAAGAATTGTTCAGTATCTGTCCCCAAAGAATTTGTATAGCAAAAGGTCATTAATCTTTTCTTACCTCAAATTTAATGCTGCCAGATTATCTCTGCTTTTTTTGTCAGTAGTTGTGTACTCCCATCACCTTCTATCAGCAGTATTAAATGGTACCAAACCTTTTAGAGTATTTATTCTTGATATTTTCTTGGTGGACAATAAAATCTTAAAATTATTGGATAGACTGAGCGAAATATTTATGATTTATATAAAATTTTAAATTATGGAAGAATAAATAATAATAAAAATATTTATTATTGTTTTTGTATTTTGATTTCTTGTAAAACGACCCAATAAAATTCATTTTTTTTAAATATTATTAATGTAATTTGTGAACCAACTATCTATTGAGTAAGATATTTTTTGGCCTTAACGAAAAATATTTGTACTTTTTATTGAATTGTAAATTATAAATTTGGACTCATCATGTATAATGTTCGATAAAATATATTAATTTTGGTAATTATTTTAAAATTTTAAATTTCTACGTAAACCCTGGTTTTGTATGATGAAAATATAATTACTTTTTCGTTAATATATTATATTAAATGCTTTGAAAAATTACATTGAGCATAACTACGATTTGAATCCGAATCTAGGTCCAATTATTTAGAGTCCGTAACCGATTCGAAAAATTTATGGATATCCAAAACAGTGAAACAAATATGGAATTAACTGATTCGACTTGTTTTAAGATCCATCGGATACCGGATTGGATACTAATCTCCACGCATGTACATATTTATTTGTGTCCATAGTGCAAAAAATTCAGCCTAAAATCAGACCCGGCTCATTTGGTTTTGGGTTAACTTGGATATTTGAAATTCAAACCCAACTCTTTGGTTTGGGCTCAATTTGGACATAAGTGAAGCCCTTGGGCTGATCCAAATCTTAAAATGGTATCCAAAATTGCCCACATCCACAATTAAACCCCTAAAATAGTAGCACTAGAATTGATGAGGACAAGAAAGGACAATGGTGTATTGGAAATTTAGCATATGAACTTCATCTATTATGATTAACATTTTAACAAAATTTTTGGAATTAAATATTAACCCATAACTATATTCTACAAAATCAAATATTTTTTCATTAATAATTGAAAAAAAAAGTGCAAAAGCTAATAATTATTTCAATATTATGTGATTTGATGTGTTGTTTTTAGATTTTTTTAAGACATTTATTTATACTTTTGGTTTTTCCTCAGTTAGAGGAAAAATTATATTTTTGGTCCCATAATTTATGGCTTTGTGCAATTTAAGTCCCAACGTTATCATTTTTAAGGGGTCTTGCATGTTTGGTACCAAAATTTCACAAAAATAAAAAAAATGATTTGTCTTCATCCATACAATCAAAGATAATTTGTCACTATGGAAAATTTGTTCGATTGATAACTTTTTGGACAAATAATTTTTTTAAAAAAATATATTTTAAAATATGTGAAGTAGTATGTTATATATATCTAACTTTATGCGAGTTAATAAGAACACATAAAAAAAATTAGGGGTTTCATTCGGTAAAAATAAATTTAAGCGAACTCAAATTTTAATAACCAAAAATTCATTACGTTACGCCAAAATTAGATCAAATAACGAATTAGTCGATCTGATTTTGTTTTTTTTGGTTCAAAAATTTGGTTAACTGGTTTTTTTATTAAAAGAAAAACACAAAATTAATAAATAATTAAAAAAACTAAATAACTAATGTGTCATATCTTTTTAGGTCAAATTTCACTTTTGGTTCCATGAGACTAAAGGCGTTTCAATTTTAATCCCTAAGTTTAAAAATGGTAGCAAAAAAGGTCATGTTGCTAAAAACTCAAATATCGGGGCACCAAAATGTGAAATTGGAAGAACAAAATTTACTTTTGGTCCCATAAAACTAAGATGCCACACATACGATCAAATTTAGTCCTGATTTCAATGCTATTTTTAATGATGGTGAATCGATTTCAATTTCTAAAAAATAAGTAATTTGAAAACAAAACGTATGTGGCTGATTAATTAAATACGACATAGTTATAAATTATATAATTTACTTTATTGTTTGCTATAATATTAAGTTAAACTATTTAACTTTTGATTGATTTATTATTTTAATTTTTTATAATTTTATTATTTTAAACTTTCAAATCACATTTGTACTTATTATGTTGTTTGATATTAGTGAATATTCTTAAATAACTAAAACATTTTATCCAATATAATATCAAAAACTAATTAATTCAACTAAGTAACAATATTAGTACAACATTAAATTTTCAATGAGGTTGTATTTTTAATTAAAAGAAAATTTATACAACTCAAATCTTTTATTTCAATAATTAATATATATTTGATGTGGTGCATCTACATGTTGGCCATTAACGTCGCCTGTACATTCCTTCAAACTACATTCACAATATTTCTATTGTAACAAGTTATATATATATATATATGTATGCCCTAACGTATATTATCTTTATATTTAAAAAAAAAAATATATTTTTTAGAAATAAAATATTATGTACGAAAAATCTATATTTTCGATAATTTTGAACTTAGTGTGGAAGGATTTTATACTATGTGTGAAACTAGTTTTAATCCTGTATCAAGGCTTAGTAAAATATTTTTTTTTTTAATTTCAAACGTAAAAATAAGGGATATGTAGATAATTATAACAATTCATATTAAAAAATTCAAGTGATGGATAACTATCACAGATATAAAAGTAGACACATGATTTTTTTTTTTTAGTTTGCTTATTAGAATTAAATTAAAACATAAACTAACTTGTCTTGGATTTTAGACAAATATTGGACTCTTTTAAATAAAGAAATGTATTTCTCTAAATTTAATAAAATAAATATCTCTATTCACAGTTAGATAAATCAATCGTATTGAATCGAAACTGAAAATCAATATCTATTGAAAAATTTAATTGGTAATCAATTTTTATTTTTAGAAAAATTTGATATTTAATTAAATTTTGATTTTTTATTTTGGTTAACGGATCATACATAATTATAATTTTTGCATAGTTTATAAATAATATTTAACTCACCAAAATTGAAAAATAATAAATAACAAATACAATCATGATTTTGTATTTAATTCTTAATTATTTTATCATTTTTTAAAAATAATTCAGTTAACTAAGACAATATCAGTAAGGCAAATAATATATTTTTCCTCAAGTGTACAGTTTCTTCTTCCTTATTTTTTGCATTATTTTTCTCATTTGCAGCTCAACAATTCCACTTTCCATGTTATTAATTCTTCACAATAAAGCAAGAACGATTGTCTTGGAACTAACTTGCACATAAGATTGTCTTCCCACTCCCTCCAATTACATCAATGTATCGAGATCTTATTCATATTATTTCTTCATCGAGTTATCATAATACATATGTAAATGATAATTTATAAATTGATGAAAGATCACAATATTTTGATATTTATGCACAGAATAGAGGAGAGAGAACTAGAAGACATAGGAATAGACGACCACGTGTTTGTGGTATTAACGGACATTACTGATTATTATATATATTTAATTTGATTATTATATTTATTTTTATAATATTTTTTTAATTATTATTTAAATTTTATTTAAAAATTTAATTTTTATATTTACCTGAGCAACAATGATTTTCATAAACATGTTACACACATACGTTTAAAACATGCTTACATGCATGCTTAATTTAAAATTTAATTGCATTACTGATTGGCTACTTGTATATAAGTACAACATTCCAACATTAGTTCTACTTACTATTTATAATTTTAAAAAAATATACTTACTTAAAAAATTAAAGTTTTCATATTTTTATGAACAATCTATGTGCACATAACACAAATTCTTGAATAGTAGTATTTTATTACCCACTCAAATTAGCTTACACATGCTAACAAGCGACTTTAGGGTTAAACGTTGTTATCCCACGTGCGACTTTTCTACAATCCGGCACCAATGCAATTTTAGTGGAAACTCGAGGTTTTAAGTGTGTGATTATTTATTTTTATTTTGAAAGAGAATAATAAAAAAAATTTATTTAATAAAAATGAAATAAATTTTGATGGTGTAATTGGATATGGAATAAAATTATAATGATGATAGTTGGTGTGTTTTTTTTTTATTTGAAATTGTGATTGAATTTAAGAATTTTTATAAAAAATAATTATAAAATATTACTTGGACGTGATAATTTTTTTTTTAAAAAAAATTATAAAATATTATTTGGAAGTAGGATTTTGTAAATTTTTTTTATGGTAAGCTCGTAATTTGTTTTTATGAAAAAAATTATATATGGTATTATATTTTGAAATTAATTTAATAATAGTATATTTATGTACCAATTTAAGTCCATTACTTGAGGAAATATATAAATATTACAAACATATATATATATATATGAATAAATTATAAATTATCCCTTATGTTTTAGTGAAAGTACAGCAAATATTTTTAATGCTAATTAAAAAATAATTAATTTAACTTGATGTTTGTAAATTAAATTCAAATATTTTTAATTATATTTTAATAAGTACATACTTCATTAAAGTTTAAAATAAAAAGTAATTATATATTACAACATCTATTTTAGAAATTTATTTAATAACTACTATTTTTAATCATAAATTTTTTGTTTAATAACTAATATTTTTAATCATAAGTTTTTAACTCTTCCGCTTTCACAATTCTCATTCATACATCCGCCATGAACCCACCGCCACCACCATCTCCGGCAGCCGCCACTTTCCTCCCATCTCACCACCCAAATCTACCACCACCACCATCACCCTCCCTTCCCACTGCCCTCTCCAATCTCACCTCCCTTCTCCGCCTCTCCGCCACCACCCTCCGTTCACTCCCCACCCCTATCGCCACCGCCACCGCCACCGCCACCGCCTCTCCTACCTTCCTCCCCTGCCCTTTCAACCCCAACCATCGTCTCCCTCCTTCATCCCTCTTCTCTCACTACCTCAATTGCCCTTCTTCTGTCTCCCTACCCCACACTTTCCACTACCCTCTCACTCTCCACTCATCCTCCACCACCACCACCAGTAGCCCGACTTCCCTCCCCACCACTTCCTCCGACCTCTCCGTCTCTCTCGAGAACTACGTTGACTATATTGCCCCCGTGAACAATTTCTTTTACGAAAACTGTCCTGGCCCTGTCACCCCTTCAATACAACCGCCTTCATTGCTCAATTTGCCTAGAGTTTTGTATATCGAGTGCGCTGACTTCAATAAAGACCCTTCGGCAAAAGAAGCTATGGGTTTTTCGGTGGATTTTATTAGGTTTCTTCCATCGGATATTTGGGCTATTCGGAGTGAAGTTGAAGCGTGGGGTGGTGGTTTCCCGGCTGTGTATTCTTCTAGAATTTTGCGTGCGATTCTGAGGTTGAGAGATTGTAAGTTGTTGCATTTGTCCGAGTGGATTGTCACTTGTTCACCGAGATATGGTGTAATCATTGATTTTGCCATGAGGGATCATGTGGTTTTGTTGGTTAGGTTGTGTTTGAAGGTGATTGTTAGGGAGGCTTTTGGGTTGGCTGGTGTTATGTCTAGCGATGGAGAACTGGAAATAAGGGAGAATTTTTTTTCCGGATTGAGCAATCGGAGTTTTGAGTGCCCGGTTTTGGTGAAAGTGATTATGTGGTTAGCTTTGCAGTTTAGTATATTGTATGGTGAAGTCAGTGGGAAGTTTTTCGCGGTTGATGTGTTAAAAGAATGCATATTGGACTCTGCATTGCATGCTTCATTGTTTCCTTTGGAGCGAAAAGATGCTGAATTGAGTGATCTTGAAAAAGTTGACGATGAGGTGGAAGAGCCGATGCAAAGTATTGTGTCAGTTGATGTCACCAAGAGAGATGAAAAAGAGAACATAAAAGTTGAAACAATTGGTAACAGTGTTATTTTGATCTCCGAAGTGGCAGCAGCTGTGGCAGCATTGCATGAGCGATTATTGATTGAAGAAAAAATCAAGGCTTCACGCAATTCACAAGCACTGCCTGCGTACCAACGGTATTGTTCCGTTGTCTTTGCTCAAGTCAATCACTAGTACTGTTAAGCACCTGATAATACTAATTTTTGAGGTATCATAACTTGTGATATAGCCCTTAACTGAATACCTACATATAGAATAAATGATTTTATACATGCTGTTTAATCAATTTGACATTTAATCTTCTATGCTGTTCTTTTGAGAACTAGAGAAGCACAACATCATGAAAAAGGCATAGTATTTTTCATAAGACTTGAACTTTACTTTTATCTTTTGGTTCATTGGACCCAACCTTTTTCACAATCTTGACTGTGGAGTTGAAGTTTTATTTCGAATTTATTCATTACATATTGGTTAACCTTGTTGAAACTCATATAATTTATTATTCTGCCCATAAATTAGGATGTTTAGTAAATGCACCTTTGCTTTCCGTATTTTCTTGGTTGTCATTTTAAGGGAAGACTTGGTTTCTGAGATAGAGGCATCTTGTGTGCGTAATTTTTATACAGTAATATGGAGCATGCATATGTGTCCAAGATAGCTGATGAGGAACGACAAAAACGCCCGGACTATAGACCTATAATTGAACATGACGGGTTTCTTTGGCAGAGATCAAGCAATCAGGTAATTTCTTTACAAGTGCATGGCGTGATTCTATGAGCTAAATCATTTATTTAGTATTCATTTGTAGTTTTAGCAAATAGTAAAAACTACTACACTAAAATAAGTAGGAATTGAAGTGGCGCAAATAGCAAGTATAATAAGGATATTTGCAGATTGCCTTAGAATAGCCCCTCTCAAATCGTTGCATAACCTAATTTTATTTTTTGAAAATTCAAATATTAGAATTTTCTTGTGCTTTAATGTGAAATGGCCATGTTTCTACTGCCAATTATGCTGGTACCACTTTTGCAAACATAGTTTTAAAAATTGTAAACTGAAGAATCTGTTTTGAGTTCTGCTTGTTCTTTTTTTTTTGTTAGTAGTGTGCTTCATATTGTTTTGTTTCTTGAGTAGTTCTTCCACAATTTCAAGAAGGTAATCATGTTATGTGATTTTCGGCATTTGCTGCGTTTGGAATGTTTTCATATTGTTTAATCATTCTATAGAATTTTCCACACATTTATACATTAATTTCTCGTGGAAAGAGATTGTTTAGGATGAATGTGATGGTTGATATCACCATGTTTGATAATTATTTTGGCTCTACTGTTACAGGATTTTTGCTATTTTAATCTATCATTTCTCTGTTACTCTTCCTCCCGGAATTGGAAGATCCTATTTCCTTTTTGGATGTCCAAAAGTAATGTTCCATTTCCTAAAACAGAAATTTACCTTCCAAAGTTGCCCCATATAAGGAAAGATGTGATTTCATACTTTTGAGGGCAAAACCATAAAGATATCTAAAAGTTCACATTTTTGACTCTAGGACTCCAAGTTCTGGACAGGGGGAGTATATATATGCAAGATGTTTATATCATTACTACCATTATTATTATTTTATTACTATTTGCTAGATGTTTATACCATTACTATTATTGTTATTATTTTAATTATTGCCGCCGCCGCCGCCGCCGCCGCCACTTCTTTTGGGGGTGGTTGGGAGGGGGAGTCAATTATGTTGTTAGTGTTTTTCCATTATATGTTAATTATCTCTGTGATCATTTAGGGGACCAACAAAGTAAAGACAAGGGAGGAGTTATTAGCTGAGGAAAGAGATTACAAACGTCGGAGGATGTCATACCGTGGCAAGAAATTGAAGCGAAATACTTTAGAGGTAAGGTTTTTATGTTTCATATTTTTTGTTTCTTTTGTCATATATTTTTGACATAGAGATCCAATTTTTCCTTCAATTCTAAAATGTCAAACTTCTTGTCTAGAAGTGAACTTTCTTAATCTTTGCCCAGAAGAAGATGTGAAAATACTTAGAACATCAGATATTTATGTCAGAGGTCAAAACAAGCATTTTATATGTCCAACTATTATTATGGATGCCACCATGGCTTTAAAAATGGAATGAGTTGTGTATGCCAGCCCAACAAATATTTAGTGAGTTAATTTTATTTACTTAAATTTTAAGAGTATTTTATTGCTTTGATTCACTTGGGTTGGTATTAATACTATAAAATTGTGGCTGTGGCTGTGGAGAATGCTGTGTGTCGGTGCTATCCATGGAATTAAGTGGTATATCAGGATGCACCAGCTATATTTGCAACCGAATGAATCATCTTCATTTTGGTAACTCATGTTAACAAACCCTAAATTTGATTCTGAACCTGACCGTAACCCTAAACCCAAACCTGAACCTGAACCTGAACCTGAATGTAATTATTTCTGCTTGTGGCATTAACTCCATTGGTTACAATTGGTCTTTGTGAAAGTAGTAAAGTAGCTAAGACATTGAGTTGAAGGCTTTGTGATATTGAAGTTCTGTAATTGTTGAAACCTGATCACAATTTGAAACTAGCATCTAGAACCTTTTGAAACACCCGTTGTTAGAGCCCTGTGGAGCTTCCAACTTCAGAAAAAATGGTGATCTTCTATAGCCAGAGGTGACCACAAACACAATACAGTTTTGGACTATTGCCGATTATATTAGTTTGCCTTCAAAGTTATACGGATTGCTAAATAGGGGGACTGAAAATATGCTGCGTAACTGTTATACCAGTTTCATTTCCTTGAGGGCTTAGTAACTTTGGTATGTTCAAGTAAATTAAAGCTGATATACTACCAGATCAGATCTGCAGTCTGCTATACAATTCAATCTTACCACTGGAAGATATTTATTTTGAGATCATCTTCACTTTGTCTGCTTGGAAGTACACTTGGTTTTGGATTAGATTACAAGATTTCTGCAACGAAGTTGTTGATTCAAATGCTATCTATCCTTGCCATCATTTAATCATTTATTAGTTTATGTGGAGTGTTTTTGTGCTATGCATAACCATCATAGGGCTAAGGCACCTAGTATATCTCTATTTTGTGTCCAATCACAGATGTTGGTTGGTGTTAGTGTCATTTTTCCTCCCCCATAGTCATGGTTATGTCAATTTATCACTGTTCCAATCGATAATTTGCTTCACATAGTGGACTTTATTTTCTCCTTCTATTGCCTTAAAGGTGATGAGAGATATTATAGAGGAATATATGGAGGAAATCAAGCAAGCTGGAGGGATTGGTGGCATGTCAAAGGCTGTGGAGGAGACGGAAGCTTTGGCATCTGAAAATCTGAATACACATGCAAGTGCTACTGGTGTTTCTGGATCAAGGAGAAATTCTGAGATACCTGAAGAGAGTAGAGGCCGATCGGTTGATTACAGGAAAGAGTTACACTCTCGTCCTGATTCAGAAGACTTTGAGGATGACATACAGCGGCCAAGACGAGATCCAAGTTGGGATCATGGGCGTCAAGATCTCAATAGAAATGTTGAGAGGATCAGATATGAAAGAGATGATTATTCTGGAAGCCGGGATGGAAGACAAATTAGCAGTCAATCAAGAGAGCAGATGCATGGTAGCGAAAAGCAGGGTTTTGTTGAGGCCTTTGCAGAAGATTATTCACGAAGATCACGCCAAAGACGGAGTGAGTCACATGAGCAGAAGTATCATAAAAGAAATAGAGATGAACATGAGCGAAATAATCATAAAAGAGAGAGAGATGAACATGAGAGAACTAGTAGTAAAAGAGGGAGATATGAAGATAATTGGGAGCATGGGGACAGAGGGAGAAGCAAAACAGACAGTGCTCGTCGAGAGAGAGATGATGACAATGGAGGGCATGGGGATAGAAGGAAAAGCAAAACAAACAGGAATAGTAGCTCTCGTCATGAACTACATAAGTTTGAGGACAGATATGATCCTGCAGAGTCTCATGATTTTTATGAGGATAATTTCTGATCTTTGCAGTGGATTTGGCTAACTGGGATTTGGTAGACCAAAGTTGGTGACGCATTTCCATTTGTGAAATATGAGCTTTTCTCATACTGACTGTCTTACAAAAATACTGAGCGGGTATCTGCTGACTTGTGGTAAGTTTCCTTGGCTTCGGTTTTCCCAAATTCTTCTGTTCTGCAGGTTAATTTTTAGTGAGCCTGGTTCTCTGGTTTTGTTTGTTCACCAAATGTGGCAGCAAGCAGTCATGCTGGTGTTTGAAATTTGTCCACCATCTGTATCCTCCTCTGTATCCTTCTTGAAAGTTTCTCGTTCTCTTGGTTTCACTGCTGTGTTTTACTCTTTGTTCTCCATGAGCGTCTTCCTTTCACAGGAGGAGAAAAAATATAATTAGTTCTTTACATTGCTTTTGGCTTCTTATTTTAAGGCTGACACACACTTTTAAATGCTATTTTAAGCTCAACTGACTCACTTAAGCATGGAGTTTGGGTGTGGAAAAACTATGATTTTGACTTGTTCAGGTATTTAGCTGATTCAGTATCATTAATTTGACCTGTGCTCGATGTTATTCTATTTCATTTAATTGTAGTCGCTATGTGTCTTTGCTTTCTCTTGCTGCTGTCTGTTGAACACGACAGTGGTGTGCTTCTTGCTGTGATTTCATATTTTGCCGTAATATAATTAGCATATGATTTTGTCATTGCTTCTTGAACATGTAAAAAGTCTAACTAAATCACCTGCTGCTCTACCTAAACAAAGGGATCAAATCAACTTTGTCACGCCAAATGCCTGTTAGTCTAAATGTGGGTTTTTCAGTCAAGACGACACAGATGATTTCCTCAGGTGATTCTAATTATAAACAGCAATTATGTCTGTATTTTATAGACCAAAGAAATCATGTTTGCATTACTTCTATTTTATTCCCCCAATGAGGTACTACATATTAAGTGACACTATATATATGTGAACAGCCAATGAGTCCATTCAGTGGTAAGGAGGCCGAAGTCCGGAGACAATGAGGTCTTAACTTCAATTGCACCACATTCTGAGTTGTTTAAATGGTTTTGTACCTTCGCTGTGAGTTTATTGTTTCTAATTTTAGCGATTCAAATATATATTTGACCTTTTTATTGTTGTGGAGAGTAAGAGATAAGGTTTTACTACTATAGGATAATTAGAGTGATGATATGTATGTCAATAAATTAACTGAATTGATGACTGAATGTTGTCGGTTGAGACAATATACACTACTTTAGATAAGATACATTCTGCCCCGCACTGTGTGGTCAGGATTCTTTTACTTGGGCCTTCTTTATGGGGTCTGTTTTCCTTTTCCTCTGCTGCTTCGTTTTCATTGTGGTTCTGAGGTGGATTCTTGCTTCTATTTGGATTCGTTTGCAGCAATGGAAATTTTGATGGAGATGAAGAAAGTCCTCTAGTGATGGAGAGGGAATACTGCCTTGTCATCCTGCTATATCCTGACTGGACTTTCTTAGTCTTAGGATTTCTAGTTTCTTACACCTCCGAATGATTTTTGTTACGAAAAAGATGGTAAATTAGTGGGTTATTTCCCTTGGTTTTGCCATCATGCAGATAATTACTGGTTACATGGATGGATTAGTTATAGTATTTTTCATTTTTTCTTGTTTACTTTCACCGGCTGTTGAGTAATAGCAGGGGATATAATTGTTACACCAAGCATTGGCTAAATTTTTCGGTATTTTCACTGCTAACTGGGAATTTACTTGCATCAAAGTGCTAGTTTTTGCATCAAATTTGAGCGTCATTGATTGTAAGATATTCATGATTAAAAAAGCTCGTGTACTTCGTTCTATGTCTATATCCAATCTATATTTATAGCATGGAATGTCTCTTACCATGTTAATGATCACAGTTACATGAGAAAGTCACACAACTTAACTGAGATTTAGATTTGATGAAAGTCTGAACAAGTTAAAAAAGTTTAAACTGAAAAGATTAATGCTTAACTAAACATATCGCCTGTCTATGCTCCTTGAATAATTCACCATTTTAAAGGTTGTCCATGGAAAGAGATCTCCTTCCAGCCTCCGCCTCGTTAAATCAGCCTAGCTCATCATGAACAACAATTAGGAACTCTGAAAGCTCAAACAGAAAGAGTCAGCCAACCTAGTAGACTCACACCAGCTGCCAAATAGCTTCAAAATGCACGCTGACGGCTAAGAACACAAACGCTTCTAAAAAAAATTAAGGTTGAAGGGGCAAGTCATAGACCACAGAGAGAGAATTTATGGTGTAAATCTCTAACCTGATGAGATGCAGATGTTGTTTTGAAAGAGCATATCAATATTGCATGCAACGAACTAGAAGGGCATCGTTTCCATAACTTTGTTGTTCCTCTTGTATCCGTTTGGCCGAGTCCATAAGAGATTCGTTCCCGCCCTTAACCTCAATCAGTTCAAGTGTTGGAATTTCTCCAATACCATCTGGAATCTCATTTAGACGCCGACAACGATGAAGCACCAGGAACTTGAGGCTTGGGAAGTGGCTACTTTCAGTTATCCAATGCTGGAGATTTGATTTCTCAATTAGCAAAAAATTCAGCTGAGGAAATTCTCCTTCATTTGTTTCCCACTTGTCGCCTTGGCAAGTAAGATCTCTTAGTTTAAGCACTTGAAGATTAGGCAATGAACCAACAATCGTCATATCTTTCCAAGGAAGTCCCCAACCATTCAAGGTTAATTTTTTCAGCGCCATAGGGAAAGCAGGATTAAGCTCTCCCTCAAAATTGGGATCTATCCACATTTTTAATTTTTCAAGTTGATGCAGATTTACAAGATTTTCGAGGTGATAGTCATGATCATAGTCTTGATCATTTTCTCTTGAAAAATAAAAGATTCCCAATTTTTTTAGGTTTGGAATCATTTTCACGATCCTTTCGTTGCATACGAAATTTGTTGCTACCAAAAATGTTTGCAGGTTTTCAAGAGCAAAAGTTGCTCCTTCTGGATCGGGTAAGCGACCAAAAATGGAGACAAGATGCCTTAATTGTGGCATCTTCCAAATTTCCAATGGCAAACGAACCACATCCTGCATTGGACGAATGATTAAGGTTTGAAGATTCTGAAGATTTGATATGGCTGCTGGAATCTCTTTGACAAAGTGGAAAGCAAGGTACCTTAAATGAAATACCTCAAATTCAGGACCTAACGAGAAGGGGTTGGCAATGGCGTTTTCCATATCCAGTACCCTGAGCAATCCAAGATGTCCTAAAGAGCCTTGTGAACTTGCAATACTTATACAGAGCCGATTTTTTATGGTTTCTACAACTTTGCCAACATCCATAACATGTAGACAAAACTTCTCTTCCTGGGCTTTTCTTATGCACAAGTCCCCCAAGATATCATGGAGGCTGCATCCTTTGATTTTGCCATTAGACTTCCTCTTGGAGACCAAAACAAGACTTCTCTTGACAAGATCCTCCAAATATTCTTCTGCCCCCTCTTCAAAGCTTTTAGATACACTTGCTTCCATAAAGCCTTCAGCTATCCATAACTTGATGAGTTTTGAGACATGGATCTCATGATCTTCTGGATAACCTCCCATGTATAAGAAACAAGGCCTCAAGTGATGAGGCAAGTGGTTGTAACTCAAAGATAGTATCTTTTCAAACTCCACATCTTTTGTACAGCTTCTTGCAATCTCCTTTCCAATGTCTTCCAATTCAGGAGGGCAATCTTGGTGTGTGAACACCTTCTGCCGAAGCAGATTCCAACTTTGATCCGCATCCATGAAACGCATCTCGTGAAGAGGGCTAGTAGAGTCGGGATAAGCAGCCACATCTGATAGCCTTGTGGTTAACATGATTCGACTTCCATTATCATCATCAGGAAATGTCATCTTCACATCATCCCAAGCCTTTGTACTCCACATATCATCCATTACAATAAGATACCTCCTACCCTTTAAGATTTTGTACACATTTTCTTCCCTAAATTCATTGCTCCGACCAGATCTTTCTGCATTGGATTCTTTAATGGAATCTAGGAGGCTTGAAAGAATTTTTTGTGCACTATAATCTTGTGATACCATAACCCAAGCACGAATATCAAACTGTTTCATTATTAATGGATCATCGTAAATATTTCTAGCAAGAGTAGTCTTACCAATGCCTCCCATGCCAACAATTGGGATGACTTGGAGTTTGGATGATTCTCCACAAAGCCGAGTCTTTATTGCTATCAAATGATCATCATCAAAACCAACCACATCAATTTTGCCTGTGGGTGCAATTCTTGATGATGACCTAGCAGCAGGAGAATCATGGGATTGTGCAGGTGAAACAAGAGCAGCATCAGCCATCTCTGGTATACACAAACAAACTTATTTGCAAGATTTTGAAAATCAAATGAAGGAAGAATAACAACAGGGATAGTTTAGAGAGACAAAGAAAAGAGAGAAAGTTATAGAGAGAGAATTGATTGATTAATATCAAAGGTTCTCATATTAGAAGAGAAGTCATTATGACTACGGACATAAGCAAGCATAGAAGTCATATTAAGCTTGTGGAATTGGTCAACTAGAAAATATTGAATTGGATTGATGACAGAATTGTAACATGAAGGAGGCATGACATCTGCAATTTATTAGTTTGATGAAGAACAAAATTAATATAATAGAAGAATAATTTAATAGAGCAAGCAGATATGCAGAACTTGCATTGTGGTTGGTGATTCATGATTCAACTTTGGGCTGCTTGACAAGCAAAAAATGATAGAATTATATGCAAGTCGGTAGTAATAATAAGGGTATATTAGAAAAGAGATTCTTAGTTTGAACTTATTAGTTATTGTAATAGAAAATATCATTTTTTTAGTTTGCATTTATTAGCTACACCAATACCCACTACAAAGAAACCCGCATTTTAGTAATGAAAAAATTTATCGTTATTTTAAAATTTGTTGTCAATGATACTTAGTGATGAATATTTTTTATCGCTGCTTTTGTCGTACCGCACAATTTTTTTAGTGGTGAAAGTTTGTAAGTCGTCGCAAAGTTTTGCCGCGACAAAACTTGTTGCCAACTTCACACAATCATCACAAAAAAGTCTATTTGATTGTTGAGTTAGATCAATTTTAACGACATAATTCGAAAAAATTCATCGCGAAATTTAAAATTTAACAACCAACTATTTTTATAAAATCATCACGGCGACGAACTATTTATGAAATTTCGTTGCTAAAGTATAAAAAATAAAATAGTTTAAATTTGATAATTGAGTTTGCGGCAATATGTTGAATACCTCGTTGCTAAAAGTAGAATGAATTTAATATTATTAGTAAAAAAATATGTAAATTGCACGATAAAGAATATAATTAGAATAGTAAAATTTTACAAAGTAGAATGCAAATATCACTTCACTTTTTAATTTGACGCTTGTTACTACTGTACTTCAATTTTTAATTTCAAATATTTTTTTAACAAAATTAATAAATGCCCGATTACCATTGATGATGTATATGCAAAAAGTACGATTAGTAAAATATATGACTGGGCTAAAGTTAAGCAAGATTTCCAGTTTAATTTAATGAACTTTTTGAATATTCCAGTGTGAAGAATGATTTAAAGAAATAAAATTATTAAATACTCAAAAATTACATATACACTCCCTAATTAATATCTTAGAAAATATAAATAATCTTGTCAACTTTTGAAACTACAAGATTATAGGAAAACTAATAGCAATTAAATCCTACTCTACAAATCTCTTTGAAATAAAACTACCATAGGAAAATATTTAATTCTAATAATCTTTTGAAACCATTAAGAAAACGTAGGCACTCTTGGAAAGTGATAGTCAATAATTGTAATTCCAAAAAATAAAACTTTAATTTTTTTTCCCATGGTGGTGTTTGTTGGAATTAATTTTTTAATATAAACTTACATATTTAAACAATAATTATATTATATGTTATCTAATTTGATAGAGTCAAATAAGTGATTTACAATATGAGACACTAGGAATATTTTTAGGGTATGAACATATGAGATTCTAAAAATATCTTTAGGATATGGATTTTGTAATGTATAGAGACCTAATACTAGTTAAGTTCATGATTGATGAGATTATTTTTAACCTAGTACATAAAGAACATTATAAATTATGATCCCCAAGTCATATCATACAATAGAGAGAGGCCATTGAGTATTTTAAGTTGATTTTGATTTAATTGTGGAAGACGCATACCCAATTGTTTTCATTACCATAGATTCAGATATGCCTTCGATTTAGAATAAAAGTATTTTTTGATAATTTACACGACGATTGTGGATTATGATTATTGAATCATATTATATTAAAGTCTAACGGTATTTGCTATTTATCGACCGTCTGTATCCTTCTTGAAAGTTTCTTGCTCTTGGTTTCACTGCTATGTTTTACTCTCTGTTCTCCATGTAGTTTGGGTGTGGAAAAACTATGATTTTTTGACTTGTTCAGGTATTTATCTGATTCAGTACTTGCTTTCTCTTGCTGCTGTCTATTGAACATGACAGTGGTGTGCTTCTTGCTGTGATTTCTGCATTTTGCTCTAATATAGTTGGCACATGATTTTGTCATTGCTTCTTGAACATGTCAAATGTGTAACTAAATCACCTGATGCTCTACCTCAACAAAGAGATCAAATTAACTTTGTCAAAACAAATGCCTGTTTGTCTAAATGTGGTTTTTCAGTCAAGATGACAGATGATTTCCTCAGGTGATTCTGTTTAGAAACAGCAATTATGTCTGTATTTTACAGACCAAGGAAATCATGTTTTAGTTATGAGGTGACACTGTATATATGTGAACACAGCCAATGAGGAGGTCTTAACTTCAATTGCACCACATCTTGAATCGTTTTAACTGGTTTTGAACCTTTGCTGTGAGTTTATTATTTCTAATTCCAGTGGTTCAAATTTATATTTGATCTTTCTATTGTGATGTGGAGAGTAGGAGTAAGTTTTTACTACCTCAGGATATATATTTGCAAGAGTCAAAACCACTAAATGTCTTAGTTTTCATAACTATCTTCTTTCAGCCTTGTAGTACTAAATTTATGTCGATGGAGACAATGTACACTTCTTCATATTTGGAAACAGCTCATAATGATGAGGCAAGTGGATGCAACTTAATGACAGTATATTTCAAACCTGCTCATTAGCATGGAACTTTTCTATGCTAATAATCACAAGCAAAAATAGTTCTTCACATCCAACTTTCAGAATTACAAGAGAAAGTCAGACAACATGACTGATTTAGATGTAATGAAGCCAAAACAAGTTGAAAATTGTTCCGTCCACCCTCTGCCTCTTTAATCATCTAGCTCATCATCAGAATCATCAGAATCGGCAAAATTCTGAAAACCCAAACAGAAAAAGAGTTAGCCAACAAAATAGAGTCATACCAGCTGCCAAGTAGCTTCAAAACTGTACATGACCACTACGAACACAAATTCTTCCCAAAAAATTAAAATTGAACAACTAAGTCAGAACACTGATTATGGACCAAGTTTAGACGGCGAATCTTGTTAATCCTAAACGGCCTAGGTTATAGGGGTGTGTGCATTTGTTAACTGTATCATACTTGTTTTATTTCTATGAAATGAAGTTTCTAAATAAAGACTTGAAATTACTTTACTTTCATGTCCAAGGGATGTATAAATCTCTAACCTGATCAAAACGCATGCAACGAACTTGAAGGGCATCATTTCCAAAACTTTGTTGTTCTTCTTGTATCCGTTTGGCCGAGTCCATAAGAGATTTGTTCTTGCCCTTAACCTCAATCAGTTCAAGTGTTGGAATTTCTCCAATACCATCTGGAATCTCTCTTAGACGCCAACAATCATGAAGTAGCAGGCACATGAGGCTTGGGAAGTGGCTACTTTCAGTTATCCAATGCCGGATATTCGTCCTGTCAATTAGCAGAAATTTCAGCTGAGGAAATCCTCCATCACTTGTTTCCCAATTGGCTTCTTCGTCTTTGCCAAGGGAATATTTTAGTTTAAGCACTTGAAGATTAGGCAATGAACCAATAATCATCATATCTTTCCAAGGAAGTTTCCAACCTCTCAAGGTTAGCTTCTTCAGTGTCGTGGGAAAAACAGGAAGCTTTGGCTGAAAAAGATATGTGGGATTTATCTCTACTTTCAAATTCTCAAGTTGAGGCAGATACACAAGATTGTAGAGGTGATTGTCTCGACCATATCTCTCTTTAGTATAAAAGATACCCAATTGTTTTAAGTTTGGAATCATTTTCAGGATCCTTTCTGTACATTTAAAATTTGCTACTGAAAGTGTTTGCAGATTTTCAAGAGCAAAAGTTGCTCCTTCTGGATCCGGTAAAGGACCAAAAGAGTAACAGACAAGAAGCCTTAATTGTGGCATCTTCCAAATTTCCGATGATAAATATACCATACCTGGTTCATTTACCCTAGGTTCAGAGTATCTTCTTGGATGAATGAATAAGGTCTGAAGATTCTGAAGGTTTGATATGGCTGCAGGAATCTCCAGGGGATAGTTGAAAGCAAGGTACCTTAAATGAAATAGCTCAAATATTTGAGCAGGGAGCGAGTTGACATAGGAATCTACCATATCCAATACCCTGAGCAATCTAAAATTTCCTAAAGAGCCTAGTGAAGTTCCTCTTCTACGCTGGAAGCATATAATAGTACGAATGGTTGAGCCAAAGATGTTTGCTAAGGAATTTAGATCAGAATCAACAATACTTATGCGGCGCTGATTTTTTATGTTTTTTAAAAAAACCTTGCGAGCAGTCCTACCCAAAACATGTAGAAGAAACTTCTCTTCCTGTGCTTTTCGCTTTCATAAAGCCTTCAGCCATCCATAACCTGATAAGGTTTGAGACATGGATGTAGTGATCTTCTGGAAAGATGCCCATGTATAGAAAACATGGCCTCAAATGATGAGGCAAGTGGTTGTAACTCAAAGATAGTAACTTTTCAAACAGTCCATCTTTTGTAGCAACAGCTGAATTTACATTGTTTGCAATTTCCTTCCATGAAGCTTCAGTCTTGCTGACTGTGGATAGGAGTCCTGCAATCACCACAATTGCAAGGGGCAGCCCTCTACAGCTTCTTGCAATTATCTTTCCAATTTTCTCCAATTTAGGAGGACAATCTTGGTGTGTGAACACCTTCTGGCGAAGCAGGTTCCAACTTTGATCTGCATCCATGAATCGCATTTCATGAAGAGGGATAGAAGAGTCGGCATAAGCCGCCACATCTGATAGCCTTGTGGTTAACATGATTCGACTTCCATTATTGTCATTAGGAAATATCATGTTTAAATCATCCCAAACCTTTGTACTCCACATATCATCCAATACAATGAGATACCTCTTGCCCTTTAAGCTTCTGTACACATTTTCTGCCATTGACCCATTTTTCTGTCCACATCTTTCTGAATTCAGTCCTTTCATGGAAACTAGAAGGCTTGAAAGAATTTGTTCTGCATTATAATCTTGTGATACTGTGACCCAAGCACGAATATAAAAGTGATGTCTCGTTAAGGGATCATCATAAGCATTTCTAGCAAGAGTAGTCTTACCAATACCTCCCATACCAAAGATTGGGATGACTTGGCGTTTGGATGATTCTCCACAAAGCCGATCCTTTATTGCTATCAAATCATCATCAAAACCAACCATATCATTCTTGCCGGTGTGTGCAAGTATTGATGATGAACTAGCAGCAGAAAAATCACCGAGTTCCACGTCTTTGATTCTGAAGCTATTCTTGATGCCCATCACTTCTCCAGCGATTGAATCAATTTTCTCTGCTACTTTTTTCAGCTGGTATTTAAACTTAAACTTTGCTGGTCCAACAGTCCACTTTATCCATCTATAACGTGACCGAATTTGTTTCCACATAAAATATTCAATAATATCTTCTGCTTCATTTGCTACATCCCTGATTTGTCCTTCCAAACTGTTGGCTTTCTCTGGAAAATCTTCAAGAAACGTTTGCAAGAAAATAACGTGTTCATGGATAGATATAATTCGTTGTCTTTCACGAAGAGAAAAGGAAAATTGATGATGATTCAGGATCTGGTCTATGGTTTGAGCAAGTGAAACAAGAACAGCATAAGCCATCTCTGATATACACACACAATCTTGTTTAATTACAAGAATTTGAAGAATCAAATGAAGGAAGAATAACAACAGGGCTAGCTTAGAGAGACAAAGAAGAACAAGAAATTTAGAGAAAGAATTGATTGATTAGTATTAAAGTTTCAAACACTTGATCAACTAGAAGACAACTGATAAAAGCAAGCACAGGAGTACAATAAAGCTTGTGAAAATTTAGTGCGGTGGCCCCAAAATCAAACAAGAAAAAGAAGCACAAGGCATTTTTGTGGGTCACCAGCTTGGATTTTCACAGAAAAGAATGAGAAAAAAGGTATGGTGTGTAATAAAAGTTGCCCACTCTGAAATAATGCAATTATCACATCCGAACATCATATCTTTTACTTAAGGATTCTTTTACCTAGGCTTTCTTTATGAGGTCTGTTTTCCTTTTACATTGTGGTTTTGAGGTGAGTTCTTGCTTCTATCTGGATTTGTCTGCAGAAACCAAAAATCTTGATCGAGATGAAGAAAGTCTTCTAGAGATGGACAGGGGATGCTGCATTGTCATACTACTAAGATTTATAGCTTCTTACACCTTCGAAGATTTTAGTTACATGTTGGCATTTCCTTACCAGTTTAAGGCTGTATTTATTTAGAAAAATATGGTATTGTAGTGGGTTATTTCACTTGGCTTTGCCCTCGTGTACATAATTATTGCTAGGATTAGTTATGATATTTTTCTTGTTTACTTTTACACGTTATTGAGTAATAGCAGGGGATATAATTGTTACACCAAGTATTGGCTGGTTTTTATGTTATTTTTATGTTATACTCTACTATATTATGTTATACTATATTGTTATTGTCGTTATATTTATTGTTGTAAAAGAATAAACGATTCAAAATATTCTTTGAAATTTTTGTGATACTTATTTAATAAGTATTGAATATTTAAAGTAACATTTCCTTTTTTTGGAACAAGTGGGTTCCATTTATATATATGAAACATGCATGGCGCAAATGAGTCTCGATGGATAGACGACATTATTTCAACCATTGATTGTTGCACAGGTGTTTTGATTTTAATGGCGATTGATCAATCGATCAGCCCATGATCTCATGATCCCATACATATTCGGGTAATAACCCTTATTAAGAGTGTCTGACTTTGACTTAATGAGTAAATAAAATTAATTACCAAGTGACACAATCAAACACCAAAGAACCAAATGTAGTTAATCATAGTCGACAACAACATCACTGTTCCCATCATTATTACCTTTCCATGCAAGCTGAAATTATTAATAAATAGATCCTTGCTTTCTTTATTTATCGTTCCTATCCTCCAATTAGAAGATCAGTCATTTTGAATATTTAAAAAAAAAAAAGAAAGGTCCGGCACCAAATTGATTTGTACGGAGCAAAATAATCTTTACAAGAAAAGAAAAGTATTACTCCGCATCCAATTTTCAAAACTACATCAGAAAGTCACACGACATAACTGAGATTTAGATTTGATGAAGCCTGAACAAAGTTAAAAATTTGGAACTTTACAAACTTAAAGATTGTCCATGGGAACAGATTTCCTTCCACCCTCTGTGGCTCTTTAAACTTGAATCGTCAAATATCTGATCAGCTTGCTCATCATCAACAAAGATTAGAAACTCTGAAAGCTCAAACCAAAAAGAGTCACCCAACAAAACAGACTCATAACTAACAACTGGCAAATAGCTTCAAACTAAGAACACACATGCTTCACAAAAATTAAGAATCTTGAGTTAAGTCACATAAATTTATGGACCCAAGATTCCCAAGGACAAGCTCAACTAGGGGGAATAGGCTTAACCAATACATAAATTTATTTCGTAAATCTGGTCCTGATTTTATGGTTTAAATACTTGTCTTATTTCTATTAAATGAAGTTACTAAATAAAGACTCAAAACTTTTCAACTTTTAGATCTAAGGGATGTATAAATCTCTAACCTGATGAGAAGTATATAAATAAGGCACGCAACGAACTTGAAGGGCATCATTTCCACAACTTTGTTGTTCCTCTTGTATCCGTTTGGCCGAGTCCTCAAGAGATTTGTTCCCTCGCCTAACCTCAATCAGTTCAAGTGTTGGAATTTCTCCAATACCATCTGGAATCTCATTTAGATACCGGCAACGATGAAGCAGTAGGCACTTGAGGCTTGGGAAGTGGCTACTTTCAGATATCCAATGCTGGAGGTCTGATTCATCAATCAGCAGAAATTTCAGCTGAGGAAATTCTCCCTCAGCTGTTTCCCATTTGTCGCCTTTGAAAGCGAAATCTCTTAGGTTAAGCACATCAAGATTAGGCAATGAACCAACAATCGTCATATCTTTCCAAGGACGTTGCCAACCACTCAAGGTTAACTTTTTCAGCATTCTAGGAAAAGCAGGATTAAACTTTTGCCGAAAACGAAAAGCGCCATATATCTCTAATTTCAAATTTTCAAGTTGATGAAGAGATACAAGATTGTGGAGGAGATAGTCTATACCGTATATCTCTGGAATAAAATAGATTCCCAACTTTTTCAGGTTTGGAATCATCTTCAGGATCTTCTTGGTACATACAAAATCTCTTGCTACCAAAAGTGTTTGCAGGTTTTCTAGAACAAAAATTGCTCCTTCTATATCGGGTAAGTAACTAGAAGGGAAGACAAGATGCCTTAATTGTGGCATCCTCCAAATTTCTAATGGAAAATATACCTCAACTGAATGAATGATTAAGGTTTGAAGATTCTGAAGGTTTGATATGGCTGCAGGAATCTCTTTGACATGGCTCAAAGCAAGGTACCTTAAATGAAATAGCTCAAATACTTGAGGAGGGAGCGAGTTGGCATTAGCATCTACCACATCCAATACCCTGAGCAATCTAAATTTTGCTAATGAGCCTAGTGAACTTGCACTGCGTTGGAAGTACAAAATAGTACGGATGGTTGAGCCTTGAATGTTTGCAAGGGAATTCGGATCAGAATGAGCAATACTTATGCGGCGCTGATTTTTTATGCTTTCCTTGCCAACGTACGTATTCATAATATGTAGAAGAAAGTTGGCTTTTCTTATGCACAAGTCCCGCACAAGATCATGGACACTGCAACTTTTGATTTTCCCATTAGACTTCCTCTTGGTGACCAAAACAAGACTTCTCTTGACAAGGTCCTCCAAATACTCTTCTGCCCCCTCTTCAAACCTTTTACATCCATTTGGTATCAGAAAGCCCTCTGCCACCCATAATTTGATGAGTTTTGAGACATGGATCTCGTAGTCTTCTGGGAAACCTCCCATGTATAAGAAACAGGACCTCAAATGATGAGGCAAGTGGGTGTAACTCAAAGATAATATCTTTTCAAACTGCCCATCTTTTGTAGCAACAGCTGAATTTACATTTTCTGCAATTTCCTCCCATGAAGCTCGAGTCTTACTTACCGTGGAGAGAAGTCCTGCAATCACCACAATTGCAAGCGGGAGTCCTCTGCAGCTTCTTGCAATCATCTTTCCAATGCTCTCCAATTCAAGAGGGCAATTTTCTTGTTTAAACACTTTCTGACGAAGCAGATTCCAACTTTGATCCGCATCCATGAAACGCATCTCATAAAGAGAGCTAGAGGAGTCGGCATAAGCAGCAACATCTGATAGCCTAGTGGTTAACATGATTCGACTTCCATTATGGTCATCAGGAAATATCATCTTTAAATCATCCCAAACCGTTGTGCTCCACATATCATCCATTACAATGAGATACCTCCTACCCTTTAAACTTTTGTACACATTTTCTTCATTGCTGTGTTCAGATCTTTCTGTGGTAAATTCTTTCACGGAATCTAGGAGGCTCGAAATAATTTTTGTGCATTATAATCTTGTGATATTGTGACCCAAACACGAACTTGAAAATGCTCCATAATTAATGAATCATCATAAGCATTTCTAGCAAGAGTAGTCTTACCAATACCTCCCATGCCAACGATCGGGATGACTTGAAGTTTGGATGATTCTCCACAAAGTCGAGCCTTTATTGCTAACAAATCATCATTGAAACCAACCATATCATTTTTTCCGATGGGTGCAAGTCTTGAAGATGAACTAGCAGCAGGAGAATCACCGAGTCGCACGTCTATGATTCTGAAACTATTCTTGATGTCCATCACCTCTCCAGCGATTAAATCAAATTCCTCCACTACTTTTTTCAGCTGGTATTTGAACTTAACCTTTGCTGCTCCAAGAGCCCACTTTATCAATCTATAATCTGATCGAATTTTTTTCCACATAAAATATTCAATAATATCTTCTGCTTCATTTGCTACATCCCTGATTCTTCCTTCCAAACTGTTGGCTTTCTCTGGAAAATCTTCAAGAAACGTTTGCAAGAAAATAACGTATCCATGGATAGATATAATTTGTTGTTTCTTATGATGAGAAATGGAATATAGATCATGACTCAGGACCTGGTCTATGGTTTGTCCAAGTGAAACAAGAACAGCATGAGCCATCTCTCATACACCCAAACAAACTTTTCTTTACAAGATTCTGCAAATCAAATGAAGGAAGAATAACAACTGGGCTAGCTTAGAAAGACAAAGAAGAAAGATAAATTTAGAGAGAGAATCGATTGAATAGTGTTAAAGTTTCAGACACTTGATCAACTTTGAAGACTACCGATAAAAGCAAGCAGAGGAGTACAATAATGCCTATCAAGTTTTTGTGGTCTCAAAATCAAAGAAGAAAAGTCCGACCTAAACAACCAAAATAAGGTTAATTTCATTTTGGCCTTTACACTTATTTAAAATTATTTTATTATTATATATTTTTAATTATCTTATTTTATTTTTTTGTATTTTTATTTTATTTTTTATACTCCCATTATCTCATTTTACTCTTTTATTTTTTTTAAAAATAAATAAATTATTCTTACCTATTACGTTTAGTGAAATTACTTTAAAACATTTGTATTTATATTCTAATAATTTTCTCATATTTATTAATGAACACTGAATATTTAATTTATTTAAAATTTTACTCCTTAAAATTTAATATTATTTTTAATTTAATATAATTTCTATTAAATTGCTGTATAATAAGTTTTTTATTAACTAATACACTTTACTTATAAATTTTCTACTCATTACAAATCTAACAAATATATAATATATTTCTAAATAATATTTTCTTAAATATGTAAAATATGAGTAATATTTTTTTCATTTTTAACAGAATAATCATAAATTTATAAAAACTATATTAAATTCAAAAATAATCATTATAATCAAGTAATAGTAAAATAAAATACTAAAATGACTATTTTTTCAAATTTAATACAATATTTAATAAATTGTGATAATTCAACTACTTATTTTTTTTAATAATATTAAATTAAGCTTTTGATTACTTTATTAACAATGAGAAATTTATTGCTAATATTCTATGTATTTAACAAAATATTAGTTAAAATTATATTATGTATTTTTTGTATTTATGGTGAGTAGAAAATTTATAAGTAAAATATATTAGGTAATAAAAATTATGCTACGATAATGAAATTCAATAAAAACCATGTTAATAAAAAAATAACCACTAAAATTTAAGTGTAATAAAATTTTAAATGAATTTATATAAAGTGTTAATTAATTATATTAAAAAAATTATTAGAATATAAATACATTATAAATAATATATAAGAGAAATTTGGTTATTTTTTAGGAGTTTAGAAGAAAAAAATGAGACAATAAAAGTACAATATAGTAAAGTGAGATAAAATAAAAATATAAGAAGATAAAATGAGATAATTGAAAGTATATATGATAAAATAATATTCAACAAGAATAAACGAGTAAAATGGAATTAAACTTATCTTTTATTTAATTATTTAACGAACTTTTCATTATGAATTTTGTCCTATAGTTGAGGAATCTTTCACGTTGTAAATAACAATCAATAGTGGCACATTTTATTTATTAGTAAAACACCTTGGATAGTAATATCAATTTCAAATTAATTAGTATTTATGATCAATATTTCATAATCTATTTTATTTATTTAATTTGTAAATGTTAAATAAATTAATTTTGTATAAGTCCACTATACTTTTTATTATGCATATACTTAATTAATTCACTTTCTATTTTCTCATTTTGTGGTATTTAAATTTTTAAATAATAAAGTATGAAAATTGTTTCTTCTTTGTTACTTTTTTGAAGTTAATTGTATAATTAATTGCTTAAAATAGGTAACTAAATAGTCAAATTAAGCGCACAGTAAGATATTATTTATTCAATTAAAATGGATTATTATAGTAAAATTATTCATATTGAATATAATTTTACTAATCAGTTAGTAACTTAGATATAGTTATTTTGTAATGAAAAGATTTTTAATGATGAATAAAATAAAATTTTGTAAATTTAAATTTTTCAAAAAAAATATTTAATATAATTAATAAGATAATTTAATAGTTATTCACAAAACCATTCAAGTAGATAGGGAATTAAAAAAAATTTAAATTTGCACACATTAAATTAATACTAAGCATGCACATCAAATTAATCCGTGAAAAAGACAAATGATTAAAAGATCATAATAAAATAAAGTAATAACTATTAAATATTTTATTAGAAATTAATTTAAACACAATTATTAAAATATATTACTATTTGTGTAGTGCTAGCAATGCATTATATATGATCAAATTTCGTAATTTTACATGTAAAAGTATTGATAAATACTGTTTTTGTTCAACTATTCATAATTATACTCACAATTGATGTAATATTTATAGTTAACTAAGAGAAAATTTAAAAATAAAGCATGAAAGTGTTATATTTAATTATTAGAAAACTTCATTTAAACTATTTTTTTTTTAACAAAAGCAAGCATATAGTGACAAGTTTAAACATAATTAGTACTTGTTAATTCAAAAGTCTAATTTTATCTATCTACTTGCCTATTATACACAAAATATATAAAATAAAAAAAATTATAAACAAAATAAATAAATAAATAAATGTAGTACAAAGAATCTATAAAAGCATTATTTTTTATTTCTTTTTTTATTTCATTGATAACCATGTGAATATTATTATTGGAACTAAACTTATAATCCATCGTAAACATAATAACTTTTAAATAAAATTTATTTTGGTGCTTGAGTCTTCTTATAAATGTCAGATTAGTATATGAATTTTTACAAATATTTCATAGTTTCGCCATAAATGCTAAACAAATAAATTTTCTTCTAAATTTCTTACAATGATATTAACCTTTTAATATATTTCAATTTCAATTCTCCTTTCAATTTTGCATATTATATTTCATATGCTTAAGTAAATACTACCATATTGATAACATATATTTAAATTTCTCTAATAATATATACCTCTATATAAGTAAAAATGAAAAAATTATGATGAAATAAAAAAGATTGAAATTACTTGAAGTAATAGAATTAGTTTTGAAACTCAAATGCATACTCTAAGATTTCAAATTTAATTTGTGAAATTATATTAAATATTTATTCAGAGGTTAAATATAATTATTTTCGATGCAACAAATTTTTAAGTATTTCTATTACTTTAAAACTCTTTTGAATTTTCATTTTATTGATTAGGCCTAACTAAAACACAACTTGGAAAGAATATTCAATGAAACCAAATTAAATTGTATATTATCTGTACTCTTTTAGTTTTTTTACATCTGAAGTTTTAACATTAATTTTAACATTTCATATCATAAATTTTAATGACAAATTTATCACGCCCATCTAGGTGTATTTTATATTTTGATTAACTATAAATAATTTTTTTTTTTATTAATGTGGTTGTAATAGATTTTTTTTTTTATTAACTATGAATATTGTTACTTTTTATTAATGTGATTATAATAGGAAGATTATATTTGGTGTGAAATTTGAAAAGAATATCATAAAGATGCTATTATGCAGAATGATGAACTTTAAAGGATCATAAATCTCCATATAAAGGTCTTTCGAAAAACTTTCTTCATTTAAATTATTATAAATTATTATAGAAAGAATACAAAATTCAACTCCTATTTGCGCCTTATGGGAGTGGCTTTATTGAAGAAGATTGCTTGCCAAACATTCCCTCTTGGAATCGCAACGGGTTCAAACTCGAATTCGCCCCCGTTAGTTTGGGATGGATTTGAGAATTAATAAGTGGGTATGGAGTAGATCTTAATTTTTAATTTTTAAACTTGTCCCGAACCTGTCCCATTTAATTATTTATTTATTTTTATTTTAATATATATATTTATATAATATTATATTTTTAAAAAATAATTTTTTTAAAAAAATTAATGATATTATTTTTAAAAAAATATTTTTTTAATATTTTTAAAATTATAAAACCGAAATAAATCTCGAATCTTTAAAGAGACAATTCTCTAATTTTAACAAATTCGTCAATTTCCATTCCTAATTTCCTTTTGCAATAAAAGTTATTAGTATTTTATTTTATAATAATTAATAACTCACAAAATAAATAAAAAATAGATCCTTTATTGATACTCCCCCATTAAACAAATTAAAATGATTTAGTTTATTCTCATTGTTTTTCACTGCTCATTTCTACAGCAAAATGTGTGACTAGAATACTTAAAAACTTTTCCATTGGATCATCATTCATGCTTTCTTATGTGTTGCCTCATTTGTATACTCTCCCTACCATTTTACATCTTCATGGCAAAAAACAGAACCAGGTAGCCTCTGGCAGTATCTAATATGGAAGTCGATGAGGCTAAGTAAGATATTTGTGTAAAAATTTGGTACAAAAGTTCAGGAACAAACTCAGTGGAAACTGAAAAAATGATCACAAATTCTCTTGATAATCTGATGTTATATAGTTTCATTCATTCTATAAGAAACCAGAGATGCCATGTGTAGTTCATCTTCCCTGCTCAAAGCCCAGCTGATTCTAGTTGAAGCTATGATTGCACAAGAGATGCATGGCACACAAATTACACAAGTTGATCGAACTTCTGAGTTAAAACTCATGCAGCACAAGGAGGAGCCATGCATCTGGAGAAGAAACCCAGCATTTTTTTCTGCTCGAAAACAAGAATATATCGATCAAAGGATAGCATCAGTATTTGGTGCCAACTAGAAAGCTGAAAGTAGAATACAACTTTTTATATGGAATGAAGGGAAATATTTGAGGACAAGAGGACAGAAAGAATAATGAGAAAAAAAAAAAAAAAAGGGAACACAGAAGGATTGCCCTGACTATATTATGATGTAAAGTAGCTTGCCTCTAATTTCATGGGAAGGACATTCTTGATGGCCTGATGTTTAAACCATTATCTCAATTTGTAGATCATTTTGCCCTCAGATTATAATCTATTCTATTTCATTGTAATGCGTTTTTATCCGATACAACAGGAATTTCATCTAGTTTAATCATCAGGCAAAGACAAAATCATTCCTCTTGCCCCTTTGTCCTATCCTTATTTTAATTTCTTTTCAAGAGGGAGATGCAGCCAAAGTTACAAGCTACAAGTGTTCTTGAAGTTACAGTGTTTGCAAATTTTTTGCTATCGCAAAATCGGACTTATCCCATGACTGTCCCTATTTAAACAGGGTTGTGTGATATTCAATACAAGAAGTAGAACTCAGGTGAAATCTGTTCCAGAGACCTTTTCATACAGGAACTTTCATGTTTCCATTTTACAAAAATTGGGTAAATTCTACTACAAACCAGCTTCAAAAATTGGAGGCCATGACTAATGTTACTATACAAACCTATTGAACAACTCTGGCCCTCTTTCCAACTCCCACTCTTCTCTTCCCTCACCCTTATTATTCTTCTAATCGTATACTCTCACTTAAGTAATTTCTGTTTATCGTCATCAATATATCATAATATAGCAAGTTTACAGTGGAAGGTGTAGAAATCAAAAGGGAACTTACTCGCTTGGAATTTTCAAGAAGCTCAGAAGGGATCTTGTAAAGATCTTCATCTACTGGTTTGACAGTAATTGAGGATTTGTGTGAGACGAGGTTTCCAGACTTGGTACTTTGTTTTGAATAGTACTTCTGAGCCAAGGGTTGATTTCTAGGTTGATCCACGTCGCGGACCTTAACTTGCTTTCTCTGCTCCTTAGAATGTGGACAACCCTTGTTAATTCCCCTTGTCTGCAATATGCTTTCCAAGACATTAGAGCTACATACGACAGCGAATAGGAATAGGAGATAAAATAACCACATAGTTCTGCAAACAACGCAAGCAATACCGAACTAAAGAGTAAGGATTATGTGTTTCATTCACCATAAATATCCCTCCATAGGACTAGAACATGGTCCTATGACATTATGGCATTCTTTTTAGTTATTCATTGGGACATGTTCCGAAACCTTGGATTATCGACTCACCTTCAAATCAGACAGTATACGGCGTATCTACTAGTACTAGAATACTTCCAACCAGATGAAAAGGGGTGTCCTCAAATTGGAAATTGTACTCAGGAAATTTAGGATGAATTACTCAATCACCACACCGATCTTTTAACAGGGAAAACCACGTAATCGTCACAATGATCTTTTAACAGGGAAGGGAAAACAATAAACCAAACTAGCAGAAAAGCAATATGCAGAAGCTTTAACTAGAATTGATCTGATTCTACTAAAGTGGTTTTGATGACAAATAATGCTGCAAAAACAGAGACATTGACAATTATACTGCCCACCACAAAGGATTAATTAGTGACCAGATTGAAATTAAAAAAAAAAGAGCAAGGGCTCTCAGTTTTTCCAAGGGAAACTGGCCCTCTAAAGTACCTATAAGAATTCAATACATATCTTTATTCTACAGTTTGTCCAAGGATAAAGATGCCTGGATCCCAAAACATAAATTACTTAGAAAAATATCACCTAAACTAAAAGAATACCATTTGAATTGAAATACCAGAAGTATAGGATGAAGTATGGGAGTACCAGTGAACAGTTTTTAAGATGAGGCTGCTAATTGCAGAGAATGAAAAAGAAAAACAGAGTATTCTACTTCACATCCAACCACCACACACACACACACACGTGTGTGTGCAGTAAAACAATTTGAAGTAGCACAACTACATCTTTTGGACAAAGATGTAGGTTGAACAGTGTTAAAAACCGACCTTTCGTTGAGGAACAGCATAAACGCGGCGAGGTAGAGGTTTCTCATAACCTACCCCATAAAGATCACCACGACCAGCGCCCCCGCCCCCGCCGCCCCAAGAAGCAGCATTATTCATGTAAGAGCCACCACATTCTCCAGAGCAGCTACAACGGAGCAGGCCCGCCTGCCTGGCGCACTCAAAATACTGCGTTATAGGCAGTTCATTTGCATTTTCCCAGTCGCCAAAAGCAGGAATTTGCCCACTCTTCCTGCAGTATTCCTGGAAACAAACCATGCAAGAATCCATTAAGTTTCTGCACCATTAAAAATGACATTTTACAGCTAAAAATCCTCAAGAAATTCAACAAGGAAAAAAGAGAAGTGATACTGATACTCAAGAATCAAGATTTGGAAAGTTTTTGCTAGACTTACTGCAGCCATGAGGGAAATGTAGCAGCAAATGCTTAGCAAAAGAGAAGGGAACAAGAAGAAAGGCTACTGGTAGCTGTAATACTAGTGGGGTTGATTGAATCTTGTTTTTTCTCCACTCTGAGTGGTGTGGATATGAGGTGGTGGGTTGGTTGACAAATGGTCATAGTACACACACACACACACACACACATTCATATATACATATATATAGCACATTCCATCCTTTTCACAATTATGTATCCTTATTTTATTCAGCATTAAATTTAATTATTCTTAAAGACAACAAATTAAAACTATTAAATATTATTCTAAAGCATATCACAAGAAAAATAAAGCAATAACTTTGATTCAGTCAAAGTGTGTGTGTTTATATATATATATATATATATATTTATTTGTAGGTGTAGGTGTTGAAAAGTGAGATTTTGCATGAAAAGGTTCAAGAAAAAGTCTCACCTCTACACTAGAATTCTTGCATATTGACAGTCCAACATACATTGATCTGAGTATCCAAAACATTAAAAAAGGAAAGTTCATTGAATTGAACATGAATTCAATTTAAGCAAAAAAAATTCAACTTAAGTCCTTCCTACAACAAGAAAAAGCTCTTTTCAATTTTTCTCTAGAGTAGACTAGAGTCCCATTTTGGACAGTTTGTCAAAGGAAAAAGAAGACAGAAATGAGGTGGACTTTGGTACAGGACATATTAGGTGAGTGGAGAAATAGGGATAGGAGTCTTGTGGATATTTGTGCAAGTGTGAACTGAAAAGGGCACACACAAGGGAGTCAACCAAAGGTTGGTTTTAGTATCTAATAATTAGGTTTGAAAGTCTTCTTTTCTTTACTTTAAATCTTGTCTTGTTGACTAATGTACATAGAGAACTTCTTGATTCTTTAGGTGTAATTTGAGCCATCTACACTTTGAGTACATACAAATAGTCTGATCTTTTTCCACTCATCTTCTTATGATGTAATAATTTTTGAATGAATCACTGTCTTGTAATTATTTAATAAAACCAACTTTTTTTTTAAGAAATGATTAAAAGAAGAAGAAGAAGAAATATGTAGGGACAGGACAGGAAAGTTTTGGGAAAAGGGCAGAGGCCAGAGGGTGAGGGTGGGAGTCGAGTAAAAAAGGTAACTTTTGGTTGGTTGAGCCTTTCAAAAGTTACCTTGCCTATGCAGATAAGGAGAACTTTTCTCCCCTTGATTTCCGCTGCAGGGTACAGACAAAATATGGCCCCTTTGTCAAATTACACTAAAATAATTGTTGGTATAGACTATATAGTAGGGAAAGTAAATGATGAAATTCTTTGCCCATCCAAAACATTATATTCAACGGGACCCGACTCCCTGTTCGGTTATTGATTTCATGCTGTCTTTTGCTTTGTTTATATTTGCTTAATAAAAAAAAATGACAAGGGCATTTTGTAGTGAATGATTCTTTATTGATATATTTCAATTTTAAGATTTAGTAAATAGATTATTTATTTTTCCCACTGTAAGGTTAGTGAGACTTACAAATTTTCTTACCCCCCTGCTACTTTTTACATGAATTGCTCTTGAGGTGATAATGGCTTGTCTTTGCTTGGTTTTCAGCATGCTGATGATGTAAAATTGCCTTCTTCTTCTTGTTCAGCTCCTTGTTTGACATATCATACATCAGTCATTGTTAGCGGCCAATTACAAATTAAGTACAGTTACACTTATTATGTGATATGTCGAGTTATAAAACGTGTTTCGTGTTTCTTTATCCAAGTTCTAGAAGTCGGTGATATGAAGACTTTTTACATGACCATAGTGAAAGGAAAATAACATATGGGTCGAGTTGTAAATGGATCACGTTTCTTTATCCAAGTTCCAGAAGTCGGTGATCTGAAGACTTTTTACATGACCATAGTGAAAGGAAGATAAGGGGGAAAAGGGAATGAAAGAGAACAAAAACAAAGGCATCCTTAGTATCTTCAATCAGAAAGAATAGGCTAATGTATGTACTGTACATTTTACTTAAACAAACTGGTAATAAAATATCCATGTTGCTTTACTATAAATCATCTTAGTTTTCTCAGTGGTATAGCTCTGCCAAATAGTTTTTCCACCTCATTTGCCTCCATTTTTAGCTCACTCAAAACATCCATCTCTTCTTTACTTAGCTCCTTGAGGAAGTAATCCTTGTCTTTGATGAGCTCTTGAAATCCTTCTGCCAACCTCTGAAACAATGTGATTTCAGTGTTCTTCACTTTCTCCACTTCCTGTTCTACTTCCTGTTCTATCTCTTCGACTTCTTTCACGATTATCTCCTCTCCTTCCTCCACTGTCTTCTCCAATCTTTCAACAAGGGGGGGTTCGGGTCCGCATGTATTGTCTGTCCTTATGAACTTGTTGAAATCACGGCCCACTTTTTGAGCAGCCTTTTCTAGTTGGGGTACAATGCTTTCAGGCAAAACTGCACTTCTGGTGTACACCACAGCACCACCGTATCCATCCCAGGCATCATTTCTGCCTCGATAGTATACGAATATGTAGTCATCTGGTTGGTTTTCCAACTTGGATGAAAGAATATACCTGCTCAAATTCATTTGAAATATCAGGTACTTAGTTTCATAGACAAATGCAAGCAATAGTAAGGTCCAAAGGTCCCAGCGACCAAATTGGATATACAACGAAAACTGGATATATGGCCGTAACAATAAATCAATTTGAATAATTCCAAGAGAATTTATCATCGCTTCAGTCTTAGCAATAAAATCAAATCCATGCAATGAAGTTGAGAAAATTCAGACAACAGAAGGAAATTTGAATTGCATTGCATCATTCGGATGCAACATAATATTGACTTTCCTTCTTTCTTCCTCTTGAGTAGTCCTAAATTTTACCTATTGAACTTGGTCCTTAGCAAATTCTGATCATGCCTAACACCATCCATGGGCACTTTAGCTTTCAATAAAGACGTGTTCGAACTATAATAGGCATATGTCCACCGATAACCATCCTTTGCATGAGCATAAGTACACATATATCCAAGCATGGAAGTACACACATTTTAGTAGTGAGTGTGTAACCAAAATTAAGTATAAGGTAAAACAGATGTACCAGTCATCTTGGTAGTGAAGAAACTCATTGTCATGATTGTATAATATTCCTGGATATTTTGGATCTTGCACAAATTTCTGGACTGTTGATCGAGTGAAAAAACCAGTATCTGGAGTCTTTATTCGCCAAGACAAGTTCCCAACAAGTTGGTTGGATTCTGTATGGAACTCATGCAGTTGGCAATCAAAGGTGTCAAATGTAGGATTTAAACCACTGGTTATAAACCACTTCCCAATGAAATCATTTATGTTGAAGTTCTGCACTAGAATAGCGGGATCAGGTGCTGGAAATTCACCTACATCCGATTTACGAGGTACACATTTCTTTCGTGAGACTGCACAGTCATTGAATTCATCTACAACACTATTTTCAAACAAATCTCCGCACTTTATCTGTGATAAACAGAAGGACCAGAAATTACTATTGATCAGAACTAGCTTGGCAGATTCACGGCAACATCATAGATTACGGAAGAATGTCAGAGTTACCTGGCATTCAGTCTCATCAGGTCTGTTATTGCAGGTCTGAAGACATGCAACGTTAGCGGCACATGATGGGTTTGCAATACACTTGGCAAGCTCCAACCTGTGCAAACATCAGCTTTCCTGATAACTCACACAGCAATATGCATAGAGAAGCAATGGCATATCCCGTGGCAAAGATGTATTTACTCACTTTGTCTTTACTCTAGAAGCAAATTATCTTTTTGGTCCCTTATTATGATAACATCATCCATGGAGCCATATTATCCTTTTGACAATAAAATACATAGCATACAGGAACATAAAAGCTCAAGATAGTAGAAAGTAGGAATAGAATGGAGCAACACACATGCAACTTTAATTCAAATGTCAATGTGCCAATCATCTGCCACTAACGCAAGTTCGTGGAGAAGCTGAACCGAGATATGTTTCTGAAGGGATCAGTTTTAGAGCTTGGGTTAGGCAGAAAAGATAAAAATGCACGGTAACTTGGTATGGATAATGATAATATAAAAAATGCCAAGTAGAATGAGGTGAATACAATTTTCCATCTAATTTAGTATAAGAGATTGCAATTTATGAAGGATAAAAAGGAGTAAAGATAGTAAAGTTTGAAGTCATTCACCAAAACTGCGATTAATCTGCATCTTTCTTCTAAATACCAGGCAGAGAATAAGAAATGTGAACAGACAAGGTATTTTCTTGGTCAGGAGGTAATTTACTCCGGCAGCATTTACAAAATTAAGGAATCCATGTGTTCCAAATTCCAAGAATGAAGCAAAATCCTAGATGTAACCACACAAATCCCATTATAGAAAAAGTAAACACAGAATGAAAAGATGATGCATCTAGACGGGAGACACAAACTCCAGATTTCAGGGTGGGAATAAATGTGTGAAATGTTTGTTAGCTGGATAAATCCCAGTGAATTACAACTGTGTGGATATACTGAAAGTGAATTTTATTTGTGAAAAATATTCATTTAAGAAGCAAGCGACTAAATCGGATTGAATACCTGCACTCCTTCAGTAAGCAAGTACAAGTTTTCAGAGCATCCACAGCATCAGCTGTTGGAATGATCATCAATGTTAATGTCAGTAAGATTGCTGCACTCTTGACATAGCTCCATTGCTTCCAAAAAACAAGACTCACCACCTCTCGAAAATCTACTCTCTTTTTGGCCTACAAAAGAGTTCTGTTAAACAGAAAGAAATAACAAGAGAGTTCTTCAAATGTAATATTAGATGTCATAAAGGAAATAAAAAAAACAAGGGCTACCATTAAGAAGTCACCTCAGCTATAATTGTGTTAATCCCATGGCTTGAAGAAGTCTTATCCATTCCTTCTGAGAAGACATTTGAACATCTTGGCCCAACCCTTTACAAAACTGATGAGTTTTGAGCAACTTCAAGTATCGGAAGTTCCATCTACTGGAACCCATTCTCACCACTAGATTGCCATTAAGATCAGCCCCACTCCAGTTATATCTTTCACGACCAGTCAGTCGTGATTTGTTAAGCAAGAGAATGCTTTCACCATCAGAAAGTACTCCTGAGTATGATGGAAAAGCCATGTTTCACTCTGATAACTGCCGAATGCAACCTGAATGTAATGTGACTATGTCAGATATGCTTCTAAACTATTAAGAACTCCAGAAGGGTCTAACTTATCAAGCAATAGCTTCCGCATATAATGTGTTACGAACTCCTGATTAAAACTAGGTGCATATTCTGTACAATAGCGTTATAACAAAGGTCATGTTGCGCTGATATATTTCAGTGAGTCTAGAGTACGAGATCTAGATTGAAAGTGTCAGTTAAAACGAGCATAAAATTTTAACCATATAAAATTAAATTTTTACATAAACTATTTTGTAGCTGTGGAGACATACTTTCTGGCCAATCCTCAACCCTCAGGAACCCCTTACTCGAACATGCATCTACCTACACCATCAAGTAAATACAAAAACACTTATGTGTCCTAGGATTTCTTGTATTCTAAGTGTCCCCGGTGGGGATGGGCGGAGGGCTATCTTGTTATACTACTATTAGACTAAGCACTTAGCTGGAACAATATTATTCGACTAAAACTTACTAAAATGGGATATCAGATTGCTAATGTCACAAGACTAGGACATGTTTCTTCATTCTCAATTCTTGAACTACATCCAATAAGCTTCAGCTTTATTAATTATCTGATATCACAACTGCTATAGAAAAACAAAATTCCCAAAAAACAGAACTTCAATCGTATTCCACTGACAACTCCCTCTTCAAATCATCCTTGGCTACTTATTATCAAGACATATATTTTCTGCAAGAATCAACTTTTGGGAATTTTTAGAATGGCATTACACAATCTTTCACAGCTCTTCAAGATCAAACAAGATTTTTCACATTGCATAATCACACCCACCAAACATAGACACTGTGTTTATATAGGATGCAATGTAGTTATATGCATATTAACAAATACCCACTTAACAGGGAAATAAATTGTAAATCAACGGAGACATCTACTATACACACACACACACACACACACACACACACACACACACACACACAAAAGTAGAAGCCACAAACCTTGGAGTTGTGACACAAGAATGGCCGTTTTGTACATTTTGAGGGGCATGCAGCATATAGAAATAGTGGGGGAGGAAAGGATTACAAATTTTGGAAAAAAAACAAGGGAGGGGGACGTGTGGAGTTGAAAGCAAGTGAAGTTGGATAAGGAGTCTTGTGATTATGAGCCCTGCAACGTTGGTAGGTGGGGGCGTATGAAAGTGCTACACTTTTCAGAATTTTGCACCATTAAATTGTCATTTGTCATGTGTTTTTTTTGTATACAATTTATTTTTGCTTATTGTTATCAATTATTTTTTTCAATCAATTTTTTACCCTATCACATTTTAAAATCGTTCTATCACATTAATAAAATTATCTATCTCGCTAAAAAATTAAGAGAGCTCTGAAAGTGAAGAGGTATATATAAATCTTGTAGAGATGAGACTCCAGATTATATAAATGACAAGAAAACCTTATACTATGGAGCTTAGGAATATAATGGTAATATCATTTAACTACTTTCCTTCTTTACCCTTTGGCATTTTGAAGATCTTTGACATATAGGGAATTTACTATTTTACCCTTTAGCACAATTTGTTTATCTCAAGATCATTTTAGTCATAAGGCTAAGGAGAGTATAGGAAATAAAAGTAAATAGAGGGAGAGAACAGACATGGTTTTTACAAGTTTAATATTTTCTTTTTCTACTTGTGAAAAAATTTAAATTCCAAGATTAGCAGAAGAATTGCTGGGCCTATTGGATTATGTTTATGTCACTGTGTTCATTTGTCTAGATCTATTTTATGTCGTCTGATCATGCTCAGTTAAAAAAATTGTATAAAGTGCATTGTTTCCCATTCTGATCCTCCACTGCAATTATTATTCCATCAAGAAATTTTACGAATTCCACTCAATATAAGACTTTATCAAATATTGATTTAACTAGCACAAGATCACAATGGTCGGGTCGGCCGCCGAGTTTGTTTGGACCTAAAATTCGATTTTTTAAAATTTTTAAAAACTCAGTCACAAATCGTGGTGAGTAGATTTATTAGATTCGTTTTATAATTTAAAAAATATTAAAAATTAAATTTTTTAAAAAATAATATTATTAAAATTTTCTAAATTTTATTTTTCTAAAAAAATATCTTATAAAGATATATAATATTTTAAAAAAAATAAATAGATCAAGTTTGATTGAATCGAATTTAAAAATAAAAATCTCAAAACTCAACCTAGACATAATTTATATTGTCAAAATCTATTTAAATGGAATAAATCCAAGTTTACACCGACCCCATTACCTTCCCTTGTGTTTCAGAGGCAGTGAAGCATAAACATTTCAAGTTTGGGAGCAACATGTTGATGTTCTTCCTGTTTTTTACCACATCTTTTATTACATCCAAAGGTTATAAACAATCAACCTTAGTATCACACGAAAAAAAGGACAAAACTACATAGATATAAAAGTCATATCATTAGTAAACATTCTTGGTTAAGAAGTTCACGTACTTGTTTTCTTTGTAGTTATCGTCCTATTGTCGCTAATTATGTTAAGAATGTCAAACTTCAGCATCCATTTCACTTATATTACTCCTGGCTTACAGCATATTATCAGAATTTATTCTGCAACGGCGGGCGGAAAATTTGGTCTATTTTATTTTCCATTTGATTTTGATGGCTTAAACTAAAATAAAATTTTGTCGTTAAGCAAGTTTTTAGTTATAAATGCCAAAAAGAATCAATTTTTGGAGGTATCAGGTAGTAATATTCAATTTTCTAGTAGATAAATATATATATATATATATATATATATATATATTTTAATTTTTTTTTAAATTCCTTACGACTTCTATTCTGCCAGCCACAATACAGATGAGACTCTGCATGCCAAATTAACGTTAAACACAAAGTTGCAAGGGGTGCAAATCACTAAGCAAGAAAAATATTTAGATAGGAATATCCGAATTTTTTACTTCGATTTTAATGAGGAAAAGGATGCCTATAAATGAGTTCATGCATTGCTTGTTTGCAAGAAAAAGATTCTTGATTTTAGCATATTTTGGGAAATACTAAACATTTCTAAAAAAAAAAAAAAAATTGTGCGAAAAATTCTCATGCGAAATTGAATTCTTACAGCAGAAAGATGATGGAAGTAGGATGCATGAAGTTTAGGCTTCCCTCCTTGTTCTTCGTAACTCTTCTTTGTGTTGAGGCCTTTTCATGGCCATCACCAGGAGATCAAGGTTTACACTTTTTTTTTTTTTTTCGTTTCGGTTTTTTGTTGTTTTTATCTTCATTTTACCAAGAGGGCCTCCTCAAATTTCAAATTGCAGCTTCTGTTCTTGAAGTCTAATTTGAATGCTCAAGTGTGATGTCATTAATCTGGTTGTTCTTTATCTGTTATTTTTTAACTATTCTTCTGATGAATTCTAGTTTTTGTCTGTTAGTTTTGTTGATCAGATCAAATGCACTTGCAGCTTGCAGGTTAAATTTCAGTACATTTCCTTATAGACCAATAGGTGGATGCACTAATGTCCAAGAGAAGCTCAAGGACTGGAATGGCTTCCCCAAAACAAGCTGCTGTCAAAACGCCCTCATTGTTTTCTCTCACGCATTAGCCCTTCGGGCATCTAATGATCCAGCAGGGAATATCTTCCTCAGGCAAGGTCAATGGAATGACTGCAGTGGACCCTTTCATCTCCAGCCTAACGTGACGGTTCAAACCTGTGGCTTCGATGATTTCTTCTATGGAAGTGGGAAATGCTCGACACTTCAGCTGGCAAACATCGATCAAAATGTTGTTCACCAGTGTTTTGGTTTTGGTTCTTCTTCCTTTGATGATGCCTGTGGAGGTTGCACTTCTGCAATATCACAAGCATTGGACAAAATGTTGAGTGATTTGAAAGCTGAGGGAAGTGATTCTGAGAAAGCCACCTGTCTTGTTAGTCTTATTGTCTCGGTTATAGCTGGGAAAATGAATGATTCCTCTGGGATTGATGATTTCAATAGGTGCTTGCCTGGTTTGGCTGTTCCAGGTGGGAGCTTCATCTTGTCCAATTCTTGCCTCTTTGCATTTTCTGCTTCTCATACAATAAAGCATACTTGAGCCAGGGGTGATGAATCTTGGCTTGAGTTTATATATTCACAGACGTGTACACAAGCATACGAATCGTGTGCATAATCACTTTCAGATGCACAAGCACATGAGTCATGAACATAATCACACTCACAGATGCATAAGCACTTGAAAATGCACACACACACACACACACACACTGGCACACATATGTACAGCAACAAAAAATGTGTTTTGTATTGCAAACTACTGATCTGACTTCGACTTATTTGCGTTTTTTGCAGAACCAGTGAATTACATCAAACTTAACAGTAAGTGAGAGTTCCTTTTAAGTGTCTGGCTTTACTCATATCAAAAGCATAACCCTTAACTGTAACACTAATCCCTACAATATGTTATCAGATAATGTGGGTGAAGCACTCTTAGCAGTGATTTTGGTGATGATTGGGTTAACTGCGATTATCACGCTGATAAAATACGTGACAAAGAATCAAAAGCAGGATAAGAAACCTGTTCCATACAAACATATTGCATCCACATTCTCAGGGCTCTACAGGTTCTCTAAAGCAGAGATCGAGAATGCAATCAACTATGGGAACGAAAAGAAGTGCCTAGGAAGAGGCAGTGCAGGGCAGGTTTACAAGGGCATGCTTCCCAGTGGACAACTAGTGGCAATCAAGCAGATATACAAGAGTAACACCTCAGATTCGTTTACTAGGGAAATCGAAGGTCTATCAAGAGTCAGGCATCCACATCTTGTATGCCTTTTCGGTTGCTGCATTGAAGATGGAGAACAGTATTTAGTCTACGAATATTGTTCTAATGGAAATCTTGCTCAGCATCTTTTAAGTATGTTTTCTATGCATTTTACCGAGTATTTTGCTTTGGGAACACTGGCTGTGTGCTGGCTCATGATCACTTATCCATCCATGTACAGGAAAGACACTGTCCTAACATGGGAGTTAAGGGTCAAAATCCTGAGGGACTGTGCATATGCTCTCAAATATCTCCATAATCACACAGACGGCTGCATCGTTCACAGAGATATTAAGGTATCTAACACAGAGCCTCAGAAAACTACCTACTTCGTAGAAACAAATTTTACACAGTATTTCATACTATGCATTTCTATTTCATTTATTTTCCGATCAGCCTAAATCTCTTTAATTTTGACAATGTTTGTTGATTCTTTGTCTTTGCAGCTGACAAATATTCTTCTGACTCATAATATGGAACCAAAGCTCTCAGACTTTGGACTGGCAAAAATGTTGGGCATGGAAGAAAGCAAAGTATTTACAGATGTTCGGGGAACGATAGGTTATATGGATCCCGAATATATGAGCAATGCCAAACTGACTAGTGCTAGTGACATCTACAGTTTTGGCATTGTCACTCTGCAACTTTTATCTGGACAAAGAGTCATAGAACTTGACCTGGATGCAAGAGACCAGCTCACAAGAAAGGTATCTTTTCTCGTTGCGTCGATACACAACTAGCTGCACATCTGTGTACACACATACAACACCTTTCTCAGAGTTATGCACAGCCATTGCACACAACACCTAGTTGCTGGTTCACACACACACACACACACACAAATTGCTCTTTTGTATCCGACACAATGTAGGTGTACTAGGAAAGGGCATTGAATCTTGAAAAATGATGCAGGCAAAGGATGTGAACATGGGAAAACGACCACTGACAGATTTCCAAGACCCCAGGATGAAAGGAGATATTATCAGTGTAGATTTTGAGTCCATATTGCAAATAGCAGTTCTCTGTGTAGCCAGTTCAAGCACGGGTCGTCCCACCATAGATTTGGTTTTCGAAGAGCTGGAGAAGGCTTGGAAAAACACACAGCGTGAGATGGTTAGTTTAGTACTCAAGTCATATATATACACATATGCTCATCAAAATGCAATTTTACTAATGACAAAGTTTGGTTGGCTTGCAGAGAGCAAGGACGGAGAAGAGCTTATTAGCACCAACACCCTCAAAATCACTCGAAGTGATTCGTGTGTGATAATAAACCATACATAGGATGTTTCTCAAAGCCTTTCTGAGATGCTTCATATATATATATATATATATATAGAAAGATTGATGTAAAAATGTGGGATCAATGGACATAATATAAGGCAGTCATGTAAATTAGCTTGTGCTTTTCTTTTTTATTTGTTTATTTCTTCTCAAATTTCCTCTAGTTCTATGTTTGTTTTTTGGATTGTAATGAGAAAAAAATATTAAATAATTATTTTTTTCACTTCAAATGATTAGCTCCTTGTCCCTTCATCATTTTTTCTCGTTGTTAAAATCCAAGATCAATCCTTTTTCTTGTCGTTGTTAAAATCCAAGATCCAAACATTTCGTAAATCTTACCAGTTCCGGCACAAATTGCCATTGAAACTGACAACAATGCCCTCAAAAAGAATTATAAAATGGCATAAATATCATCCAGAGTTGAATAACATTAAAATACCCCCAAGGCCAAACCTTAGATACCTCCCTTCAATCATTCCTCCATCTTGGTATGCAAATGAGTTTTCAACTACAATTTTAAGCTCAAATATCAAATTGAGGGCAATAAAATCTATCAGATTCCTCTCATTCCTTCTTCATTTTCAATGTTTTTAAGAAAAATTGTGTGAAAAATGATTTGGAGAAAAATTGTAGCATTTTTCTTACAAAAATAACCAATAGAAAAAAGTCTACATCAATAATTGTTTATCTATTTCTATAAAATTCCTAAATTCAAGTGTAATGTATCGGACATGTGATGAAATTTGCACTGAATGAACCAAAATTTGAAAGATGTTATATGTAAATTGATAGCCCACATTTTAAAGGACTAAAGTAAATGTAGACCAAACTACAAGATTAAAAATGCATTTTTTTCTTTTATATTCATATAACAATATCAAGTTGAGCAATGTGTATTGAGTCCTTTTGGTTAAGAAAATCAAATAATTTTTTTTTAGAGCAATTCGTGGTTTACAGTTATTCAGAATATCTAAGAATAGTGTTTCATTTTGTTTCAACTATGCCATCATTTTTTTAAAATTTTTAATTGAAATTGATTTGAATTAAATTTATAAAATTAACTTACAATTCAAAGAATAGAAAAAAAATGGAAGAAAATACTGATGCTCTTATTCTTAACTTTATTCCATTGTCATCATTTTATTGGTTAAAAGGAACATGAAATGCATGATCAACAATTAATTTTGAATGGGGAGAAAGTAAAATTTGAAAAAAAAATGCAAAAATATGCTATGAAACCAAATAGAAAGAGAATAACTCAAATCAAAAGTTAAACATCAGAAGAACTAAATTTGAATACTTATAGTTTATAGAGTAAATTTTTACTTAGTCAAATTATTATTTAAGTTTGGAATGTTCAATAATTTTGTTTATTTAAATACTTTATTCAGTCATTTATTATGATCAGTTTGTTTTATCATCAATTGTAGCTTTCAAAGGTTATAAATATTTACTCAATGAGGTTTATAGTTATGTAATAATTATAGCGATGTTTTATATTTTATTACTCTATTTTTGTAAATAAATCATTAATGAGAAGAATATTTATTTGAAATATGACTAGAATTTTATTAAAAAAATGCTTGAAAATAAAAACTAATATACAATAAAAATAAGAATCGAGTTAAAAATTAAAATATATTGTTGGTTATATTTTATTATTGAAATTTCTATTATGATTATAGTATTTTATGTGCAAGGCCCTTATTTCTTATAAATACCAAAAAGAGGTATCTCGAGTAGTAATATTTAATTTTCTAGTCTACTTTTCAATTCCTTTCGACTTCTATTCTGCCAGCCACAATACAGATGAGATTCTGCATGCAAAATTAACGTTAAACACAAGGTTGCGTCGGTTGCAAATCACTAAGCAAGAAAAATATTTAGATAGGAATATCCGAATTACATCTTCGATTTTAACGAGTTACAAGAAAAAGATCTTGATTTTTGCTAGTTTTTGGGAAATACTAAACATTTCTAGGAAAAATTGTGCCAAAATTTTCATGCAAATCGAATTCTTACAGCAGAAAGATGGAAAGGATTCCATCTTTGTTCTTGATAACTCTTCTTTGGGTTGAAGCCTTTTCATCGCCATCACCAGGAGATCCAAGTTTATATACTTAACCTTTTTCGGTTTTCCGTGTTTTTATCTTCATTTTACCAAGTGGGCTTCTCAAATTTCAATTTGCTACTTCTGTTCTTGAAGTCTAAATTAAATGCACAAGTGTCATTCCATTAAGCTTGTATTTAAGAATAAAGATTTGTTCTTTATCTGTTAATTATTCACTATTCTTCTGATGAATCCTATCTTTGTCTATTAGTTTGGTTGATCAGATCATGTGCGCTTGCAGCTTGTAGGTTAAATTTCAGTACATTCCCTTACAGACCAATAGGTGGATGCACTAATGTCCAAGAAAAGCTCAAGGACTGGAATGGCTTCCCCAAAACAAGCTGCTGTCAAAATGCCCTCATCGTTTTCTCTCACGCGATAGCCCTTCAAGCGTATAACGATCCAGCAGGGAATATCTTCCTCGGCCAAGATCAATGGAATGACTGCAGTGGACCCTTTCATCTCCAGCCTAATGTGTCAGTCCAAACCTGTGGCTTCGATGATTTCTTCTATGGAAGTGGCAAATGCTCGACACTTCAGCTGTCAAACGTGGATCAAAATGTCGTTCACCAGTGTTCTCATTTTGGTTCTTCTTTGTTTAATGATGCCTGTGGAGGTTGTACCTCTGCAATATCAGAAGCATTGGATAAATTGTTAGGTGATTTGAAAATTGATGGAAACGATACTGAGAAAGCCACCTGTCTTGTTAGTCTTATTGTCTCTGTTATAGCTGGGAAAATGAATGATTCCTCTGGGATTGATGATTTCAATAGGTGCTTGCCTGCTTTGGCTGTTCCAGGTGGGAACTTCATCTTGTCCAATTCTTGCCTCTTTGCATTTTCTGCTTCTCACACACTGTGGCATACTTGAGCCAGGGGTGATGAATCTTGGCTTGAGTTTATATATTCACAGACGTGTACAAAAGCACACGACGCGTGCGCATAATCACTCTCAGATGCATAAGCATTGGAAGGCACACACACACACTCACATTGGCACATATAGTTATGTGCAGAGAAGAAAAATGTGCTTTATAGTCCTAACTACTGATCTGACATCTACTTAATTGCTTTTTTCTTTTTTTTGCAGAACCAGTGAATTACATCAAACTTAACCGTAAGTGAAAATTCATTTCATTGTCCAACTTTACTGATATTAAAAGCACAACTCTTAACTGAAACACTATCTCATACCCAAAAAAATAAAAAAAAATGTTATCAGGTGGTGTGGCTGAAGCTCTCTTAGCAGTGATTTTGGTGACGATTGGGTTAACCGTGATTATCATGCTGATAAGCTACATGACAAAGAATCAAAAGAAAGAGAAGAAACCTGTTCTAAACAAAGAGATTGTGGCCACATGCTCTGGGCTCTACAGGTTCTCTAAAGCAGAGATCAAGAATGCAATAAACTATGGGAACGAAAAGAAGTGCCTAGGAAGAGGCAGTGCAGGGCAGGTTTACAAGGGCATGCTTCCCAGTGGACAACTAGTGGCAATCAAGCAGATATACAAGAGTAACCCCTCAGATTCGTTCACTAGGGAAATCGAAGGTCTTTCAAGAGTCAGGCATCCAAATCTTGTGTGTCTTCTGGGTTGCTGCATTGAAGATGGGGAACAGTATTTAGTCTACGAATATTGTTCTAATGGAAATCTAGCTCAACATCTTTTAAGTATGTCTTTTATGCATTTTATGAAGTATTTTGCTTTCGGGAATAATGTCTATATACTGGCTCATGATCACTTATCTATCCATGTACAGGGAAAGACACTGTCCTAACATGGGAGTTAAGGGTCAAAATCCTGAGGGACTGTGCATTTGCTCTTAAATCTCTCCATAATCACATTGACGGCTGCATCGCTCACAGAGATATTAAGGTATCTCACACAGAACCTCAGAAAATTGTCTGTCTGTTAGAAACAATTTACACAGTTGTTCATAATATGAATGGAATGCATTTATTTTCCAATGGGCCTAAAGCACTTAAATTTTGACAGTGCTTGCTGATTCTTGTCTTTTGCAGCTGACAAACATTCTTCTCACTTATAATATGGAACCAAAGCTCTCAGACTTTGGACTGGCAAAATTGTTGCAAAAGAGCAAAGTATACTCATATGTTCGGGGAACAAGAGCTTATATGGATCCCGAATATATGAGCAATGCCAAGCTGACTAGTGCTAGTGACATTTACAGTTTTGGCATTGTCACTCTGCAACTTTTATCTGCACAAAAAGTGATAGAACTTGACCTGGATGCAAGAGACCAGCTCACAAGAAAGGTACTTTTTCTCGTTGCATCGGTACACATCTAGTTGCACGTCTGTGTTCACACACACCAACTTGCTCAGAGTTATGCACAGACACACACCACCTAGGTCCTAGTTGCAGATTCATGCACACGCACAACACCTAGTTGGTTCATGCACACACACACACAGACAAATTGCTCTTTTGTATCTGAGACTATGTAGGTGTGCTGGGAAAGGATATTGAATCTTGAAAAATGATGCAGGCAAAGGATGTGAACATGGGAAAACGACCACTAACAGATTTTCAAGACCCCAGGATGAAAGAAAATGTTATCAGTGCAGATTTTGAGTCCATATTGCAAATAGCAGTTCTCTGTGTAGCCAGTTCAAGCACGGGCCGTCCCACCATAGATTTGGTTTTCGAAGAGCTGGACAAGGCTTGGAAAAACACTCGGCGTGAGATGGTTGGTTTAGTACTCAAGTTATATACATGTGTGTATATATATATATGTAAATATATACGTTAGTCAAAATTCAAACTTAAGAATGACGTTTGGTTTACTTGCAGAGAGCAACGAAGGAGAAGAGCTTATTAGCAACAACACCCTCAAAATCACCCGAACTGATTCAAGTGTGATAAAACTATACATAGGTTCTCATAGATTGATGTAAATTTGTGGTAACAATGAACATGATACAAGCCAATTATGTAATTAGCATGAGCTTTTCTTTTTATTTGTTTATTTGTTTCGCAATTTCCTCTAGTGTTGTGTTTGTTTTCTGAATTTTACTTTTCATAATTCAAATGATAGTTAGTATACAATTTATCACTTCATCATTTTCTTTTTCCTCACCAAAATTCAAGATCCAAATATTGTGTAAATCTTCACATCAGGTACTCTTAATCTGAACTCCATCCACAAATTGACATTGGAACTCACAGTAATGCCCTCACAAAACAGATTATAAAATGGCAAAAATATCACGCGAAGTCAAATGACACTAAAATACCTCCAAGGCCAAAACTTAGAGACCTCCCCTCGACAATTCCTCCATATTCGTATGCAATTGGTTTTCAACTATAATTTTAAGTTCAAATAACAATATTAAGGACAATAACAGAAGAATCAATTCAGTACATCCTCAGTTAAGTAAAAAAAACTCATTTAATGAACCGATCCAGTACATTTTCAAGCAGGCCTATTCTGGCTCCAGTACATTTTTAATCAGACCTATTCTGGCTCCATCAATCGGATTCTTTTTTAGATCTATCCAAACTCAATTGAGCTCACCTACTTGCAACCTCAGAAAGATATGCTCCAAATTCCCCATTTGTTATCTTTGGTTTGATAGCAATGTCTTTTGATCTCATGGCTTTTCAGTCTGTGTCAAAGCATTCCACAATCAGTTCACAAAAATTCTGAATAGATCAAGACTATAAGTTCCACTTGGATCATATTTCCCTGTTATGTAAAAATAATGGCATATATACAAGAGAAGATGTCACAAAAGTCTCCGTTTGCATTACTTTCATCTGTGGAGGAGAACTTGCGAGTGTGTTCTGCTGCTTATCTACAAGTTGAGCATCGGCCTATCACCTATATTGACTCAGCCTGTAAATTAGCTTTTCGACTGAAATTCTTAGCTTTCTATCCTGTCTGTAGAATTACCATCTTCACCCACTGAGTTATGCTCACCTCGTGAGATGATATTCAAGAAAGTCTTAGTGGCTTGACCAACAGCACGAGAAGTCTTCTTTGCAGCCCCTGCCACCATTGGTTGTAGTGATATGATTGGCAGGCTAGCCCTTTCCTGAATCATGGCTTTTCACACAAAAGTGCAAGTATTATAATCCAGTTCAATAAAAAGAGAGTATACAAAATCAGATATCTTTTCATAATAATAAAACAGAAGAATGAACATCTTACACATTGTTTGTTGGCGAGCAAGTGAACCAATTTGTCGAATTCCAGCTTCTGCGGCTTGCACTGCTTGAGCAGATTTGTTGACCCCATCTGCTATTTCTTGGCTGAGAACCAGATGGAACAAAACACATTAATTTCAAGAAAAACCAATATTATAGCTTTTAATTATAAATCTACTCAATGAGGAAAAATGAGAGTTTCCAGCTTTAAGTAGTACTATTAGTCTTTAATTCTCTTTCCAGCCTAAGACATACTTATGTTACTAACTACCCTAAAAATCAACATGTATTAACTAGCTCAGAGGCTGAATTCAATCGTACTTCTGAGTTGGGGAATGTAGAGATTTCAGAGATCTTATACTAACCCACAAATCTAAATCCAGACATAGAGCTTGTTATAAGCTTCTGTATGTGCCCATCACCAAGTTATCAAATTAATAGCTCCATTGGTTGTTAATCAGTAAAGTTCACTGGTTTTGGAAGTGTAATATAAAGTACTTGAATAATAATTGTTAAATAAACATATTCCCTCTGTTCCAAAATTATAGGAACAATGATCAGTCAACTTGAGTATTTCTTAGAGGCACTAACAAGTAATTTAGTCAAATTTACAAACCAATTAAAATAATATAATTATTAGTCTCTACTGTGAATAGCTATGAATTATTATTTTTTTTTATCCGACAAAAATATTGGTGTTATTTTTAATGGCAATTATGTAAATTAAGATTATTATTATTTTGAATTTAGATTTTGATAATTTCTTCAATTGAGAAAATGTATTAATTTAAAACCTTGAACTTAGACTTTGTGTTGGAATAAGATTTTATGAGTTCATTAGATTGTTTAAATTTATTTCTAGAATTACTTAATTCCTAATTGGTTTTCTAAGTATATTTCTTTGTCTGACCAATCATCCTATTTCTATTACATGATTAGGAGACAAAGAAAGGTGAATCTATAACATTATTAAAAATTAAAAATGCTAGTTCAAGGTATTTGATGCTAAATAAAAAAAAAGGTAAATTGTGTGTTATAATTGAGATTTGTTATAATACTTTATTTTATATAACTTCAAATATTTTGTTCATTAATTTATTACATTACAAAGAATGTTTGTGTAAGTAAGTGTTTCATCATAATTAATAATATGTATATATATTATTTTTATAAACTTAAACTTACAAATGAAGCTTTAACATCATAAAAATTGATAATATGTACTATATAATATTTAATAACTGTTTCTAGAAAAAATTTAAACAACGAGCAAGAACTTTTTGCATGGATCAATCTTTTCATTTGCTTGTGAATTCTATCATTTCACTCTAAAATTTAATTTTTTAACAAATTCTCTCAATAAATTGAATCTATGGTCAAAGATTTGAGTAGTGATTTGAAATATTAGAAAATAATTTCTATAACATATTTCAAATGAGTTTATTCCATTTTTTCTTGAAAATAAAACTAATAAGACTTTATGGTGTATCATAAATTTAAGTATTATGATAAAAGTGATAATCAGTAAAAGAGAACATCCTACATAGTTGGTAATGAAAATGGAAACAAAATATGATAGTAATTTTTGTAGATTCTTTGCATTGCATTTTATTTTTTGGTTATGTCTATGAAATTTTTTTCTTTTGTCTTACAAGTATTTATTTTATTGAGACAAGTCATTGGAAAGGGAAAAAGAAGAATAGATATGCATGATGGACATAATTAGGCTTTATGTATTAACATAAATAGTAAATATGATTAATATTGGTTTTAGCAAAGAAAAATTTATTGGACACCTAACATGTTAGGTATATTGGATGCTCAATACATGAATACCTAACATGTAATTTATTATATTATAGATTATTTATTTATCTCCTTCAAATTTTTCTTTTACTTTTTTCCTTTTTTGGGTAGATAATTACAAAGTAGATCAATGTAAATTCGGATGGAATCATGTATATAATGTAACAATTATGTATTTTTTTAGTTTCATTAAATATTGATCGTTTTTTAAATAAAATTGATTAGTTTGTTTATACCTTGGTTCTAAATTATTAATATGTTAATTTATTTAAGGAGAATATGAGTCTAAATATTATAGAGTAGCTTGCCGACTAAATTTTGTTTTCTCATTGCTCACTAATCAATGAAAAATTAAATGGCGTAGAAGATACAATCGTATTGAAGAAGGGCATAAAAGGAAAAAATCAATTACATTAACCAATAGTGATCAGGCGAAGAATGCAATTGAAATTGAAAAAATTGGCACATCAAATGATCTTGATAAGATCATGCTGCACATGATGCAGTTTCCTAGAAGTGGTCGAAAACATGAAAAGATAAATAAGAAAGAAGAATAATGAAAGACAACATCGAGATCCAAATTTCAAGCGATGATGAAGAGATAATTGACAATTTCAAAAAGAAATATAAAAAGAAATTTATAAGATCAAGTAAGAAGAAGGCTTCTCCAACCACTAAGATGAAACAAGAGAAGGATTAATATGACCATGAGTTCACATAAAAAAACTATTTAATTATATTATTGTTTATCTTTTGAATTTTCATTGAATTTAGTTCTTTATATACATTATTTAATCATTCATATCAATCAACACTTAATGAAACGAAAAAAAATTCTTTATATATGAATATCTTGTAATGTTTTACTTTTTATCGATTTAGTTTTTAGTTAATATTTCTTTATTTATGAAAAGTATTTCCACTATTTTAATTTTACTCAGTTAAGTCATTAAATAATATAATCAATTTAGTGAAGTCATATAAATCATGTGCAAAGCATATGCTTCTTACCATTACAATTAAAAATTGTTGAAAACCAATATTATAAGTTAGTTAACAACTTAAACAGTTTAATTTTTGTATTGTAGTAAAGGAGCAATAATTTTAGGATAGAGGTAGTAATTAATATTAAGATTTGATAATATTAAAATTATCGAAGAACTTGATACAATTTGGTAGGTAAAAGATCAAGCAATTTGATTTCATACTATAAAAACGGAGCAATTAATACGTTAAAAGATATTTAAGATGCTATGTGTGCCACGCCCATGTAATTATACATGCACATGTCCAATTTTTTACTCTTTTTCCTAGATTATTCATCTGTAATGAGGAAGAATTTTCTTCTATTAGTAGGACAATTTGGATAATTAACTTACTATAAACATGTCCTCAATATTGTGCCAATTACAAACACTAGGAAAGGTTATTTATGTCATTTAAAATCAAAAGTTAACGGATTCTATTTTTATATTTTGACCATTATTTAGAGGGTCAAAAGTTCCTATTTTTGGAGCTGAGAGGGGGCCAAGGGTTATTTACCCTATATTTTAATGTGGTCCTAAAAAGTTCACACATATGCACACGCACAGCAACACACATATGCATATGCATGGCAACACACACACGCAAACCAATTGCTAAATATAACCAGAAAACCTCAAATTACTCAGACAATGAGTTATGGGCTAAAAAGTGGTCTTGCAATCTCGATACGCAGTTATCCACAGCTATTGCATTAGGATTCTAAATCCACAAAAATCACTCTAGAAGGCAGTTGAAGATTCCTTTAAATTTCTCAGGAGAAGGAAGATTCCTCTTTGGTTTTTTCTTTTCTTATCTTTGGGCAAAATGAATATACTCCAGTTCTTAAGAAAAATTCATCACTTGGGATAGTTAATTGGTTTTCTACAATAACTCAAGTGGCTTGACATAAACAAATGAGAAAAAAGTTTAAATACCTTAAGTCACTTAATTCTAGTGTGAGATCACTGATTTCCATGCCAGAAAGCCTGATTGCAGCCATTGTACTGGGGAGCTCCTCGCGAGCAGTATCAGCTAATTTTGAAAGAGATATTGCTGCCCTTCGCATTGCCTACAACTCAAAGGAGCCAAAGACATTTATAAAGCCCTGGCCCTGTTTAAACCATAGAGAAAGTTCACAAAACTGCATCTCTTTGGTTCGTTTTTCCTTTCTTTGGCAGTTCCTTTTATGTTATATGCAATCTTCTTCTCCTTTCAATTTTCAGTTTCCCACACGCCTCTCAATATAACGACCCAAGGTACCAGAAAAATGTAGGAGAAAGAAAGAGTGTTAAGTTTAAGAGATTTTCAAGGTAAGATAGGTTAGAGAAGATTTCTCCATTTAAGTTGTGACTAGATCATAATAGCAGTAGTAGAGAAGCTAAAGTATTACTCTTTAAGCTTCATTATGCATCCAAAGCAAGCATTTACCATCCTATAGCATAAGAACACTAAACTTGTTTCCAAAATTATCCCTCTCCTTCTCAGCTTCTATAATTTTATTATTATTATGTTTTTGGCCATTTTAACCAGTGCTGATATATAAGCCATATGATGAAAATTTTAACAGGTGTGCACAATCAAGATTGTTTAATTTCCTTATAAAAGTCCATTTATCATAAAATGAAAAGCAAATAGTTGCATTCCAAGTAACGTCCTGTACAAAGAGTTGGAAAAGAGAAAACAATACTTACAAATAATGTTGGCACAGCTGCAACAACAAGACTAGTGAATGCAACAGAAGTCTGCATATCATGAATGTCCCATTATTCATCATTATACTGAATGAATTCAACCGCATTCACACGTAAAAAAAAAACAGAATAAAGACACAAATGATGAGCTAATTCCAATGGGGGAAAAAGTAATAACCAGAAAAGTAATTATATCGCATTGCAAAAACAAATTCAACAATTACACACAAAATAAAAGATAAAAAAAAAAGAGGAAATCAAACTACCGTGCAACCAATGAAGGCGAGGAGCAAGAAAGCTTGATCGCTCAAGCTCAATTTAGGGGCCGAGATTATACTAGCTGGAACAGAAGGGCTTCTCACTTCAAAATTCAACAATTCATTTCCCGACTGCGAGTCCGATACCACGTCTCCGTTTTGGGAAGAAAATTGAGACGACGCTGTCTTGGCATCGGGATTTTCCGATGAGCATGAGACACCGAGGCGGAACCGGCGTCGCCTCGGTGGTTTGAGCCTGGGCGTGAGGCTGAAAACGCCGTGCGAGCTTGTTGAAAAAGCAGCCGCTTTTGGGAGAAGAATAGGAGGAGAAGCAGTGGAGAATAGGCCGCCGGGGGGTTTCATGGCTTGCAGAGCCGGGGGGGGGTGGATTACGTTGGAAACACAGACAGGAGAAATAGCATTGAGTTGTAGAAACGGACCTGATTTTGTTGCGCGACGTACAACATTTTATTGCACGGGTTGTTTTGGCCTTTTGTTTTCTGAATTTTCAGAACCACGTTTTAGAGTTTTTTTATTTATTTTTAAATATTTATTGATTTTATAAACTTTGAAAGCTACGTGAAAATAGCATTGAATGGTGATATATAAATAAGATAAGTATTCTTTAATTATGGATTTTATTATTTATATTTAAAATAAAGATAGTGCTATTTATTAGCATAATGAAGTTCAACAAGCTTCTGCAATCTAATGAATATCTAAGAATTTCTTAACATATTTTTAATATTTTTTAAAAATTTATAGAACTATATTAGTTGTTTCAAGATTTGATAATTTTAATTAAATAATAAAAATATATTTTTGAGGTATAAGCCTAAAAAATGCTATAAGCCAGGCAAAGCAACTCATTAGAGACAATTTAAATGTGAACCACAATTAATAACAGTTCAAAAACTAAGTTTAAGAGGTTAAAAAAAATGATTTAAATTTATAAATTTATTTTAATGATTCATGCATTATATCACAAAGGATTATGCCTCCGTCATTATAAATATATTATTTTTTATTATTTTAATTTTAATATTCAAATATTCATAATTTCTCAAACTCCATTGCTTGAGCGCGGTGGAGAAACATTTCCAAAATTAGCCATTCGACTAACCCTAAGGATTCCTAATTATTTATTCATGTCGCATAATCATTTATTTGTATCGCACGCAAAATCACCTAAAATTGTGAGGGATCGACTTACCTGCAATTTCACATGCATGCTACCAAAATATATAATTCAACAACATTATTCTAATAAATCTAATGGATTCAAAGAAATTACGAATAATTAAACACTTAAAACTGATGATCCCGTATCTTGTGCTTCCTTGCAAAGTAAAGAAGCGAACAACTTAAACTATAATGGTTGAAATCCAATTGTTTGTGTCAGTTTAGAGCATCATTAAGGTAGTTAGTAACGATAAATGATATAAATTAAAAATAAAAAATAAAAAATAAAATTATAACAATTTACTAACTTATCTCTAGACTTCGCTCACTTTTCCAAATTGAATAAAATATAAAATATTTCACAAATGTATATTATTATATGGCTGTATATGAAAAATGTGAAGAATTATATTAATATAAGCATTATAATTGCACATCATTATAGTTAAGTTGCTTGTATTAACTTCATTATTCTTCTAACTTGAAGTTCAATTGTTTATTATTGAAGCATAGAGGCAAAGATTGCAACAGTTGATTTTGGCTCACAGTTGAACTGTGTCCTAGTAGAATAGAGTTGCTTTCTTCACCCAAAAGGAGCTGATGGTGATCCTCGCTCCATATATTGCTAACTATACAAAAAAAAAAATTTACAACAAATACAAAAATAAAATACAAGGAAAAAAGTTTAAAAAACACCGCGAAGAATGGAATGCTTGAGAGTGATTGTCTCATCCTGTGCTTATTTGCTTTGTAAAGAAGCCTACTAGCAACTTTGACGTGGCCTAAATTTGAGTTAAGATTTAAAAATGGGTTTGATTATTGGGTTTCAAGTAAATTTAAATTATTTGAGTGACTATATTCGCATAGACTTGTATTATTAATATTACAGTAATAATTTAACTGAACTAAGTTAAATAACCTTCGAACATAATGACTTTTATACTGATTTAAATTAAATAAATAGGTCATACCCAAATAGGCTAACCCTAATTGTATCGAATAGGTTTGACCCAACATTCTTGTTTGAGTAAATTTTTTGCATGAAAACCCTGAACGGCTGACTATAATTCTAAAATGACTCTATTAGGTATTGGTGTTTACTCAAAAAAGATAACACAATTCTTATTCAATTATCTTACTATTTTGACTACTATAGAAACTACTATATAAAATCTTTATAATTCTTAAAGTATGTATTCTCTTCTTACGATAATTTTTAAACACTTACTGACTTAAGGGTTTTAGTTGGGCAATCTCAACGCCCCTAACCCCTATAACCGTTTTTTAGATGGTCTTGAGTATGATTGAAGATTAGTCTTACTGGTTTGAAATTCTTTGCATCAGATATGATGGTTCTTTTGTGCCAATCTAGCAAATTGTTGAGGTAGTTAGCAGTGTCAAAGTATATATATGCATTAGAAATTAATTGAAAGAAAACATGTAATGGTTGATAAACCCATAATTTCAGAAGCCAATTCCAGCAACAAGCGGTGAATGAATTTTGCATCTGGACTCAAATTGGTTGAGGAATCTATATCTCCATGAATCAGAAAGAAAAGGCAAAATACTTTGATCATCATACTAGCAGACATTACTCTTCCTCAATCAACAGATTTTCAAACATGTATTAGCAGTAGCACCAACACTTAGCCTTTATGAAGATGCATCCTTTTTAGATATCGTCGTGCAAAATCATAAATCAAATAAAAGATAAAACCACCATTACAAGAATTACAGTATCCTCGTGAATGATAGCAGACGCATACAAATTACGTTTTTCATGTATCAAGAAGAAAAGAAGAGGTACTTACAAGTGGGAGTTCGTTGCAACGAAGAAATTCCATATAGATACAGAAAATAAGAGGGGGACAAAAAAGAAAAAAAAATATTATCGCCACCTTCCGAATGATTTCAGGCTTCTACTTTGGTTCGCAGTCGCTTCCAAAGCTTGATCTACTCAACCACAGTGTCTGCAGCACGAGCAAACACGGGATTTAGGGGTCCCAGTTGCTCCTTCACTGAGGCAGCAATCTCGGTCACACAACCCTCGGCTGTAACAGCTGCTGAAGACAGTTTCAATGATTGAAAGAAATGAAACACATCCTCCATAAGCTTGACCCCTTCCCATTCTTTCTTCAAACTGTCTATTGCATTACCTCTTTCCTTCCTCCACACACATGGAAGCCCACTTGTCACGCCAAGCCTCAGGTGATCACAGACTACCTTAACACACAAACCATTCCATATGTCTTCTACCGTTTCTCACCTAAGCTTTCCTTCCTTTTCCAACCTAAAAGCTGGTAGCAATACAGGTCCCACCAACCCACTGTTGAAACCTATGTTAATTCCACTCACAGGCATCATGGCCCTAGCTGGTATGTAAGAACAGCATCCACATACCTAGAGTTCCTCTTCTCAGGCTTGAAGGCCTGTGTAGGTGCATCATAGTCAGCTAAATTAAGCCACAGTCCACCCCACTTTGCAAGCTAAATGGGTAACCTCGGACAAAATCTGCTCCCTCACAGAAAGGGTCATAGAGAGTATTAAAGAAAAAGGGAGTAGCATGGTTGTAAGGTTGGTGATATGCTGAGTGACAGCGTCAATTAAATCTCCCTTGCTATCTCTAGCCGGGATGCAGTTATCATCAATAGAAATAATGTACTTTTTATGTGACATAAGATTACCAAAATACCAGCAAGAGTAGCCCAAAAAAGAAAGAGCATTTGATGTTGAGCCCACAGGACGATCTATATCAGACTTCGTATAGAGATTAAGGTTAAATCCTTCAGGAATCTTTAGATCCTCTTTGAGGTCCAGGATCTTTGACAACTATTAGGTGGAAGCGGGAGAACACTGGCCTCCACTCTTCCATGAATGATGTAAGATCTGGCTGGACACCTCATCATCTTTAATGCTTATTTAAGACATTATTTCAGGATTCTAACAAAAGCAGAACAGTAAGAGCAAATTGGTCCTCCTGAGAAGCCACACTTTCGCTCAATGTCAGAAGGCATCAAAATTTCTCAGAGCATCCTGACAAGAATTAGAAGTCACAAAAGAGACCAAATCATACATACTCAAGTAGCAGGAATAGACGACAAAATAACTTACGAGTAGGAAGAACAGGAAGCAGAATATGTTGGATGTTAAGAGCCTCAATGACAGAAAGAATTTCTTCTTTGCCAGTTGCCACAAACAACTTCAAAATCTTCTCGTTCAGTTTCCCAGCTTTTAATGTTCTCTGCCATTCAAAAAAAAATTGCACAGGAATGTTCAAGCTAGCTAAGAATATGTAGCAGGATTGCAATGCTTCCCCCAATAGACGAAAGGTGATCCAGCATTCTCATCAACAGTGGATAAAAAACAACCAATTCAAGGAATGATTCATCAATTAACATCACCAAAAGTAAAAAACATAAAGAACTTCAGTTTCCAATAAGTATCATGATTATCCAATAAAGGTTCCAATTTTTTTTTCTAGCATTAACAAACATCCTAGACCATGGACCATTTGATAAAGTAACTATTTAGGACTGAGATACGCCAAAGACAATCTTCGTGAGCATCTCTAGAATCCTGCAGATAACAAGCAGTAAAATAATGAAATCAATTGACCACTCCTAGCTAATTTAGGAAAAACAGCACAGAATAACTAAGACGTTAGAGGACGTAAAGAATGAATATTCTTACATAATTCCATTTAAACTGGATCATCGGGTGATCAACTAGTCACTTTTCCCACACCTTTGCATAAAAACACAAAGTCCTAAATAGTTCATAGCTGACCTCTGTTTGTCAGAAAGTATATTGAACAGGACAAGACCATTAAAAAGTAAAAGCTTGATCTTTTAACACATCAAAGCTAGACCAAAACTAATAAATTATAAAGTTATCGAGATGTCTTGTGCTTTAACTTCCATAGAGACCACTGGATACTATATTTTGCAGAGGTATAGTTCATGGGGGTTTGGTGCATGTTACCCTTATATATGTTTAACACATTTAGTCCATCATAGCTCAAAACAACAATGTTCCACAAGTTCACTCAAAAGTCATTATTTTAAGATAATTAACTAAAATCCAATTCCAACCTGGCATTTCCAATAAACGAGTCAAAACAAATCTCAAATACTAATCTATTAACTATATCCCTCAAAATAAAAACAAGAAAAGAAAAGAAAAAAACAAAAACAAAAACCAAAAACAAAAGCACCAAAAATCACCGACCACAAAGACCTCATCAAAACAAACAATCATTAATAAAATCAAGACAAAACCATGTCACAACAACCAAAAGGGCACACCAAAATCCAAAAAGAAAGCATCTTTAACATATATTCATTACACACATATACAGATGAAGTGGGGTTGTTCATTTTTTTTTTAAGTGAGGATAAGTATACATACCACGAAGAGCTCGAGAAGAATGTGTTCAGGCAGAAACGAGAGATCATATATATGAGAGAAGTTGTTGAGGGCAGAGTCAATTGTAAGTGAGAGAAGGGTGGGCGGATTTCTCATTCATACAGCTTTCCTCCGATTCTTGAGCTTCCTTTCTGTTTATTTATTTAGTTATTACCTATAAAAATCGATCAAATACTATAAATTAATATCTCTGCCGTTAGAGATACAGACAACATAACCTTAAAAAGTGAATTTGTCAGATGATTTTATCAGAAAAACATTAGGAAATTGGGAAGGGAAATCTTATGTTCTTACCAAGGTGGTTCTCCTCGACAGTTTTTCTTCTTTGCAATGTTCTGACCAAGGTTGCTCAAGAATCTTGAATGGATAATAGGGAGGTAGAATATTGATTTTGAGTGGAATTGTTGCATAGATTGATTAATAATTGTTTCATTTTGACTTTGAATTTGGAAGCTTGCAAAAATGGAAAGTAAAGCATATTAAATTTAATCAAGATATATTTATTTTCGTATTTTCTTTTGGGGACGATAAGGGTTTGTTTTATTTCATTTTTTATCTTTATATTCTCATTTTCAGAGTTTTCAAAATTAATCTTTTCAAAAATATGAAAATGTATTTAGATATTTTGTAAAAATATTAATTTTATTATACTAAAAATGATATTAATGGGTCTTATTATTTTTTTTAGGTCTCATTAATAAAATTATGTTGTATCAAGAAATTATTATTTGATTTAGTTTGGATCATATTAGAAAAAAGAGAAATACTTATTTAATTAATTAATAAATTTTAAGTATTTTAAAATTAATGAAACATCATATCAATATTTTATAATTTAGGCTCTATTTTGACTAAAAAGGTATATAGGATTGAAATTGATGATAATATGTATGAAAATTAAAAATAATAATATTTTTACTGAAGATGGGTAAAAATAATATTTTCTTTAGTGTTTTAGATATTAGAGACAAAAATAAGGTTAAAAACAAAAATCAGGGTGGGTACCTCAATAAATTTTGTACTTTCTAGGCACAATATTCATTAAAGGCCCAATTTGTCTAAAGATAATCTTTTTGCATCAAGCTCATTGAATACATATCAAGATAAATAGAAAAAATACCAAATTTTAAACAATTAGAACATCAAAATGCAAAAAATTATAACTGCAAGATTTACTTTTTCTTTTCAATTACATAGACTAAGTTGACAATAAAAGTTTGTCAGAACGAGTTTAAAATTTTTTGAACTTATTATACATATAAAGTACTTAAAATAAGTGAACTTACATGATATAATTATTAACAAACTAAGTAAAATCTTAGTATAAAAATTATGTGTAATAGAAATAAGTGCTAAAGAATTTAATATTATAGAAGAAACCATGTCCAAAAATTTCATAAAAGAATCCTAAAACACCTCAATATGATGCAGTACTTGTGTATGTTGTAACATATGACCTTAATCTTTTATAATATGAATAGTGGCATGCTAGTCTTATTTATATGTTCCTTCATTTCTTTTCCACATTTTGCATATTCACATAAAATTCAGAGATAAGCATGCTTTTACATTAAATTGCATATATCTGTGTTTTTTAAAAATAAAATTAGAGAAACAAACAAATACATGAGTACTTCAACATATTTATGACTATCAACTACCACAACACGATACTAATGACAAAATGACTTTGTAAGTATAACGATTAATAATGTATCAACACTCACTAATGAGAATAAATTATGCGATTAAATTCTATAAGATCACACTTCTAGTGGGACTTGAATTCCATTCGTTCCACTCGCAACAATCCAATTAATCCCAAAAATATATCGTTTCTCCTCCAAAAATGTTTCCGATTCATCGGACCTTAGAAAGGAGTCGCGATTTTTCTGAAAAAGTGTACATGCCGCAAAACAAAGGAATCCTATCTTCTTTTTTACCCGAAAAATCCGAAGCATTATATACTCATCACCAATATATCGCAGGATGAATAGTCATCGACTTTCGGGAAAGGGTAGACACCTCAAGACTTAGAACCTCAATATTTACTTGGACTTAGACCTCATTATCATATCCATGCATCTCTAAAGATATATTTTATTACTATTATTTCACAAAATGCATATAAAAACAAGTTGTTTCCGGTTTAATTTAAATAAATTCTAGCTTATATATAATCCTTTGTCTTGTGGTAACCCATGATGATTGTAGTAGGTCAATTGCTAATGAATTAGAGTGATCGGTATCCTATGTGTGGAATTAGAAGAGTATTGATAACTTAAGGCCGTCTTTTGAGTAAGTTATGAACCTATATGAAAGTATATAACTTTTGGTATAGTTGTGCATGTTGCAAAAATCTTAGCATATGTATGTATTGTAAAGATCACATAACTCAACCTAAATTATTAAGGTGAAGTGTGTTGTGTTTTCTAGGGCAAACCAAACATTTAACTTTAAATCAGTTTACGGGTTGTTACACTAGTATATTTATCTAAATGATACATTGAATTTCTTGAAAATACTTTCAATTACATTATAATCTAGCTAGTAATGATGACATTGATTTACATGTAAATCTATCTCCATTATTTGTCTTTGATTAGCCATGACATGAGTTGCAAATTGTTTCACAACATGATAGGTACACACTTTTTTTTAGCTTAACTTATCATACTAATGTCCATAAAATAAACAAAAAGAAACATATATCTATACAAGAACACTATTATAAAAAAAATATTTACTCCTAAATAATTTTTTTGATAAATCTACTAGATGTTAAAAAAGATTGAAAACAAAGATATGAGATTATCATTTTAGGGAAAAATCACCTACCCAAATTATCATTAAATAAAATAATTATATTTATATGTAATTGATGCATATTTCAAGTTTAGTAAAAATTACAGTGCATCCACACTTGTGAAGTGATTAATGGGTTTGCCTTGACCGATTATCATCTATATCAAATTAAGTGAACCAAGTTGTTATTTTTCGGACATGTAATGTATAATTTCAACAAGTGGGTGAAATATATTTCATAGACAGCTCATCTTCTTTTAATTAGTATCTACGGTAAACAATTATAGTTATTAACATTATAATTTTATGGTCTTGTCTTTTAAATTTCAAATCTAGCATTTAATATTTTTGTATTTATGCACAGATTCTTACAAGACATGACAGATCACATCAACGGATAGTATGAAAAGATAATTAATTGTCATTTTTCAATTTCTATTTACTTAATTTGGTTGATGCCTAGATCTCTATAAATTATTAAGAAAAAGTTATTTCACTAAGTGCAAATATATTTTATTGAGAAGTCTTCTACAAAAGTATTCTCTCAAATCCCTTGTATACATGTTTAACATATTCATAGTGAATTAATAGAGAAAAAAATGATATTCAGTTATCGACCTACATATTCAAATTGACATATAGTTTTCATATAACTCTTTGTTTTATGAACCATTGTTTTAAGTATTATTTCTTACAAAGTTTGTAATTATTTGCAGTTTTGAAGACTTTTGAACATCTCCCAGATACAAATTGAGGTATTGGCTATTTTATTGCTTATTTATCATGCTATTATATGCACTTTTTGCTAGTCAATATTTAGTTGTAATTTTTAAGTAGAGTTCAATTGAATTTCAACATGAATGTTTGAGAAGTTCTGTATACAAAGAAGTTACGTACGTTTTGATAATATTTTCTTAGATCTCATCATTATTTAATTTAGATTTTTGGCTAAAGTTTATTCTAATGAGTCCAGAGATGTTAAATCTATTAACATCGTGTAATAAGATTGGTTGAGGAATTATTATCCATGTTAATACATTTTTCCAATTTATTGTGGCATGATTGATAATGAATGCTTGACCACGACAAGAATTCGATCTAAAATCCACAAAAAAATAAGTCCTATTAAAAAACTTATTTCGATAAGTACATCATATTTAATATGATTTTTAACTCATACATATAATTGTTTGATTTCAACAAATAGTGAGGAAAAAATATTTTTCACAAGAACAATTGAAATATTTCCTAGTTAATGCTGCAGGATTTAGGAAATTGATTCACTATTTGCACAAAAGAAATTACCATTTTATATCTTTGTTTATATAAAAACTTGAAAAATTAATGTCTCGCAGCACTAAAAAAGGTTGCCCCATTTTTGAATTGCTCCAGATAACTAATGGAAAAAATAAATAATTGTTATACTGATACTCATGATGGAGATTATAGTATTAATAGAAATTATTCTAATAATATTGTTGTTTATTTAGAAACATCTATTATAGGGGCTAGGGATTCAATTATGTTGTTGCTTATAAGTACTAATCTTAAGTTTCATTGTCTATCAATAGTTTTAAAATCACATGAAACATGAATCTACTTTTTTTTTATACCTAGGAAACTTTATTTTTCTATTTTTAGGATGTCAAATACCAATTTCAAGATTCACAAAGATGTCAAAGTTTATTTGATCTTAAATTATATCGCTTAAAATATCAATTTCGCTTAAATTATTTCATAACTAGACATTAAAATATTATTATGTTTTCTTTTGTCAAAATACATCATGAAATTTCATGGTTGATAAAGAGTATCGTAAGTTGCATGATAAGAAACGACTTTCATTATTGGAATCTCCATTTTTGAATTGTTCCTTTGTTGATATGTCAGAACACTCCAAATGTTGTAGAACAAAATTGTGTCAGGAAGTGATTTTATTGTCTGTAAAAAGAAAAATCATAAAAAAATTGGATTTTGGTTTTTAATCATCCCAAATTCTTGAAAAATTTAGGAATTTTTCTATTTTTCCTAATTGGTTATGGTTGAATGCAAATTTTAGACTTAATATTTATTGTTATATGTATGTTTATCATTCTCAGAAACCAATGGAACAAGGAGCAAAATCACCATCAGCTTCATCAGATCAAGAGAAGCAACTCCAAAATGAGCTAACTTTAACCCATGAAGTTAATCCCATAGTGCATTCTTCTCCCCAAGAACATCCAGCTGAGAAAGAATTAAGTTGCAGGTTAGAATAACAATGAATATAAGTTCAAATAACTAAACTACGAAGATTTGAATTTAGATTTTTACAAATATTTTTACACTATAACTTTTTCTATATATCTCATTCAATCATATTATTACATCCTTTTTTTTATTACGCTTACCTTTGATGTCATAGTCAAATGTGAAAAAACAATATCATAAAATTTACGAACAATATATGATGCATTTTTTATTTCTAATTTCTATTTCGTTTATCTTGTCTAACTACATAAATAATGCTCCAGAATCACAGATACAAGTGAATTTCGACCATCAAATCTTGAACTGCTAACTGCTTTACAAGGCAAACAAACACAACAAATAGGAACATCATTTTCAAGAGCTCCAATACCAGTAATTTCTTTAATCCTTTCATTTTAAGAGAATATTATGATTGATTTATATGGTTTTTAACAAGTGTGCTCGAGCATGCATGATCTTACACCAGTTTGTTTGTCTTTGTGTTTTTTTTTTCTTCATGTGAATGCAAATGTTGTACTAAATTATATATTTTCACAAGGGAGAATTTCTAGCACAATTTCATGGAGCAAATGAAGATCTTTCTGCATTCTATTTGCATGGTAATTCAGGTTCCCATGATCAACAATTGTAAGTATTCTTTTACTCTCAAATGGTATTTTTTTTTATATTTTTTTATTTTCTTATCCAAATAATAAAAATCCCATATGTATTTTTCACTTTATGTTGTTTTTAACATACAACGTAATTGAAATTATGTACCTTCTTGAAATAGGTTCCAAACAAGTCAAGTGTCTAAGCGTGACAATGCATTGATACCTACTGATCATGTGACGCCACGCAATGCTTGCTACAACGAGCTCGTGAACATATATAATCTACCTCCTATCGACTTTTCTTTGTTGGCATCGTCTTCCAAACTTCAAGGGGAGCATATTGGACCCTCTCAAACTTTAGTAAGATATAATGACCCCTCTATATTTGACAAAATATAAGCGACAAAGCATGTGAAAAATAGACAAAATTACATATATATCTAAAATAGATAATGTAGAGGAGGAGAAAAAATTGATACTCAAGGCATGACGAAATACTTAGGTTTTCTATGGTACACACAAGGCATTAATGTCCATAAGCTTAGAAATTCGACATTGTTTATGACAGGTACCATTTGGAAGCTCAGGAGTTGATTCATCAATTGATTTCAACACACAGAAAATTTATTCGACACCACAAACACAAAAGAATGCCATGATGCTTGAAACTCCAGTTCCATTAAGGTAATAAATCTTTCGTAAAAATAAAAATAAAAATAAAAATAAAATAATAATAATAATAATAATAATAATACTATAACAAGCAATTGACACGACAAAATTGTTAAATTTGTGTATGCAAAATATGCATATTGTAGTGAATGCACACGAAAATCTATCTACCAATTATTCAAGAGTCATTTTACTATGTGAATAAATAAATTCTTTGTGTATGCATATTTACTAGTAGAATGCTTAATGTTTAGCTTATTTAAACAAGTTGAAATTAATCAGTATTAACTTACTTTGCACCTTTTTTTAGATCAACAAGAAAAGGCCTTCCAAATCGGATGAATGCACCAAGTGGCTTCGATGTAGCTAGTGGCAGCTCAAGTTATGCTAAACGCCCTGTAGCATTAGCACAGAAGGTATGGGATGTATATGTTCTTTCCTAGAGTAGTTTTATTTAATAAAAGAAGTATATTGTAAGTTACTTGTATGAAAAATCAAGTTGTTTATTGTTTTTTACATTTTTGTAACATTGAAAATGGAAACATATATTCACCAAAATAGATATAAACGATCACAGGACTAGTACATAAACGACATAATGTATTTGAAACATGAAAGCCATCACATATTACGTTTGTGTAAATTTATTTCTACTTCATGTATGTAGTCTCATAATTCCTCTATTTGATAAGTAAAATTGAGTCGTCAATTAGAAACCAGTTTGTGTAACGATGGATAATCAAGTATGATGAATAAAGTCACCTACTATTTGTTTTCTGACATTGAATTTTATTGAAGTTATTTTACTTATGATTCAAGTTATGTTACCTATTTCGTAGAAATGGTATTTCTTCATATTATTTAAATTTCATGTATCTTATTTCTTGTTCTACCAAAAAAAAGAGTAGTTATTTTTCTTATTTATAATTTATTATGCAGAGGAAGATGATATGGCAAGACGAGAAAACTCCAAATTATCGAAGTTGGAACTCTTCGGCTCGAGGTTATCAAAGATATAGTTCAAGCAACATTGACACTCATGGGGGAAGGTACCAATTGTAATCTAATTTTACAAGCTTAGTTTCATTTTAATCACATTAATATACACTCTTATATCAATAACTCCAAAAATATTGTTTAAAGGTACACATTGTATGACAAAAGGTATGAAGCAATCGGTCTTCCCGTGGACCCACATTTACGCATTTTTAATGCAACAAATGGAAATGGTAAATTTTCTTTTAACAATTTTATTTTTTACTTATAAAGTATTATTTTTAAAAAGAGAAGCGCTACATATTATTTTTATTGATATGAAGTTATATTTTTCAGGGAATAAAGAATCCTCAAAGAAAATCAATTGATTTATTTGGAAGGGCTTCTAAGTTGATGTGTGGTGATTGAGGAATCCAATGATCTACTTATTAACTAGTTGTGAAAGTTTTCTAATGTTTGGACATCTATCTAGATGATAGCATTTTGATTTTTGTATTTGCACTTTCATTTCTTTTGCCTTATCTTTCTAATACTTTGAGGCCTCGTTTGGGAATTTGGATTGGGATTGATCCGTTATATAATTATGTAGAATCAAAAGTTTGGAAAACTTGATTTGGGTCCATGATAAAACAAAATGATCTTAATAATATTCATGCAATTGAATGACTAACTATCCTTACACAACCCCTATTATTACATAATCCGAGTTTTAGGTTTGGATCCAACAAAAAAAAGGATCTTCCATCTGTGCCCTGAGATTGGTGAGCGCATTAATAAAGCATATTTTTATCCTTTTTTAAATAAGGGGCATTTTGGATATTTTATATATTATCCTAAACAATCCCTTATAGCAAATAAAAGATTATTAATTTTACATAATTTTTAAAAAATTTAATTATACAATCTAAACATTAAACTTTTACATATTATAATATCTATGAACAGTATAATCATATTATATCCTATCAATCTTATTAATCATGTCAGTAAATCCAAATGAGGCCTGAGCTTATTAGAACTTCTAGATATAGGATTCATTTATTCTGAAAATATAATAGAACTGAAATTTATGCAAAGTTAGGACCACATATAATGGAGTAAACAGATTGTTAAAATTCCCCAAGTGATACACTTTCATAGGGTTGTATATTCTTCGTGTTAATCAATAATGATTACAATATTGGGTAACTCTGATATATATTTGGTCTTGCCCTACTTTGTATTTCCTTTTTTCTCCAAAGAGTTCCTATTTTTTTATTTGCAAAATAGGTGAATAAAATATCCAAGCCTATTGATTACAATTTTTTTAAGTGAAGCAATCAAATATATTACATTTGGATATCAATTAACAATAAATTAACAATTATCAATCATTAATTTATAATAATTAACTATAAACAAACAAGTATTATAAAATATAAAATAGACAAATATCCAAAACTTAAATTAATGACATCTTTGGACCTTAACTTTACACAAGATCAAAGCTTCCTTGGCTTAGTTAATAACTATTGATGGTGGCATTTTCCTTCAATTTGCCTTAAATTTCCACAATTCTTGTTTGCATAAACATTGTCTAATAATTTCCAAGTTCAAAACTGAAATTATCCTTGAATGGACAATTTTATAATTCTTTCTTTTTTAAAAAAAATAAAAATGGGAGAAGATTTTTCATTTTGTTGTCTTAATTATTGTGCTTTACTCCTTACACTTTGCACCACTTCAGTTGATTTACTGACATTGTTCTCAACAATATAATGCCAGATCAATCATATCAATATATCACTATATAGCATTATAAGTTTCAACTTCATGTAGAAGTTCCTATCACAATGTCTGTGATCACAGCATGAACTTGAATGCTATTTGCATACTTACATTGAAAATACCTAGTAAAAGCTTCAACCAAGAAAAAAGAAAACACACACACAGAAAAGCACAAAAGGAAAAAGAATAGCTAAAAAAGCCAAGAGAAGATGTTTCCTGCTCATCACTGTCCCAATATTATCCTTCACATATCCTTAAATGAACAATTGGCTAAAGGAGGTTTTGAGCTGCCAAGTTGAGAACCAAAAAAATCTCCATGCGCCGTTTACTTGTTTCTAGGATATGATTTTGTAGACATTCCCACATTTGTCTTAGTGAAATGAATCATCATCTCCATATTCTGAATCCATAATGCTGCTGTGTCTTGAATATACAAACTCAGATCCATCAATAGGTCTGATGCTGCTTTTCACAATGTAATATACAAACTTAGATCCATCAAAATGCTGCACTGCCTTGAATATGAGCCACTAGATTTCTAAAAGCTTTCTTGCCTTTGTTATTTGAGCTCAGGCTTCCATTCTGTGGATCCTTGTTGATGTTGCTTTCTTGAATTTATCCTCTCCCATGACTCGGCCATCATGGGATTCTGTGTCGTGAACTAGAACCAAGACTACCATTTGGACATTCTTAATCACTACTTGAACCAGCATAATAGACATGAGGTTCGTGAATTGTAACCTTCTTTGAATTGGATTGTTCTGGGAAACTGCTATCGCACCTCAAGTTGAAATCAGGACTAAAATCTCTTGCACCAGTGCTGCTACTGCTTGAACTTGAGATACTACGTATGCCCTGAGATTGCCATCTTACTTATATGTAGTGAGCTTGAGCCCACTTTTCGGATTCTCTTAATTTGTGTTGGGACTTGTCCTTGTTTCTGTCCTCATCATCTGAACTTGAACTATCATCATACGTAAAACCTGGACTTCCGTTCTGTTCTACTTCATCATACCTGTGTTGATTAGGATGGTTTTTCAGGCCTTCATACTCAATAGCTGAAATATCTTCTTGTTTATAACCAGAAATGTTTTTGTTTCCCTCCACAAGAGAGGGACAATCTCCATATTGACTTGCTGTTTCCACCCTTGACGATAACATAGGAACAAGACAAGTTGGAATAGGTGCTTCAGGAGGAGCCATTGCAAGGAAACCAAGGGCAGCCACAACATCGGTGATCAAGGGGCGTACTGATGGTTCCTCCTGCAGACACATGGATGCAACTCCCACTGCTTGATTTAAGCTTATTACTGGGAATTCCTTTCTAAGAAGTGGATCTGCCATATCTGGAAACATTTTCGGATCCCTGAAAATTGGTTGTGCCTATTCAACCATGCGAACAATACTTAGCAAGTTAGATAGCAGTGTTAATATTCAGCATCTTAAAGATAATAAAGCCCTTGTGAAATGGGAAGCATCTACTATGAAAACAGTGAAAGTTTAAATTTTTAGTCGAATAAGTATAAAATATGAGTGTTCATACTTACCCAACTAACTAAATTTTGCTCCTCTGTTGGCCGTGCAGTGTCAAAGGCTCTACGTCCAGTGATAAGCTCTAGTAGGACTACACCAAAACTGTATACATCGGATTTCAATGTGAGTTCACCATGTCTTTCATATTCTGGTGCACAATAACCATAAGCTGACATGACCCTTGGCGATATATTCATCTTGCTGCCACTCTGCAGAAGCTTGGCAAGCCCGTATTCTGAGAGTTTTGGATTGTTCATTTCATCCAGCAAAATATTTGATGATTTCAAGTCGCGATATATGATAGGTGGATTGGCCTTCTCATGTAAATACTCAGTCCTTGCGCAATACCTGAAGCTATTCTCATTCTTGCTCTCCAATCTAGTGGTCTTCTATCTTCTGAAATGTCTGCAAATATATATAAATGACATCCTAAATTAGCTACATGGATGACAAATCTCTGGTATCTGGCACAAAGTAATGAAACCTATGGTACTCTAGTGAGCAGCTCCATAGTATCTATAAAAAATGAATGATAGTCGTTTATTCAATCGACAGTATGAAATCCAGGTGTAATTACAAAGAGAGCCCATGTAGTGAAAGTTACCAAATAGATGGTCCTTCAAAGAACCCGATGGCAAGTATTCGTACACCAAAAGCCTTTGATCTCCATCAGCACAATATCCAATTATATCTACCAGATTCGGGTGGCGAAGCAGACTCAACATCAAAACTTCAACCTGAAACTCCCTGCTCCCTTGTGTTCCACTCCTGTCTAGTTGCCTAACAGCCACAATCTATTGAAAAAAAAAAGAAAACATTCTCTCAGGAAGAAGTCAGACAAAGAACTAACATTCTCTAGGGAACAATTGTTTGGACTTGCAAGTTTTCTGTATATATTACCTGGCCACTTGATTGAAGTGTCCCTTTGAATACTCTTCCAATTCCACATTCACCCAATAGACATTCTTGACGAAAATTCTTGGTTGCAGTGGCAAGTTCGCGGAAAGTGAATGTCTTTGCTGTATTATTTCCATCTTCTGCTGCATGAGCTTCTGCCTTGTTATTGGCATCAGCTACTGGAGTATTCTTATTGTTACTTACTGAAAGAGGAAACACAATACTGAGAAGCTACTCCTAAATTCTTGAAAGCTTTTTGATATTTATTCCTGGTTAAGTGATAATATGCTCAAACTTTGTGCAATGATCGTAGCAGATGCAAAATCACATCAACTGAATGCCTAACATGTTAAAGTAATTGAGTCTAAACAAGAAATAAGATGCGAAAACTCAGCTTGAACTTTCCTATCTGAACAGCTGCTAATTTCTAGGCAAGTGTCCTCTAAAACATATCTGTCATTTGTTTCTTGTCCTGTTCCATCGTCTGGTCCTTAAAATCCTATCCTAGAAAACTGCACTGTTTCTTGTTATTCCTTATCATGCTAATATGAGAATATCTGTGTCTTTAAGAAAAAGACTCTCAGTTGTATTTATAAGGATGGTAGAAGGATATTTTAAAGTGAAGACTGCTCCTAGCTGGTTTCTCAGTTACATTTTCCCTGGGATACTTGTTACAGGAAATTGCAATGAAATTAAGTTTCCCCAATTACGTAAGATCTCTGTGCCTATGCCGTCATATTGTAAAAAATATAATTTGTAATTCATATCCAATCAGCAAAGGATGCTTCAACCAAATGAGAGCTAGTTGGCTATTTGAGCAAGAAAATTTCTGGACATTAAACAAGACGCCAAGTAGCTATGTGGCCATGTTCCAGCAAAACAAATCAGCTAGGCTTCACCCTAAATCAGCCAATCAAATGCAAGTACTTAGCATGAAGTTTAAGGCTGCTGGATCATTCTTTCTTAGGGCCTAAAGTTGTCTCTTAATTCAGCCAATAGAAGTTGCTGTTAGCAAACATTAGTATTCTATATATATGTAATGTGCGCAGCAACTGTAAGTGGAGAGAAATACAAAAGATAGAGAGAGCAGTAAAGCACAGAACGAGAGAGCCAAGAGGGTGAGAAATAAAATAGAAAGATAGATTGCAAATTAAATTCGAAAGTTGTATTGCATGAACTTTGAAAAAAAATTGTAACATTGCAATTCAAATATATAATTTAGCTTCCAATTTATTCAATATTTCTTTCAATTTATATTTACACGCAACACATATGAAGAGACCTTTCTCCTTTAATCCCTCCCCTCAATACTGAATTCAAGAACACATTAACTTTCTTAACACTTGTGAAAGCAGATTTTGTATCCTTCCATGTGAGAGATGTGTGCTTCCCAAAGGTTCAAACAAAGTCATGACCTTGGCCTAAGTAATCAACTCTTTTGGCATTTTTTAAAGTTCTCTACAGAATACGTTGGTGCGAACATTTATACATTAAGAAAGGAAAAAGACAGAGGGATGTTGGTGTACATAGACAGGGTGCAGTTAACCTGAATCACAGCATGAACTGATTCATTAACATACATTTTGGACGCCCGCTGCACAAATGCACAGACGAGACTTGGACCAATCTGTATGGTGTGCTGCCAAGCAATACATGAACCAATTTCACAAGGCCTAATCATCGGCATTATCAGTCTGGCTCTGGTATAAAAAAAACACAGCAGAAGAAAATTTCAAAATGCCAAGTTCAATCAGTGCGTTTGAGTTGGTCATTGGAGAGGGAAGCCAAAGTACTTTAGCAGCAAAACTTAGCCTTAACAATGGTCATCGATCGGCTGGTCTAATTCTATTCATTCTTTCTGCCTATCTGTGCATATCTTACTCGTCTGTCATATATGAGTTTTAATGCTCATTGCAAGTTAAAATGCAGAATGCTTCAGAAAGATGATTTACATTCCTGTCAGTATTTTCTTGTCATTTAGCATTGTATCAACCACCCATTCAATAAATCATTTCAATCAAAATGATGATTGGCAAACGCAGATATGAAAATTTTGTTTAATGCAATAAAAGATGATTCTTTGGTAGGCAAAAAGGCATACCAGGAGGAAGTGGTGAGGTAATATCTTTGGCCAGAGCTATAGGCACATGATCTTTCTTGGAGTCTGTTTTCCTGCTTGAAAAACATGGGAAGCAACTCATATCTTCGGGCTCCCAAAAACCAACTCTCAAAACAAAAACAAACAGAAATGTGGCAATCTCCTTCACACGAAACCGAGCACGGCACAGAAATCCCTGATGCTTTTTTTTTTTTTCCTTTTCTGTTTTATCTTAAAACCCCAAAATGTTCTAAACAACAAGAATTCCTTCTCCTGATAAAATAAATCGCGCAACGGCAAAATCTTGCGCAAAATGTCCTTGTTTCTTGTGAATATTCAAATCCCAGTATGCATTAAAACTCTAGAACCATGTATGGTATCATGCATGTAAGGCTAATGTACAAAAGAAAATAACAGGTTTGGTTTATCCCATTTGATGCTATAAAGAGTTGAAGAAGAAATGCATGGGTTATAGGGTGGCAAGAGGGGGTAGGTAGGGGGGGGGGGGGTCCCTCCTGGAAAATGAAGGACCCCTAGTGCTGATGACAATGGATTGTATTAAAACCTGTAGGGAAGAAAATCATTTGCAGAAGAAGAGAAAAAGGCCTAAATGGTGTTTGTGGACAAGCATTTGGGAGGAACACTTTTCCTGAGAATTTGATCATTGATTCAGGAGAAAAAAGGGGGAGATTTGGATGGACATAATTTTTTGAGGTTGTCTACTTGTCTTGTCTCTTTTTTTTTTTTTTTAAAGAAAATTCACCCGTAGCACAGGTATTTAGTCACCCTTCTCTTTACTATATAGCTTTTCTTTTTAAGATATCAATTTCTCTCAAAATGTAGTATAACTTTCTAGAAGGGCCGCATGATTTTAAAGCAAACTTTTTATTTATTATGTAGAGATAATCAGTAAAATTTCGTGCTTCGACAATTCAATGAATATTAATAATTTATTTATCGAACAATAATAAAAAGTATTATTTTTTTTGTCAAACTCGACTAAACATATTAAAAATAAAATCTTAAAAATTTATTTTCAGGCAACCAAAGTTCAAAATTCGATTAAATTTTTTTTGCCAAACAAATTGCACCTAAAAAGATAAAAAAAAAAGAACATTATTATTAGAGTAAGAAAATTAAGAGGAAACCTCAGAGCTGACAAATGAGAGCCTAATTCGGTAATTTCATTAAATAACATACCAAATCAAGCGAGAGCATTTTCACCTAATAAATAGCTTCGGTAGATTTGCCAAATTATATCTTTAAATTAATTTATTTACATTTTTTTTATTTAATTTATTATTATTATTTTAAATAAATATCCGACATTAATAACGCCACGCCTGAAAGATTCCTTCCTTTGTTCGTTAGCCGTTAGGTTCCGGATACTACTATTGCCACTCCCAATTTTAATCTCAGCAGAACATCGTACAATTTTAGACGCGGTACACCGTGCTTGACGAATTGTACGTTATTTCTGGAATTAAAGAACTTCTCTCTGCACCGCTGGTACTATTTGTTTTCACTGACACTTCACTTCCCACATTATCATCACCCTCCTTCTCCCTCCTCACTTTCTCTCTCTAAAACAACGATGGCTGCCAACATTTCTTTCCTTCAGTTCTCACCCCAGATTCTTCTAACAAAAGACCCAAGAAGGAAATTAAGTCCCGCGGTTAATTTGAAGTTCGGTGGTACAGTACATGAAGCACGATGTACAGCTGTTTCCACATGGAGTTTTCTTGTTTTCTTTTTTTTTTTTTTTGTGTTCTGAGCTGTGTTTTTTGTTTGGTTCATAACGTGTGGTGCTGCAGGGAGTTCTGTGGTTAGCTGTTCGTATTCGAGTAATGGGAGAGGAGGGCCCCAAGACGACGCCGTAAAGGAGGTGGAGAGGCTTTTGGAAGAGAAGCGTCGGGCTGAGCTGTCAGCCCGGATCGCCTCCGGTGAATTTACCGTCGAAAAGTCTAGGTACAGAATGTGGATGTCTGGTTTGTGCCTTGTGCTTTATTTGTTGTGCCTTGGCAGGGAGCAGAAAAGCTTAAATAAAATAAAAATGAAGAAAAGAAAAACTGAAAAACTTAGCTTAAACTTTGCAATTGTGTATGCATTTGTACTCTGGAAGGTATAATTGTGTTGGATTGCCCCTTTTGGAAAACCAATGGTAAAACTAGCCCAATGAAAGGGAAAAAATAAGAAGAGTTGGAGACTATAGAACCCTTTGAGAGCTTGAATTTGTTTTGAGTTAGTTTTTGAAAATTTGCTTCGAAATTGTCCGTGTGATATTGCATTTTCTTGGAGTGTTGTTTTGCCTATGTGGGCTTAAAAGGATTAAAACTGAGCTAGAATTGGATTTTGGGATAACTATATTACAGTTAAATGTAACATTATTTTGTTTTCCATGTAATGATTTACAGCATATCATCAGCCGCAATCTTTTTTTAATGAATATGAAAATAAATTGTTTTGCCATGCAATGATTTTTCCTTTCCTTTGTGTTATTTGCACGTTTGCTGCCGACAATAGCGTTCTTTCACAACTCAAAAATGGTTTGTCAAAATTGGGCTTGCCCAAAGGGATACTTGAGTTCGTATTCAATTTCACCGGTGGTCCAGAGGACCATTTAAAGATTCCAGAGGCAAAAGGTTCAATCAGTGCCATCAGCAGCGAACCCTTCTTCATTCCCTTGTACGAGCTTTACCTATCTTATGGTGGAATTTTTAGGCTAACATTTGGTCCTAAGGTTAGCTTTCCGTTCCTTTACTGTGCCCCTCTGCCCCAAAGTTATATGTGCTTTGCTGGGTAATTATTTTGGGGTTCTGTTGCAGTCCTTTTTAATAGTGTCAGATCCTTCAATCGCCAAGCATATATTGAAAGACAATCCAAAATCTTATTCAAAGGTAAAGCAATTGCAGAAATAAGCATTTTGTGCATTGTTCCTATTGTCTACTAACAAACTTCATGACTGAGAATTGATTTGTAAGTTGAATTTAGTCTAAGCACAACTGCTTTGATTTTCTACCAGGGTATTTTAGCTGAAATTTTGGATTTTGTAATGGGGAAAGGACTTATTCCTGCTGATGGGGAAATTTGGCGTGTCAGGCGACGGGCTATAGTCCCTGCACTGCACCAGAAGGTTGTAACAGGATGGATGCAACATTACAATTCCAAACCCCCCCCCCCACCCCCCCCCACACACACACACCAAAATTTTATATGAGTTGTAATACAATGGGAGAAATGTTTAAGTTGTAATACCTTGCGAGTTCTCTCTTAGTTAGATGCTGGCATCCTTTTTGTTATGCTACTGAAATCAGTTCACAATGCTCCTTTTAGTTTGTGGCTGCAATGTTTACCCTGTTTGGAGAAGCAACAGATAGACTCTGCAGAAAGCTTGATGCTGCTGCATCTGATGGTGAAGATGTGGAGATGGAGTCCCTTTTTTCCCGTTTGACGTTAGATATAATTGGGAAAGCTGTATTCAATTATGATTTCGACTCTTTAACAGTTGACGCTGGGATTGTAGAGGTATCATCTTCTACTTCATGTGTATTCTTTTCAGTTCTTAAATTAATACTATTTAGGAATCACTTACCACTATTTTATATTAAAGCAGCTCTAATGCATGGCTGTTTCTAGAGCAGGCTGTATACACTGTCTTGCGAGAAGCAGAAGACAGAAGTGTCGCACCAATTCCATTTTGGGAGATTCCTATATGGAAAGATATTTCCCCGAAGCTGAAGAAGGTTAATGCAGCTCTCAAACTGGTCAATGAAACACTAGATGATCTCATCGCGATTTGTAAGGTAAAGTTTGTTCATGTTGTACATTGCTTGCTTTATGTGCTTCCTTTATCTGCCATTTTATTGTTATGATGAGATTAATAAGAAAAAGCTACAAGGTGAAGTCATTGTCTCGAGCCATGATCATTATTTGACTCTTAATCACTTGATCTTGGATATGGTGTTTCAATGGATAAAAATGCTCTTCCTCCTGATAAGTAATTTCTTGAGTGGTATTGCCTGAAGATAATTTTGACTGGTGCCTTGGGTGGGGAGAATTGCATTTTTTTTCATTTTGTCAAATTATCTGGAATTTTATGAGATGTACACCTTGCCATAAGTTTTAATTGTTTTTTTCATATATGCATTTGCAGAAAATGGTAGATGAAGAAGAATTGCAGTTTCATGAGGAATACATGAATGAACAAGATCCTAGTATTCTTCATTTCCTATTGGCATCTGGGGACGATGTATGAAATCAGCTACAACTTCTGCATATATCTATTGAAAAATGAATTTGCTGGTAATGTCCTAATGCAGTAATTTGTAGGTCTCAAGCAAACAACTCCGTGATGATCTAATGACATTGCTCATAGCTGGACATGAAACATCTGCTGCTGTCCTGACATGGACCTTTTATCTTCTTTCAAAGGTATTGACGAGGCTATTAAAGTTTCATTCTTTAGGCATCCTATCCACTATTTAATTTCTTTGTTACGAAAAGGAACGAGTCGACTTACATTTCTTTTTTTTTCTTCCTCTCATCATTCTTGTGCTCATTCTCACAATTCTACAAAATTTATCAAGTGCATGCCTATACATTTTTGTACGAGTATATGTATACGTCCCCATGGATATAATAATCTATCCTTTATATAAAAGTGTGAATATAAAGGTGTGAAATGTGCAAGTATTTATTTCATTATGAAAAGACAGCCATGCCCTTAATTACTCTTGCTTAGTAACAAATAAGGGTTGGTCACGGAATAACTAAGTTCTATTAGAGAAGACAACCATTTAGCAGAAGAAAATCATTGATTCAAAGAAAATGTTGAGGCTCCAAATCCTCTTAACTTCTTAGACGTAATCCTAAAACAAAAAATATTCCAGCTAAAACAAAAGAGCAAAAGAAAAAAAATAATTCAATGCAATCTGCATTGCTTGAAGAGATTTTAATTCAATTATAAATATTGTTCCCATAATAAAAGCTTTCCTGTCATTTTAAAAATTAAGAAACAAAGGCATTATAATAATTACTAGATTCAATAGCCAAGTTAGTAATGCTCCACCAATCCCCCCACCCCATTTTTTTTATAAATTATATTTGTATACGTAAACGTTAAATAATAGAACATGTATTAGAATTATAACCATGATATTCTATGTAGCTAATAAGTACTGCATTTACCTCAAAACACATTTTCCTACACGTGAAATGGACCTGATACTTTCTAGTTTTACAAAAACCAAAAGTTTGCTCCACTACGTACTTTCATATATAATTTTAGATACTATCAAGTAAAAAAACCTCATAGTATAATATGATGGTGTCCATAATTTTAGGTATACAATGCTAGTATGCTACAAAGAAACAACACAATTCTTTTTGGGTCCCTCTATCCATCCATCCAAGTGTCTTCCCCCAGTCTAGTTATCTTTTGCATCAATATGCAACTGTGCATTGTGTTTGGCATGAAAAGCACATATGTTCAGATACATGAGGTCCAAATCATTTCAAATAATTAACATTTTTAAGTATCGACTTTCATAAATGTTAGGGCCTTATTTAAATGAGCGCATATCTGTAATGCCTACGTGATAATGTATAAATATATCTTGAGTGGTGTTGGGTTACAACATACTACAGTAAGCTATGGAGTTTTATCTCCTTTCAACTCTTCTTCTTCTCTGTTCTCAATGCACACTCAGTGTTGTCAATCATATAATTCTAACTGTGTATTTCTATCTTATGTTTTTGTAACTTGCAGGAGCCTAGCGTCATGGCCAAGCTTCAAAACGAGGTTTGTTGGTTGCACCTCAGCAAGATTCTAACCCTCATTGATTATGATCATTGTAATTATATTTTGTCTCTTAAACTGCTGCTTAGGTTGACTCAGTTCTAGGCGATCGATTTCCGACCATTGAAGACATGAAGAAGCTCAAATATACAACTAGAGTAATTAATGAAGTGAGCAAATGTCCATACAATTCAAATACTGATCTCATTCTGTCTCTGCAGTTTTTGTGTCTCCATCTTTAACTTTTTTTTTTATCTGTTACCCACTTTTACAGTCATTGAGACTCTATCCACAACCACCTGTTTTGATCCGCCGTTCTCTTGGTGATGACGTACTTGGAAAGTACCCAATTAAAAGGTTAATTCCGAAATTACCACCAAAGACTCTAATGGTATCTGATTTGTGCATTCTCATCATTTGATAAATTTTTCAGTTGAATTATGAGTCAACTTTTATCTAACTGATAAATTTTCCAGTTGAATTACAAGAATAATGAGTCAACTGTTGTGTAACTGAGCCTTATTCATAACAGTATGAGTGTAACAAGATAATGGTTAGCTTACCCAAAAGTGATCAAAAAGGAAAATTAGCCACTGACAAAACATTAAAGAATGTGGTTTCTGAATTATACCTTGGAATAAGCTGTCGAATATGTATTTCTATTATGTTCTCTTTTTCTTATGGATCTTCGATCTTGATTAGAAAAACCTCCTCCTCATACTCCAAATTTTGTTTTGCAGTGGCGAAGATATTTTCGTCTCTGTGTGGAATCTGCATCGCTGCCCTAATCATTGGGAAGAGGCTGACAAATTCAATCCTGAAAGATGGCCTTTAGATGGTCCAAATCCAAATGAGACAAACCAGAATTTCAGGTCTGAATCCTCAGCTTCCAATTAGTAGTTCTAAAACACATTCATAATTTTTATAGTAATTGTTTTGTTTCCCTTTCTCACTAATGGAGTAGCTAAGATTCAATTATAAACTTTGTAACCAAACATGAAAATATTTTTCAAACACAGCCTCACAAATATGGGCAGGTTATCTTGGTTTGTGATTCACATGGTACGTCTTGTCAAGATACTATAATCCATCTCGGGGTTGATACTATTCAATTGACCCTAATAAAAAAAAATACTAAAACACCGAAGAGATGAGTCGCCTAGTGGACAACTACAAGAATCAATTTTGGATATGACAAAGTACTATTTAATATAGTTCTTCTTGAAATTTATCATGGAATGACATTCCTACTGATACTGAATACGTTGCATAAGCTAATGTGGTAAACTCCTTGCACTTTGCTGGTACAGTTACTTGCCCTTTGGGGGAGGACCAAGAAAATGTATTGGGGACATGTTTGCTTCATATGAGGTAAATTATTTTAAGTTGACCTTCTTGTATTGTACAGTGTTCCTTTAAATAGTCATCTTGAAACTCTTCATCGTATATTTCATAAAATTCCAATCCACTCAGCTGATCTACTGATTGATGGTAATTACACGATCTTGAATTGGTAGTAGAGCATCTGCTTCTCATGAAACAGTCATCATAATCATAAAATGACAATCTACTCTTCTGTGATTTTGCAGACTATTGTAGCAGTCGCAATGCTTGTTCGTAGATTCGACTTCCAATTGGCCCTTGGAGCACCTCCCGTAAGTAATCTATCTCTGTTGTTCTCACTATGAGGATGGTGTGAGGATTCATTTCTAAAGTAGCAACAGAGTGAGTACTTCTGTATTTGAAAACTATACAAAATCCATTTGAATGTATCTAGTTCACACTCCACTACTCATATTAGTTGATTTCATTTGTAAACGGATAGTAAGTAAACTGTTCTCTGATGGAAAACCACTGCTCTGCAGGTCAAAATGACTACAGGGGCAACAATTCACACCACAGAAGGCTTGAATATGACGGTTACACCAAGGAGAAGACCTCCTATCATTCCAACATTGGACATTCCGACTGTAAAAGTGGACTCATCACTAAACATTCCAGAGGTGAAAACAGTCTGAGGTCAGAAAGATGAGGTCTCCTCTGCGCTTTCCTAGTTATCTTCTATAGTCCCGACGTCAGATTATTAAAGAAATAAATGGTAGTAAGGAGCAACACTTGCCATTCCATTACCTATAAATATTTATACAGTTGTGTCGTAATGTGACGTCTCAATTGAAGAACCAAAAAAGTTGCATCACTTGCTCTGATTGTATCTCAGTTTTGTTCTCCTCCTCTTTCAAATGGCTATTCTCGCCTTTTCAAAGGTCGGCTTTCAACTATGAAAAGTCAGAGAGTTCAATAGTCCTTTGTCCCAAAGGATAGTTCAATGTAAACATACAATATTTTTTTGTTTCTGAATCAATACATTTGGTCATCTTCTTGAGTGAAATAAATTGCTACCAACAATAGAAGAAGGGGAAAATCAGGTGAAAAATTAAACCAAAAAAATCAAGATCCAACTATTTTGCTTTGCACATTTGTGATATACACTACCTGATAAAAATAGATTTAAACACATTTTATTTTCTATGAAGAACGACAAATACATATCGTTTGCTACATTAAGATTTCAAATTTATGAAGTACCGATTATTAGATCAATATAAATATCTCAAATACTGAAGAAGAAACTGTTATATATGTAGATTAATACATACAGTGATGAAATTTGAACCAAAAACATGTTCTATTTGGACAAAGAGCAAAACTTTTGCACACCATGTAAACTTTGCAATGAAATGCTCGTTCCACATTTCAATTGTGTAACCAAACTGACGTATATCTCCACTCAAAATTTTTACTTGTCTCATCGTAGTTTTTGATCAACATTGAAATTGGTCGCGTTCATTTTATTTTTTCTAGATAAAAATTCAACAACAGCACCTGTTCTTATAAATGAAACTGTTGAACACTGGTGGTTTGCAGTAAGGTGCCAAATTTTATTCTTGTAACGTACAAAATGCTTGGAGACCTAAATTTGGTTTACCTTTTAGATTAAGATAATGGTCTACAAAATTGTCTGTTATACTTGAAAAAAAAAATAAAAAAAAATAGCAGCATTAGATAAGAAATTCAAGTAAAAAAGAAAAGAAAATGTTTTCATGTACCCCATAATACATAGAATATTAATAAAAAGAATGATCAAGATTGGAGGGAAAAATTCGTGTGTATCTTTTGAATTTCTCTATTGGACTAATGGTTCGAAACTCAATTTCAAGTTATACTAGATCTGTAATCGAATGTAATTCTTGTTTGCTCACAAAATGTCATCAATTCAAGATTATCTCAAATGAAACCTATTACCAAATGAAGCAAATTGTTGAGCAGTTTCCGCTTATAATGCCTGATTACTTATGGCATAATCACGAAAGAGCATAAAGAAACTTGGAAGTTTGGTATTCTTGTAAATCAGTTTCTTGGAGTCGAATACGTTGTTTTTTAAATTTGTTTGATTTTTTATTGAATTTTAAAAATTATGTTTGATTTGATTTGATAGTTAATTGAATAAGTTAAAATCGAGTTGAACACGAATCAAGTTCGAGTACCTTGATCTTTTTATTTTTTTACTAATTGAATCGAGTTCAATCCGAGTTTTAGAATTCATCGATTGAAAAAAATGTGTTCAAATTTGATTTGTTAAATTAATAAATTGAGCTCAAATCAATTTTTAATAATCGATCTCGAATCGAGTAATTGTTTAGTACGTCGCTATATAAAATTCTATTTTTTAAATTAAAAACTCTTTCCCCCTAAAATATTCTTTTACTTTATGTAGTAATGTAATTATTAACTATTATTTTTAAAAATAATATTATAAAAATACTTAAAACTTTCATTTTTCAATTCGTATTTAAATTTGGACCCCGATAAGTTACGATACATAAATTTTTATGCGAGTAAAGTAGCACATGAAGAGGGTAAACATTTCTCGACATTGTATTTTATACAAACAAGTAAATATGATATAATGTCAATGGTGAAACTCTTAACATGAGTAGATATATTGGTGTAAAAATACACTCAGTGAGGTTAAAATTTTCCCATGAAAAATTCTATCAAATTCCTTAATTTGATTTGATAAATTTGCATCCGTCTCAAAACTTTCTTTTATATTTCAATCAATATATTAAAAATTGAATTGGATGGACCAATTTAATTTGTCCTAGTAAAATTCGAAAATTCGATCAAATCGATTAAATAATCAATCATACTCAATCAAAATCATTTTTTTGTTTTTGTTTTCTCATTTTTTTTTTTGTTTCTGTAATTACATTTTGTATTTTGTCATATATATATATATGTGATTATTTTGATTTTATATTTTATTAAATATATTTTTTAATTAATTAATTATTTTTTATTGTATATATATATAATTAATTAATTATATTATTATTTTATATAATATAATAAAAATATATATTTGATATTTATTTTATAAATTAAATTAACTATTCAACGATATCAATATTAATTTCACAACCGATTATGAAAACATTAATTTCAATCAAATAAAGTTGCGGTACAATACATTAAACCATAAACACACGACTCTGTATCCACGGTTCGTGTCTAAAAATTCAACCAGAGGCGCTCTTCAGTCTCTCTCTGCTCATTCTTCCATGCCAGATCTCTGACTTTCTCCCACAAGAAATAATTTTTTTCTAGAAACCCAGGTAAAATTCAACTTTTTCTTCAATATTTTCCTTCATTTTCTACGTTGAAACCAAAGATCTCAATCCAATCGTATCAATGAATCGTCATAATTCGTTGTTTCCTGATCCAATTTGATCGCACTGGGAAATTTACGCATTTTTTCTTAATTTTCTGAAATAGATTGAATTGAATTGAGGAGAAAAAAAGGGTCAGAAGAAATGGCGGGGGCTGCGGCGGGTGGATTTGTGGCTCGGGCATTTGAGGTGATGCTCAAAGAATGTGCTAACAAGAAATATAATGCTCTTCAGTCCGCCATTCAGACGTATTTGGGTATGTTCCTATGGGAACCCTGCTTCTTTTGCTAAACATTTTGGACTTCGTGCTATATCTTGGAGTATTTCTTGTTTAGTTTATCTTTTTAAGTGTAGCGGCGGGGGAGATTGCTGTCTGGCTCTTGCTTGAGTTTGATATTAGTTTCTTTGCTGCTTGATTCTCTCGGCAGTGGTATTGTGAAATGCGTGTTACTTGTGCTTGCATGTTGGTCGTCTATTTCGTATTTGTATACTTTCAGAGCACATGAATGAACAATTATTTAATTGTTTTTTTTTTTCTTACATGACTGGTTTATGTAGTATCCTGAATCCTGGAGTTGATCAACCTGTGAATCATAAACCAAACAATGTTAAGATAACAAAATTTAAAATGATCTGCTTGATGTACCATTTTGTTTTACTCATGTAAATTCCTTACCATTTCCACTACTTCAGAAAGGCAAATATTTTGATCCCTGAAACATCATGGTTAGTGAATTTACTACTCTTATGAAAGAACTTGCCATCTCTAAGTTTGATAATAATCTGATTGACCATTGTTCTTTAATACGGATTTATGGGTCTGATCACTCCCTTTATGGCTTGAGGATATTTGATAGTGTCTGCTAAATATAACTGAGGGAGGTAGAACAAGGGATTATGATTGGTGGAGGCTAAGGGGGTAGGATGAGTCACTCTAAGTTGGATATTTGGGTTATGGAGCCTATTATAGATGATGATGGCATGATTCTACAGATGTGTACATCAATGTGAACATGTTACATGAGGATAGAAGCAGTTGGATTTTGTTGAGAGGCTTTACGGTCAGAGATTATTTGCCCCAAATCAAGGTCACCTTTGGAGCTGTGTTAGTATCCTTATATATATTGAACAGAGCAGAGCTTTGCAACATGGTTTGAATGTTCATTTGGGTTTACACTTTAGGGATTATCAATTGCTTGGACCCAGTGACAAACTCATAAAAACTTGTTTTTGCTCACTGCTGAGTTCAGGAAGCACAAAGGATGTACAATGGGTTAATAGAGAGGAGTGATGGAGATTGGAGTTGAGTTCTACTGCTTGGGCCCCTCTGTTGTTATCACTAGGATTACCCCTGAGAGAATAAATGAAAGATGGACTTTGATTATGATCACAGCAATAATCTAAATTCTCCAGTGTATCTAAAGAAAATCTCTGAGGAGGTGAATTTAGAGCTGACATCCTGATGAAGCACATTTTATATCACAACGAAGAAGAAACATCCTTCAAACAGGGTGAACTTGTTTCATAATGAGACTTTGATCCAGCATTTTAGTAAGATCTTTCTTCAATATTTATCCATATTTAGATTGGACATATCAAATATCGCAAACTTAAAGAATTTTAATGAGCTTGCACTTGTCATTATAGCCTATTGATATAGGCATCATGGGGGGGGGGGGGGGGGATTTGTTGATGACCAAGATCTAAGTGCACTGTGAGGAGAAGGCATCAAGTTCGAGTGGCTGCAGAGCAAGAAAAGTGAATTCAGATTGGATGCTGAATGTGAAAGAATGATGTTGAGGAGGTCTTGGGAATGTAACTCTACTACTATCCTCTCAACATAAGAACCTATTGATTCTTTATACTAGCAAGAAGAGAGTGTTGGCAAGAAGTAACCATGCTCAAGAGTTGCCAAGAGGAGTTAGGTGGAGAAAAATTACTTGGAATTCTTCCTGGGATGCTAGTGAATATACATGTAGACATGGATATGTGGGCTGATGTGGCTGGGTGTACAGCTTGACACAGAACCAGATGTGAAGGTCGGATGGTATTCTTTTTAGATTTTATGAGATTTAACGCATGGGATGTGCTGATTTGACGTTGTTGTTTACTCTGAGATTTTAAGAGACTTAAAAGTTCCATGATATATTTTATGGAAGAACAAGTTAGTCAAAGGAGGAAGTGTAACTGTTCTTGGCGCTTGAGCCAATCTATTTGCTTTTCATGCTGCTTAGCTACTCCTCGACTAAAGAGTCTTCCTACCTTTTCCTTTTTTTATTGCATTAATCGAATTTGTTTTCAGGGGTTGGCTCTGGGTGCTATTACAGCCGTCTTTCATTTATGTGTTTTCTTTTTTATTTTTTTCCGTTTCTGTTGTCTTTCTTTGGATATTTTTCCTCTGAGGATATATGTTGTTTGACTTTTTGCTGGGGGACTGGAAAACGGAAGTTTGGGGTTGAGGTGGCCAGGGGGGGGGGGGGGGGAGAGAGAGAGAGAGACATGCAGGTGACATACATGGGGGTGTTCGCTTACAGCGATGCTTTTTCCATTAATTATTTGCTTTTATGTGACTGGTGATGTTTGAATTAGACACCTGGGATTTTCCTTTTGCAATACTTTTCATGTTTCTGTGTTCTTTTAATGTGAATTGGCACCTCTAAAATTATTAGATATTGTCTAATGTGCTTTGATGCTTCAGACAGTGGAAAGGACTTCAATCAGCAGTCAAACATTGGTGAGACTAATCAAGTTTTGCCAGCAGCTTCAAATCAAAGGTGCTCTTACCACACTGAGATTTATTAGTTTTGGTTCTCTTGGCAACTATTGTTCCAAAAATCTTATTCTTATGTCCATGCATTCACATCTTCGTCAGACTACATCAGTCATATTATTGGCTGGAAATATTGACAGAGGACCTAGGTATCTGATTGGAAAAATGGGAGCAAGAATCAAAACAAGAGTGCAAGAGAATTAGTTGAGAAAATCATGGTATGCAAGCTATGTGCACGCATATAAGTTAATGAAATAATTGTTGGATACATGAAATTAATATAGGTCAACGGCAAAAAGTATATGTATTCAATGAAACATACTTAAACATATACGAAAAGGTCATATAGGTTAATATTTTGAAATTACGTAACAAGGAAACCTATCTCCCCCCGTTCCACAAAAAAGAAAGAAAATTAGAACTCCGGATGGTTTCCAAGACAATAGTTTTTGATTTAGTTGCTTCTTTTTGTTTTTGTATTGTGAGTATAACCCTTTAGATGTATCAAAATCTGTGTGTGTCTGGGACTGAATGTCATAGAATCATCAAAGTAAAAAAGCCATGAGAATAATGTGTACTCCTGATCAGGAGGGCAGTTGAAATGGGGTCCAACATGTGCCTTCAGAACATCAGCGATGCCAAATGTGCATGAAGTTATAAATTCATTGGTTTTTGGTATAGATCATTTAGCATTTATCCTCGTGCCAAATGTGCATTTGCATGGAATTGGGTGGGGACCTAGTATCCTAGATCTCCCTTTTGATGTGACAATGTTTTGGCTTTTGGCCATGGATCTTAAGGAATGTATTACCGGTTTTATTTTATTTCATCAAAAGCGATTTAATATTCCTGATGGATAATTCTCTTTGTCTACAGTAATCCTGTTTATCTCTGTTCACATATAGTTTCAATTTTTTGCAACACATTCTTTTAGTGGTTCATCTGAATCTGACTCTGGAGCTGAGAAAATTGAGATGGGATCTGATCATTCCACTAGAGCTCCATCTGCTGATGAGGAAGTAGAACCTACAAGCAGGCCTAGAAGCAGCAGTGGATCGATCACGACAATCTTGGCAAATGCAGGTCATACTTTAGGAGGAGCTGAAGCTGAGCTTGTGCTGAATCCACTTAGGCTTGCTTTTGAAACCAAGAACATAAAAGTGGTGGAACTTGCATTGGATTGTCTTCATGTAGGTGCTCATTTTGTTCATAGGTGTTCACTTTTAGAAAGTTTCTTTTGCAGACTTGGGTATTTACAATTTTATCACCTGCCAAATGAAAGTCGATATTTTGTGGTTGATATGGTTTGCCTATCTTTTCTTTATTCTGCATACTCTTCGGCATTTTATATTGCACATCCTGGCATGTTGTTTGATATTTTACCTTTCTCGAATGTCAAAAGGAACAGAGGTTGATTGCTTCTCAGATTTCATATCCTTAAGTCATAAATGTCCTGCACTTTGCTAATGAATACTCAGTCTAAAGTAGCTAGAATTTCTTAATGAATCTCGAATATTGTGGAGCTAATTTAGTCGATTACATTTCCTTTTCTTCTCTTTTTCTCAATGCAGAAACTCATTGTGTACAATCATCTAGAGGGTGATCCTGGTCTTGATGGTGGTAAAAATTCAAAATTATTGACAGACATCCTCAACATGGTGTGCAGTTGTGTGGATAATTCAGCACCTGACAGGTACATGTATTGGTAGATTGAAAATGATGCTTTTTGCATATTTGGCATTTCCTGATTGTAACCCTGAGGAAATAAATTGCAGTACTACTCTTCAAGTACTGAAAGTGCTTCTTACTGCCATGGCATCCACAAAGTTGCGAGGTATGTCATTTTTATGGGCTCAATTATTGTCTAATTGATAAAATTTGAAGAGGAGAAAGAAGAACACAAAGATATTACGTGGTTCGGCTATTTGGCCTATATCCACAGATAAAGTGCCCAAAGTGCTATAAGACTTATATTGTTCTTTGTTGATTTGATAATATAATGAAAACAGGTGAATTAGAAATGCCAAGAAATAAGAAAGGAAGAAATCACTCCTATCAATTTAGATAGAATCAAATATTCTGCTATCCTAAGATTCGTGCGTTATGCATAATCAAATCCATTATGATTGATTTTGATTCTCAACCCTAATTGTCCTCATTGTGATATGTTTTCCTTTGTTGCTATCGTCTTACCTTATCTCATCACATATTGCAGGCAAAATGAGCATGATCCTGAATATGGTTTTCTATTATTGTTTCCACCTTTTTTTCTTGTTTTTTCTTTTTGTCAGCTGTTTTGGTACTACAGTCTTACTGTGTTACTATCATTCTGTCAATAGGTGGTGGTGGTATGTCTACTTTTCTTCCGAAACAGGGATCTCTTTGATGTGATAATTGGAGTTAAATCTTTGGATAGAAAAAGCTGTTTGTAATAGAAAAATGAAAAATAGGAAAATAAAGGGAATCGAACCATGATAATAATGGCAGTCTATTTCGCAGAATAACTTACCCAGTATTCGAAGTTCGGACGAAGACCTTTTGATATACATTAAAATGAAGAGGATTGATATATTGCGTCATCTTTTCAAGATTGTAAAACTTGGACTTAAAATCACCTAATGTGGACCAATGCATATACAATCAATTGTTTGATTTTTAGGTAGAGATGCAGTCTCTTAGGATTCTTATGACTGAGTACAAGGTGTGGAACACATTAGATCGGAAAATTGGCAAGACTGATTCTGCTTGTTTGGTTGACTTTCGCTATGATTCGTGTATTAGGGAGGTCTACCAATAGCTTCTGTTGTAGAACCTGGCTTGAATTTTTTTAGATTTTCCTTTAAAATATACAATGTGTTACTGTTTTCTCCACTCCTAGAGCTCTCTTCACCTTACAGACTGAATCCCTCAGTTTGCTCTGTTTCTCCTCTACAACTGCATCTCTGGCTTATTTTTTGTTTTTAATTTTTTTATTTTTGGGGGTGGGGGGGGGGGGGGAGGGGTGGGGGGAGGATAATCTAGTTGGTTTAGAATAGCCACGAAAGGTGGCGCAAAACCCATTGACAAGATTTAAAGCTTAACGAAACTTGTGAGTGAAACCATGTAAGGGCCTGTCAATCTTAATTCAGTGACAGCAAAAGACTTCACAAAACAACTCAATTACTCACTTGACAAGTACAATCTATTTCCTGATACAACAATTCCACTCCTTATCCTAAGTTGTTCTTGTTTCAATTTCTGTCCATTATTCGACCCAACTTTCCTTATTATCTCCATCCTATTTCCTTCCTGCATTGACTGAGAGGGTGTTTGGCTAAGCTTATTTAAAAGATTTTATAAGCTCCTACATCTTTCAAGTTGTTTTTGGAGCTTAAAGATTTTAGTTCTTATTTTAAAAATAAGTTGTTAGAGTGTTTGAATAAAATAAGATCATGAAGCTTTTTAGATGTTAGTAATGACAATTTTATAACTAAAATTACCGAAATTGAAGGAATTTGTTAAGATCTTAAAAATAATGAGATCTTATTTTAAAAATAAGTTAGGATCTCCGTACCTTTTTAAAAATAACTTATAAGACCCTAACATCTTATTTTGGGAGCTTGTAAGCTCTTTTCTAAAATATTTAATAACATGTTTTAAAGAGCGTATAAGCTCAGCCAGACAGCCTCTAAATCTCTCTAGAGCCTGCTCTGTGCCATTCGCAAACATCTGGAACCAAAAAGTCCCCCTGAATAATCTTTCCTGGCGTCTGATTCATCCTTTAAGTTGACTAATCTCCTTACCCTTTTATGGCCCTGACCCGCCTAACATGCAGTGTCCTATGTTTATTATGGGCCTCTGTTTTTCCTTTAATTGTCTTGTAACAGTTATGGGTTTTTGTGTCATAAGGGGACAAAACCATAACCTTTGTAAATTTTACTTTTATCTAGTTCATCCATAGGTTCTAGAACTTGAATTCCACCATCAGCTTAAATATTAAATGGTATTCCTGATTCTTGATGTTTGCCCACAATTTGTAGGTTCTCTATATCACATGGATATTGCCTAGATTTAAGCTAGAAGTTTTGTTAATATCTTCAGAGTTTCTTTTTGCTTTCCATCTTGACTTGCTCAAGCTGTATCTTCTAAGCCAACTCCATTTTTCGTCATCTCTTGATGGGGAACTGTTGATCCCCTGCTATGTTATTGTACTCTTTGACCCCACTCTTTCTTACTTCTTGTATAGCCTGCCGTTTCACCTTTCTATAAACAAACCAATCCTTACCTCCTAAGTTTGACCGGCCGCACAAATATTTGCTTGCAGTTCAGACCTACCTCATGAAACTCTTAATCAAGTTTCAATTGTTTTGGATTTAGTATTTACTCGTTCAATTGGTTAGTTTTAATGTCTTAATCTATTCTTATGCAGTACATGGTGAACCATTGCTGGGCATAATTAGGGTTTGCTGTAATATTGCTCTTAATAGGTACTCTTCTATAAGTTGTCCTGATCAGTTTGATTTATACATCATCTAGTGCTTATATTATCTGGTTTCAATGTTCAGCAAGAATCCTATAAACCAAGCAACATCAAAGGCCATGTTAACCCAAATGCTCAGTATCATTTTTAGACAAATGGAAACTGATGTGGTATGCGACAAAATTTTCTTCTCAAAATCTTTCTTCTGTTGCACGATGCCTAGATGGATAGATAGTATGTACATAATGGAAAAATTACTCCCTTGTGATTTAGGTCTCTTCTAATTCTCCTGAAACCAAAGAAGCTCATTCGGAGGATGGGTCAAACTCAATGGTTGAAGAAGTGTCATGCAGTGATCATAGTGATCCAAGAATGATGTCGGACAATGTATTATATGTGAAACATATAAATAATACATCTCTTGCATCCGTTGAAGGAATTCAGAATCTTGTTGGTGGCACTGATATTAAGGTGCATTGGTACTTATATGATATGGCCATCTCTATATGATCTTTCAATTTACTTCTGTTTTGTGCTCTTTACCAAATGTTTGATATGTTTGTCATCTCTAAGCTTCTGTAAGATTTACCTATTAGATATCTGCAATTTGGGTTAAAACTTAATTTTTATAGGGTTTAGAGGCTGTTCTTGAGAAGGCTGTGAATCTTGAAGATGGTGAGAAAGTCGCAAGGTATGGCAACAATACCAAAAATGAGATTGTATAGTTGGGAATGTAACTTCTCTACAAGCTCTATTGTGCAATTCCTTCACTCTGCATGCACCACTCATACAGGAGACTGCAGGGATCAAAACTTTGAAATATCTTTATCTTCATCTTTTGAAAAAACTTTAGTTATAGTATCTCAATCTGCTTATTTCTAATTTTATTTATATCTATCTCCTGCCTTAAAATTGTTAAATCTTTCAGAGGGATAGGTCCAGAGTGCATGAGTGTTGAACAACGTGATGCTTTACTTCTTTTCCGTACTCTCTGTAAGGTTTGTATCTCTGGCATCTTCTTTACATTCTAGTTCTAAACTCCTTTATGCAACTAGTTTGATTTTATCATATAATGTGTTTGCAGATGGGGTTGAAGGAGGGTAATGATGAAGTTACTACCAAAACTCGTATTCTGTCTCTGGAGCTTCTGCAGGTTAGTTTTGGAGATATCTTTATATGGGAAGCTTTTATGTGATGGGTTGGTGCATGGAAAATCTCTTCTTAGTTCACTTTACTTCTCCGTTTTAGGATCTGCAATGATGTTTTCAGTGTATAGAATAGACTTGATTATCTGCTAACTGTTTGTCCTTGTTTGGTTGTGTTTCAGGCAAAGCTATGATTTTTAACTATTTCATTATCATATTTTAGGCTGTGATTACTACAAAAGATTTTTTTTATAAAGATGTCCATTTTGGCTGTAACATGGTGTGTTTGGATTTTTAAGGAAACCCGAACGTTTAAGGACCTATACTTCAGAACAAGGCTTCTGGCGCCTTTGACAGGATTCCACCTTTCTGTCTGCGATGTTGGTAGATACATATTCTTGCCCCCAACTGGTTTTTGTTTCTTTGTTTTACACTCGCCAAAATCTTACCCCGTGTGTCCCCCACATGTGGATAGACTGACTTTTGCTGCATGTAGTTACCAGGCATCCTTCCCTTTCTAATACTTTTCACAGAAACTAGTTTCGGAGAAAATTGGACTTCATTTTTTTCCCTTTATCCTCCTTCATGGGAACCTCCTCTATCATTTTGATATCCTGTTTCCACCTGTATCAAATTTACTCTCTGGTACTGCATGAGTTTGACTTCTTGATTCAACATACCGCAAACTGTTGGTAGTAACATGTTTCCTAATGAGTCTGATTTTGGTTTTAAAGTTTGAAATTTATTTCCTGTGCACATTCAATATTAGATAATGAAGATGTTCATTTACTGTTGAATAGCAACAATTAAGATATATAGAGCAGTTTTCTTGTGTAATTTGTGGATGAGTCCACCTGATTTGCATTTCTTTAGTTAAACAGAATCTACCTTACCCAAAAAATAAAAAATAAAATAAAATCACTTAGAGTAGTAAAAGAAATTAGTGGGCATAAACTTAGGTTGTTGATTGAGCAGGATGCAATAGTAGGAGTGAGTGGAGGGTTCAGGGTTAGTAGGTACATTGTTTTTATGTTTGTCTTGTATGTAATTGTTATTAGTCCTATTAGTCATAGTGTAAATGGACAATTGCACATGTAAATCGGCTAATGTGTTAATGAAAGCAACATGTGTGCTTGTTCTTTGATTGTTTTCTTGTCAGACAAAATGGAGATTTTTTCATGTGATAATGATGATATTCCAGTGCTCATAATATTCAGTATACTCATGAAACATAGTTTACCATGTGCAATATAGGGTTTATTGGAAGATGTTGGCGACTCACTCACAAAGAATTTTCAATTTATTGATTCAATAAGAGCTCAACTTTCATATGCATTATTACGAGCATCAGTGTCCCAGTCTCCTATCTTATTTCAGGTATGGTTGGGTTGTGTTTGATATCAGAAAACTCTGTTGCAGTTATAGTTCTAATAGTTTTGTTTCTGTGCCTTGGCAGTATGCGACAGGAATTTTCACAGTTCTTTTGTTGCGATTTAGGGAAAGTCTCAAGGTATGAATAAACTTCAAAAACATTATTCATCTTCTTTATAACAACTGAAACATTTGATTCCACTTCTTCCTCAAGCTGAATCTAATTAATCCTTTTCCAGGCTGAAATTGGAGTCTTTTTTCCCATTATTGTTCTAAGATCTTTGGATGGATCAGATCTTAACCAAAAACTAAGTGTTCTTCGGTATGCTGTTTTCCTTTGAAGTAATATTCCAGTATTAGCATAATGCGCACCATCTGGTTACTTGAATTTTATACTCAGTTGCCATGCAACCAAAAAGAATGCTCGGTTTTACTGCGTATGAGAAATTTTCTTATGCCCTACCAGCCCATGTTGCTTGCTAATTATATAACTAATGTTTTTCATCTAATTGGCAGGATGCTGGAGAAAGCCAGCAAGGATCCTCAGATGCTTGTTGACCTTTATGTAAACTATGATTGTGATCTTGACGCTCCAAACCTGTTTGAGAGGATGGTATGCTGTTTTGATAAATAAGACACTTCCTCTTTTGCATGCGTATAACTTTGCCGTCATATGATCTATTCTCATTTAGGTTGCCACATTATCCAAAATTGCTCAAGGTACTCAAAATGTGGATCCAAAGTCTTCTACTGCATCCCAAACAGGATCAATTAAAACATCATCTCTTCAGGTATATCTGGCCTCTGCATATCCTTTCAACACCTTATTTTTTTTGTGAGAACTTTCTGCCATGTCACCTGTTTAAACTGGGCTTGTTTACACCTGTCTCTTGACTCTTAGGGTCTCGTGAATGTTCTGAAATCACTAGTGATTTGGGAGAAGTCGCACAGAGAATCTGAAAAGCAGAATAAGGACAAGGAATCTTTTGAAGAAGAAGTTTCACCTAGAGAATTGGATGAATCAAAAAGTAGGGAAGATTCACCAAGCAACTTTGAGAAGTTGAAGGCTTATAAGTCCACCATTGAAGCTGTTATCTCTGAGGTGTGTACATCTGCTATTCTTTTATTTCTCTACTATGACCTGCATTCCTGGAAATCAGATTTTGTTAGTTTCTCAAATATATGTTTGAGCTGTTTTAGGGGACCTCTAACTTATTGTCAATATGCACAGTTCAATCGGGAGCCCACGAAGGGCATACAACATTTGATATCCAGTCAGTTGGTGGAGAATACTCCAGCTTCAGTTGCTCAGTTTCTCAGAAATACTCCCAATTTAGACAAGGTAGACATGATGTTTTGTCTTTGGATATATAGTTTCCAACCAAAATAGTTATCTTACTGATTCAGATTTTCAGGCTATGATTGGGGTTTACTTGGGCCAGCATGAGGAGTTCCCCATTGCTGTTATGCATGCTTATGTAGAATCCATGAACTTTTCTGGAATGAAATTTGATATTGCAATTCGTGAATTCCTTAAAGGGTTTCGACTTCCAGGGGAAGCTCAGAAGATTGATCGCATAATGGAAAAGTTTGCAGAGCGGTAAGCATTTTATGTTGCTGCATTTTCATGCATACGAACTATCCCCATACCCAAAAAAAAAAAAAAAAAAAAAAAAGAAAGAAAGAAAAGGAGTGTGCAAATAGGTACACATGATACAAAATGATGATGCCACTCAAAACTCGGATCTTCCTCAAGGCTTAAACATATTATGAGCTTGAAAAATTTGAAGCACTTTTCCTTTAGTGGGCAAAGTGGCTAACCTTCAGTTGTCTGTAACAGAAAAAATTTGCTCGTCTTATGATATTCAGATAAGGTGGCCTGTGTTGCCTATTTGCTGTAAATATATCGCAAGATTCATTTTCATTTCATTTTGTCAAAACATTTTCTGAAAAATGTTTTGGAAGATTCCCTCAGGGAAGGTGTGAGAATAAAAATGTGTTTAGATAAATGAGTTGTAAAGTTTGACCAATTGAGATGACAAGTTTATTTGACATTTCATTTTGGGAAGACTTGTTTTGATTTACTTGTTTTCAAGGTAATATGAAGAGTTGTCTGAAAATAGGATGCAGAATTTTGAGAATCAGGGTGTAGGGTTTGAAGATAGGTTGAAACTTTGGGTGTAGGGTTTGAAGATAGGTTTGAAACTTTGGGTGTAGGCTTTGAAGATAGGGTCCTGAATTTTTGGAAAACAATTTCAGAAAATGGGCAAAACGATGTAAAACCAAACATAGCCTATGCTTTACGCTTTCTCCCGTTTGGCTATAACAGCATAAACTGTGTAGTAAAAGTGTAATTTTGCAAAATTGGTTAAAAGATTTGTAATATATAAATGTTGTGATAATACTCGCAAATCTAATTTTTTGTAACGAAGCTTTGCATGGTTGGTACAAGTTACAGACTTCCCACTCCACCCAGATGGAAACCCTTCCTATGGAAATTTCTCTCTTTGTGGGTATTTTTATTTATTTCTTACTTTTGGTTAATTACAAGCAAAACTCATTGGTGTCTAACTCTCAATTGGGAGAAGTCCTCAAAGAATCCAAACTATAATTGGTTTATTGCAGATTGAACATTACCTCTAAATATAGCAGAATTCATTTTGCCCCTTAAATTGTTCTCATTTTAGTTCTTGAACTTACATAATGTACTGGTGACCTTTTGTCATAATTGTTGCTGAAGTTAACTGAGGCTGTATAGTTTCATCTATTTTATTTATGGCAGGGATAGCCAACTAGCAAAGATATCTTTCCTTGTGTTGAGAAAACGAGAATGACAGTAGACAGCCTTAATGATGCAATAAAAGCTCAGTTGTGTCTATGGCTACCAAATGGTGATAATTGTTTGTGATATAGCAATTATTATAAGTATTGCTGCGGACATTGTGGTTGCGATGTCTGATATTTTGGAAGGCTAGGGGATATTAGGTTTTGAAGGATGTAAACAAGATGCAATTTTTTTTTAAGGGATTAAAATTGGCAATTTGGAGATACATTGGTAGAGTTAAAGCAGTGAAAGTGAAGGGGTCACAATGAGAGCTTTATAAGAAATAAAAATAGGGATCTGGTCTTCTGATTATCCTTGTGGTCTTCCACTCTTACTAGAGCATATGAGAATAACATGTGACAGCACATGGTTATAGGCATTGCCCAAGACATAAGACGCATTACATGTATTAATTGGGGACTCCAAACATGTATTACCATACCTTCCTCTAATAATTACCTTGAATGGCCCTTCTCTCCAGATCACAAGAGGTTAATGAATTTGGAAACTTGGTCTCAGCAATACTAGTTATATAACTGAGGTTAATTAACTTGAGTGAAATGACTTAGAAGGAAATCATGGTCATTGTAGAAGGACGACACACTTTATTGTATATGAAACTGGAAGACATGGCATTTGCAGGAAACTGTGTGGCCCTGGGGTTAGGAAGACATTTAATCACATATCTTTATATTATTAGTCTTGCTTTCATGGCTTTGGAGGCAGGGAGGGAACCAGGATTATTGTATAGGGGGACGACATTGCATCGTTAAAAATATAATATTACATATTTATTTTTTCACATATAAAAATATATTTTTGTTATGATTTTTTTCTTAACTAATTATTAAAAATAAATGTAAATATAAATACAATACGTGATATTTATACATAAATTTTTTATATCTATCATATTTTCATAAGTATTCAAACAAAAAATGGCTTCTAAATGAAAATGAGAACTAATATAAATTCAATCTAACACAAAACAAAAACTAACTTGCAAAATATATGATCTAGAAATTGTAGTAACTTTCACAGTTTTATCAGTCTTATGGGTCATTATTAAGTGTTAAAAACTTTCTTATTATTATAAAAAAGTTAAGTTTTCTTCAAATAAAATGCAATTTATATAAGTACATTTGTAAAAGATTACTTGAGGAAATATCTAATCATGAAACCTATTTTAAATAAAAAAATTAATTTTAAAGTATTAACTTTGATGTTGTGAAATCATGTCTTATACGATAACGGAAATGAAATGAGAATCTAGTTCTCATTCAACCAAACGAAATTGAAAAGTAAATGAAACACAAAGTATTGGACCAATGAAACTCAATAGAAATAAATAAATTGATGTTTTAAGAAACCAATATTAAAAATATATTAAAAAAATTAATGAAGTTCTTAACTACTTTTATTATGAAAGAGACCTATTATTCAAATAAAAACAATTCTTAACATTAATAAAAATTTATGGTAACATGGCAAAATCTATACATGTCAAAAATAGATTTTGCCAATTATGCTTGCTTTCAGAAACTAGTGCAAAAATCAAGAATCTAAGTATTATTTCATAATCTTTAACCAAATGAAATAAAATTTATATCATGAAAAAACTACACTTGTGGTTTCTTGCAAAATAAGAATTGGGATAATCTCAAATAATTAGCAAACAAAGTGGAATCAAATAAGTTAAAAACTAAAAACTAAAAACTAAAATTAAAAATAACAATAATGAGTATTTTTTGACTAAAATAAGCCATGTTTGTAGAAACGAAATCATAACAAAATTTTAAAGTTAGTATAAATACACTTCAGAACACTGTATTAATAATAAATTTTATCACCTAAAATTTTCAAAAAAATAAAGTTTAAAATAATTTTAGAACATCTTTAAATTTATTAAATTTAAATATTCAAAATAGGATTATAACAATTTGAGGGGGCGACTAGGATAATTAAATTATTTAAGAGGGGGCAAAAATTTAAATTTATGTAATATATGTGTTAAAATTAGAATTCTAGAAAATTGAGGGGGGCGGCTGGGTGCAGCTGCCTCTCCCTCCGTCTCTGTTTGGAGGTAATGTCTTCTGTGTTGACAGAATATACTTCTTTCCTTGAGTGGGAGGCACATGCCCTTGGTGCCAAAGAATGAAATATTCGTTGTTGAAAATGGTTATGCATGATTAAAGATATTTTTTTCTTCTACCTGTTCGAGATTGTAAGGTTTTCTTCTTACTTGTTGTGAGATAACATGTTGTAACACAAGGTGTTTTCTTTTTATTTTTTTTATAAGATGCATTAACTTTGACATCTGTCTCTTGATGTCCAAATGTTAGCATAAACTCTTAAAATCATTGGTTTCATTTAGGTGCTTCTTGCATGATGTGTAAAATCTTTTTGACTTTGAGTCGTCTGTAACATCTTGTATGTGTTGATTATATCATGCCAATCATCCATAAATGCTTTGCTTGATTTGCAAACAGTTTGATTTGAAAGCCAGAGTTATTTTCATAACTCGCTATAAATAGGTTAATATTTATTAAAATGCACTGCATGATGTGAACTAGAATTGCTCGTTGAGATTGAAACTGAAAGTTTCAATTGTAAGTGACTATTAGCATGACTGAAATAAAAAATAATGATTGCGTAGTCGCTGCTATGAAACATAGATTGTTGCTAAAACCAAACTTGTGTTGCATTTTCCAATTTTGGGCCAATGTAACTGTTAGTCAACCAAGGCTAGTATGTTGAGATTTTAAAGTCCTGTTATTCTTTTGCAGCTACTGTGCAGATAATCCTGGTCTATTCAAGAATGCAGACACAGCTTATGTGCTTGCTTATGCAATTATAATGCTTAATGCTGATGCTCACAATCCAATGGTGTGGCCGAAAATGTCCAAAAGTGATTTTATTCACATGAACGCCACAAATAATGCTGAAGAATCTGCTCCTCAAAAACTCTTGGAGGAGATCTATGATTCCATTGTTAAAGAAGAGATAAAAATGAAAGATGATCCTGCTGAAAATTTGAAAACTAGTAAGCAAAAGCCAGAAGTAGAGGAGAGAGGTCGCCTTGTCAATATTCTCAATCTGGCCCTCCCCAAAAGGAGCTCTTCAACTGACTCCAAGTCTGAGAACAAGGCAATTATCAAGCAAATACAGGCTCTAATTAAGGACCAAGGTGGAAAAAGGGGGGTCTTTTACATTTCGCACAGGATTGAACTTGTATGTCCCATGGTCGAAGCTGTAGGATGGCCATTACTTGCTACTTTTGCTGTTACCATGGGTGAGGCAGACAACCAAACAAGGATTAGTCTTTGTATGGAAGGATTCAAAGAAGGTATACACATAACACATGTTCTAGGAATGGACACTATCCGCTACGCATTTTTGACATCTTTGTTGAGGTAACTCTCATTTGCTTATCAACTTTTCTTGTTCATGTCGGCTAATTAACCATGCCTCAGTTTTCTTCTATCATCTTAAGTGATCTTAGAATTGGCTTTCTTATGAACATGTCCCCAGAAAGTGATAACTTGATTCAATTGGAACTAGTATGAGTAATTTGGCTTACAGTGGTTTACTGTCTAATAATATGAGGTAGTGCATTGATCATGCCATATTTCATTTAATTTTGACATGAAAAAAAAGAAAAATACATTATCAACCAAGTTATGATCATCATTTCTTGATTTATCAAATTTTGTCTATTACTTTATAATTTCTATAAAGGTTTTTAATGAGTAGGTAGGATCTATTTTCAGCAAATCTGAACAAATCTATCGACTCCATTTTTCCATAATTCTGGGTCCAATTCTTCATCAAGGTCTAAATTTTGTAACACGAAATTCCTACTCTATTTGATATTCATGCAATGCGCAGTGGTTTTGATATCTGATCTCCACTTCAGTGAATTACTCCTTAAGTTTGTTTTCGTTAGGAACACAAGCACTCAGGTTACATAAGGATCATTTGATCAGAGCATGTGGGAATTTAGTTTAGGAAATCAGTGGCTATGTTCAGTATCATTTGGAGTGATTTGGTGATATTATTTTGGGGAAATGTACTTTTGGGAATTGTACCGTGGAATGTGTGGAGCATGAAAGTATGTTTGGTTTTGTTTTGGAAATGGCTGATGTAATGTATTTTTAGAGAAAATTGTGTTTGGTTTCACTTTCGGGGAACATTTTCTACTGTAGATGTGTAAAATTGAGTGGATGTCGTGTAAGATTTTGTGTGGTTAGTCGTGTCACATCAAACTTTTATATTATTATATGTTGTTATTGTACTAATGTAATGATTTAAAAATATATAGTTATATTAAGGTTATGACGGAAGATGTATTATACCTTGATTCAAGTAGTCATTTATTGTGGACCTCCCAAGGAGCAGGACTGCCATTCTAAGTCTTTAGTGAAAGAAGGTCTGAAACCAATTCAACTTGGAGAAAGTGAGCAATAATGAAATCCTTGAAAAAAGAGGATGAATTGAAATATAGCTGCTACACCAAAACTAGATGCTATTTATTATTTGTGTAATAATTGGAATATATATGTATAGTAATGATTAGGCTTTTTCAAAAAAGTTTTGAGGGAAGGAAGGAAAGTTTTTGGGGGAAGAAAACCCCAAACGGATTTTACAATGTTTGGTTATATTCTTGTGGAATGAAAACATTCCCGGAATGAAACCAAACATTGCCAATGTTCTGTAATTGGATGTGAATCAGCTGAAAGATTTAGTTTATAATCATGTCTTGAAGTATCAATTATGTATTGTTAAATTTATATAGTACATTATGTGCATTGTCATGAATCAAGTAACCTTAAATTCTTTTAAAAATGGGATAACTCATGAGATGCTTTTCGTGTCCATTTGCCTGATGTTCAATGAAGTTGTGAGGCACTTCTTCCCCTCCCCCCACTCCCTTTTGCCTTTGCACTCGACGGCCAATCTCCGTCCAGCCCTACTTCACCTCTGTTAACACTATCTTTATTTTTATCAAAAAGAAAGATGGTAAATATTTGTTTGCATATTTCTATATCATCTTGATAAGGAAATTTCTATTTATTCTTTTATTGACATATGTTATCAAGAATTTGATAAGTTAACCTGACTGTAAATTGTGTTTGTGTAAGCTTTGGCTTTTGAAATACGTATTTGGATAGTTATGTTGTTATTCAAATGAATTAGCACACTGCTCCCTACCATATGGATGAAATGCATATTACTGTTAATGGACAGTCGGGATTTTTTTTCTTGTGCTGTATCATTTAATATGTGCAATTTATTTTTGAAGTATGTGAATAGGTGAAATATATATTTTTTTATTATTTTGTTTTCTCAAAATTTGAAGTGAGATTTATCATGTCAAGATTTATTTCAAATAGGGTGATATTGATTTAGAAAAATCATCCGTAAAAGTTGTTGGCATGATTTAGTGCTTGTTTGGTGTGGCACTTGGCGCTTGGGCTCAATGTCATGATTGGACTCCATCACAATAAATAGAGGTGTTTGGCAACCCAAATTAAAATCACTTTTATAGGCTCTGCGCAAATGCAAACATTTGTGTTTTCACAGAAGCTGCAACATTGTACTTTTGGCTAACTGCAATTTGTAGAGTCAATTCTTCCAAAATCAATTTTACTGCAGTCTATCTTGTGAAAATGGATTCTCTAAGCACCCACCCTTACTAGTGACGTAACTTTAAGAAAGAATAGAGGATCTGTATTTCAGTCACATGTTGAGAGAAGGAAGCATTTCGGATGACCAACTCCATGTCATTTTATTTTGCAGAGCAAATTGAGGATGATGACAATCTTTTTTCTTTTCTTTTCTTTTCTTTTCTTTTCCCACCTGCTAATTACCTTCAAGATATGGTTGTTTCTCCTTAATGGATGTGGAACACTGTGGTAGCAGGGTAACTGGAAGCAAACTGCGAGTTGGATGTGTTCTCAAGCACTAAGTATGAATTTACTAAAAATGACTTTGAAGCTTGTGTCTGGAGCTACTATCTTCCATATGTGGCAAGCAGAACAGAGCTACTGAGTGAAATGAAATGCCTATGAAGATGTTATTTCTGTTAAAAGCATATCTTTTATGTAGTGAGATGTATAATTTTTGGGCTGAACCTATTCCACTTTTTCATCATCTTGGTCCATGGTCCTAATCGCTCAGATGGTAAAGTAATAAGATTATGGGATCATGTGGCACAAGGTCAGTGCTCTTGACAATTGGCTTCTTAGACGATAAATCCCCTTCTATTAGCCATCTCATTGCTCTGATTCCTTTTTATGTTCCCTCTTGAAACTGTTAAGACAATTAAGCAAAAGCTTGCAAATACTATTTAACTGTGCCCGACAACTACCCTTTCTTAGTTAGTTGCTACCAAAAGTGTGCCTACGTACTTGATTGTTTGTGTGGCTCAAGCAAAATATTATTTCTTGAAGGAGAAACACCTGACATTATTCACTGATAGGATGAAGGAGCTAGACCACCATTCGTCTTTTTACGATTTTCCTCAACTTTTATCCTTGTCAAGAATCCTTATGAACACAACATTGACTCCTAAATTTTCATTATAAAATGAACTTAATGTAACCAAGACACAATTAGATGACATCAGTAAAAATTGATTGATTCAAAATCAAGAAACTGCAGAGACATCTCGAGTACTTGGTCATAGAATCTTATGTATCATGGAAGAGAGAACCTGCATTTCAGAGTGAAGTAAAATCAGAGAAGGAAAAGTGAGAGATTTAGATTGTGAAATTGAAATATGCTAAGCAGCTTGAAAAATTTTTACGACCGAAAGATTTGCTTTTTTAAGTAACGGCATGTTAAAGCAGCTGTGCATCTGCTTGCTTTTTACATTGTCTGCTTTGACCGTGGCAAAAGTTTGTTAAGCATAGTATTGTGCTTCTGAAATTGAATTGCAGGTATAATTTCTTACATGCACCTAGAGATATGCGTGGCAAAAATGTAGAAGCACTACGCACCCTTCTTGCTTTGTGCGATACTGAGATCTATGCCCTTCAAGACTCTTGGTTTGCCATTCTCGAATGTATTTCCCGCCTTGAGTATGCAGTATCATGGCCTGCTATGACTGCAACTGTCATGCAAGGATCAAATCAAATCTCTAGAGATGCTATTCTTCAGTCTCTGAGAGAGCTCTCTGGAAAACCAACTGAACAAGTATTTGTAAATAGTGTCAAATTGCCCAGTGAATCAGTGGTTGAGTTCTTTACTGCTTTGTGTAGTGTATCAGCAGAAGAATTAAAACAGACTCCAGCTCGTGTTTTTAGCTTGCGGAAGGTTGTTGAAATTAGCTATTACAATATGGCTCGTATACGCATGGTAATTTCTTCACCTGATAAAGTTTTGTTCTTTTCTGGTAATATTCTTGGGTGCTCCTAATGATGTAACTTTTATTTCCTTATTCACAATTCAGATACATATCTCATGCTAGTATTGTTCAGTCATATCTCCAGGATTGGGATGTTCTACATCTACATGCATTACTCTAATACTAGGACAGCATATCCAATGACCTCCAATAGAACAGAATAGTGAGATCAGTGAAATGCCTATTCCAGTAAAACCAATAAATGGTGAATGTAAATCATTCTTCTTGAACACTTCATCCACTCAGCTCACAACCCTTCACAATATTAATTTCGGTTCTGCTACATAGATCATCTTCTTCCACTCTGCTTGATCAAGGGCCATTTCCAAAGTCAAAATTTTCTAGGTTTACTATAATACTAATTTCATCAAATTTTCTACATTGTTCATTTATTGACCTATGTCAAGTAAGCCCAAATCATCTCAGATAGTTTTCCTACAATTTATATTTTTTAGGCACTTGTTTACCAACTTATGTTGAAACTCATTTCTAATCTTATAAATATGTGTTCTTTATGGTTTTATATGTTCTATTCTCAGGTTTGGGCTAGAATTTGGTCCGTCTTGGCCCAGCATTTCATCTTTGCCGGGAGCCATGCTGATGAAAAAGTTGCGATGTATGCCATAGATTATCTACGACAACTTGGTATGAAATATTTGGAGCATGCTGAACTTGCAAACTTCACTTTCCAGAACGATATTTTAAAGCCATTTGTCGTTCTCATGCGAAACAGCAGACGTGAATCCATACGAAGGCTTATATTGGATTCCGTTGTTCAAGTATGTATGCCTGACTCATTCAGTTAAGTGTTTTTTAGTTTTATTACAGCTGTTTTGATTTCAATGTTTCTAGTTGAATTTAACAGATGATAAAATCTAAAGTTGGAATTATAAAGTCTGGCTGGCGAAGTGTTTTCATGATTTTCACCACGGCTGCAGATGATGACCTGGAACCCATAGTTGAAAGTGCATTTGAGAATGTGGAACAGGGTTTGAACCAAAATTTCCTGTTTCTTTCTTGTTATATATTGTGCACTATTATGGAAATTTGTTAAAATGATGTCTAACACAGAGGAATGGTGCAGTTATCTTGGAACACTTCAATCAGGTTGTTGGGGATTGCTTTATGGATTGTGTGAACTGCCTGATTGGATTTGCCAATAATAAAAGTTCAGACAGCATAAGTTTGAAAGCTATTGCTCTCCTCCGCATATGTGAGGATCGTCTTGCAGAGGTTTGTTTTTTAGTATAAGGTTTTCTTAATTTATTAAGAACTTATGTTTTCAGCCAGGTTGTGTATTCAGTCATTTTTTTGCTCTAGTTTCTTAACATATTAAAAAGCTGCAGTCTTTGATGAAAATTTGTGGTTGACATAAGTGCAGTGGTAGTCATCTAATTACTATTGCATTGCTTCATTTGCAAAGTCATATTGTGGGATGAACAGGACAAGAAGAACATTTGGGATGTGATTTTGTTACTTCTGTTCATATCTTCCTTAACTTCATTGATTAATTTGCAGCCTCAATTTTGTATTGTCTTAATTTAAGAAATGACTAGCATGTGATAGGATCCTTTCTATGCCTTGGCTTTTGACTGAAAGTATACCATCTCCAGCGTCCAGTGAGTATTGACTTTTTGTTGTTTTCCCTGGCCTTATTTTGTATATTTTTTTCTTGGAATTCTGGAGAAAATGTTCAGGAACATTGAATAGTCATGGTAAGCAGATAATTTGGGCTGTCTCCTAATGCTTTCAGATAGGAAACATTTTGAATGTTTCACAATGACAAAACCCCTCTCCCAAAGGAGAAAGGGAAAAAAGAAATAGAAGAAAGAAAACAATATGGCACAACAATAATGCATATGTATGCCTCTGGTGCAGCTTATTTGTTCAAATGATTTTTTAGAATTTAATTAGTGCATTTTTTCTTCAGGCTCTTGATATTTCTGGAAATGCACTTTCTAATGATTTTATGAATTTATTTGTTGCTCTTGTTTGCATGAAAAAAAAAAAAAAACTCTTTGTAGCACTAGTTAATCATTAGAGGCCCTTTTTGAGAAAATTCAAACATTTCTGCGAAGGTACCGGCAGTGATTTATTTTCTTTCTTATCATATCCCAGGGCCTCATACCAGGTGGTTCTCTGAAACCTACTGATATCACAGCAGATGAAACTTGCAATGTGACTGAGCATTATTGGTTCCCTATGCTGGCTGGTCTTTCTGACCTGACTTCTGATCCAAGATCAGAAGTCAGAAATTGTGCACTTGAGGTTTTGTTTGATTTGCTGAACGAGAGAGGCAGCAAATTCTCATCTTCATTTTGGGAGAATGTTTTCCAACGAATCCTATTTCCCATCTTTGATCATGTGAGACATGCTGGAAAAGAGAGTTTTATGTCTTCCGGGGATGAGTGGCTTCGCGAAAGCAGCGTTCATGCACTACAGTTGCTATGTGACCTTTTCAACACTTTTTACAAGGTAGCCCAAGTGGTTGATGACATATAATCACTAGTAAAAGCTTTTTGTTTCAATCATACCCATCCATTTGCCCTAATTTTCAGCTCATTTAGTGGTTAATACAGTGTATTATCTTTTCGTGGTTAGTAGTTGCTGCTTGTTTCTTCCGTCAGAAACTAAGTATAGTAATGTTTTACGGAGTATGAATCCCCCTTCACTTCGTAGTTGCATCACCCATGAATTTAAAAAACTAATTTATGTATTTTAACACTGTTCTGCTTGTCATCATATATTGTTTTCATTTTTCAAATGTAAATTTTGGTTATTGTACTTTATCTGGCTTATAAATATCAGTCCAATTTTTTTCGCCTTTGTTGCCTTTGAAGCATTCTGCCTTCAAAGTAAAAATTTGTATTTAGTTGGTATTAAACACAATAAAAGTTTCCCAATTTGGTTTCTGTCACACCTGAAATGTCCTTTGAGTTCCCTTTTGGCCTTTTTTTTTCTCACATACTGCCTGTGAAAAAATCGACTTCATGAATTGGAAGTCCAATGTGAAGTATACTTCTAGGTTTACCTTTTGAAAGTAACATTTGCTGGGTGAGAAATAATTGCTATTAACAATCTTGTTGATGCTCCTTATAGTGGGGGCAAGGAGTGGTGTGATATTACTATCTTATTAGCGAACCTCTGGAGTTCTTACCTCAAAGGTTTGTAGGAATAATAATAGGAAATGCATTAACATTTTACTCCATTTGGATTGGAACCCATGTTGCTAATTCCATCAGCCTTCATACATTTGAAACTCATGCAATTATATTGTTTCCTGATAATTGATGTCTCATTTATGTAGGATGTGTGTTTTATGCTGCCCCCACTGCTCAGTTTACTGTTAGAATGTGCAAAGAAAACTGATCAATCAGTAGTTTCAATATCTTTGGGTGCATTAGTGCATCTCATTGAAGTTGGAGGACACCAGTTCAGTGACCACGACTGGGATACTTTGTTGAAAAGTATAAAGTAAACTCTCTCACTCTCTCTCACATACACACACATTTTTGTTTCTCTATATTTTGGTGATAAAATTGCAAGCTGCATTCTCTTTTTATTGGTTATGCCATTTGGGTGACACCTTGCTGATTGATTTTGAGCAGGGATGCTTCATACACAACTCAACCCCTTGAGCTTCTCAATGATCTGGGTTTTGAGAACAGGAAGCATCATAAAGTATTGTCAAGAGACTTGGACAGCCCTTCAACAGTATCTGGCAACTTATCATATAACCCTCACCATACTGTCTATAAAGATGGGAATACAGTGGGAATAGCATCCTTAAAAACCAGTGTTGATGGAAATGCACTGGATCACAGTCTAGAAACAGTGCACCTAGCGGATATTGAGGGATCTCAAGGTTAGTGCATTGATATGTTATATGAAAATTTCTTGTGTAACTAGTTGCAAATCGCTTGGTATATAGATTAAGTTAAAAAAATTTAAAAGAGTAACTATTCAAAACCTTTGGAGAGTGACATGTCTTACTGTAGGAATGCCATCACCATCTGACAGAGCTATAAGACCTACTGACAGTGGAGGCCTTCATCGCAGTCAAACGTTGGGACAAAAAATTATGGGAAATATGAAGGACAACCTGTTTGTGAGAAGTTTTACATCGAAACCAAAGAACCTGACATCTGATGTCATGGTGCCATCTTCTCCATCCAAGGTTGGTGTTGAATTTATAGTTTTTACAGATCTACGAATTATTGTTCTGGCTGTTTTACTTGTGCATTCAGTAGATCTTTCCTTGGCTTCAATGTACAAAATTCCCTCAATGTGCAACTGTGAAGGGTCTTATCTTTGCTTGCTGCTTCATATGCTAATATTTTTTTACCTTCAGACACCAGTTATTTCAATTTTCCTTGGAGAATAGAAGTCTCCAGAGAGGGACAGTCATGTAGTTAGTTAAGCACGCAAACTTTCTGAATTAAAAAGAAAAAGGCAACAACAGCTATGGATTGATTGATTCCTAGAATGCTCAAAAACTTAAAACTGCAAACATTATGATTCAAAAATACTAAGAATTAGAAACATGGGATGCATTGAGCCCTATAGTCATCTACAAAAGCAAATAAGACTCGACTACTTTTTAGATCCCCTTTAGGAGGGAGGGCCCCACATGACCCATTACTCTAATTTTCTGGCCAATGCCCCTGAAGGGGATTGGGTTAGCTTATTGGATTCTGGAGCTCTTTGTTGATCATTATCAAAACTTGAAGGAGTGACCACTTGTTCACATGAAAAAAATAAAACCAAAATTCATTCTCTTTCCTGTTTCCCAATCACAGTTTATGGCTATATGGTCCAAATTTTCTGTATGATGGAATGGAACATTACTATTTGATGATTTTAGATGAACTTTCATAGCCAGGAGTTAGTACAAACTTGATTTCATATCATAATTTTCTTGAAGCAATATGAGTGCTAAATGCATGTGCATTCTAAATTGTGTCATGACTTCTATGTGGATAGAAACCCCTAAATGCATCGATCATTGGTTTTGGAGATGAAACACGGCTTCCTTACCTAACCACCCTTGAAAAACCCTTGTGGAAATTGAGTATGAGTTCCGTAAATTGCCAAATCTGTTGATCTTGCTTTGGTTGATTTTGGCTATGAAATAACTAGCTTGGTTGTCAAAAAACAAGCGATCATGGAAGATATTTAATTGTCTCTGATGCATCATTGCATTGGTCTATGAAATGCTTTATTAAACTGCTTTGTTTAGCTAATGAGTCCCTATTTGAGCCTTAAATGTGCTGAAAATTTTGAACTTATATTTTACTTGTCCTCTAGTTTCCTGATGCTACTATGGAAACTGATACCAGAGATGAGGAGGAAAGTCCAGCGTTGGGAACTATTAGGAATAAATGCATAACACAGCTGCTACTTCTAGGTGCAATTGATGGTATTCAGGTAAAGAATCAGTTTCTTGATTATCTGATTTTTGGGTTGAGAGTTTTTATCATTGTTTTTATTTGATTGGTCAGTCCTAATTATTAATTATCTTATCATTATTTTTTATTCTTCGGAGGGTCAAAATCTACCACATTTACTTATGTGTCGATTGCTTAGGACTTGCAAAATCATGAAGCAGTTACTGTTCGCTCTAACCCTTTTTCATATAAATGTGCTTCATGGTCATTGGAAGTTCAGAAAATGTAGTTAACAAATTCATCTCTTAACATTACTGTACTTGTATACACGCAGACTGAGGAAAGACATTAAGTTGAACATGGAGTGAGCCTTCTACCTACCTATAAGTGGTGTGATGGGTCATATGGGTACCCATTGCTAATATGCTCTCAGAATATATTTATAACATGTTTTTAGTTGACATTTTTCAACTTGCAGAAGAAATACTGGAACAAGTTGAATACACAACAAAAAATCAACATGATGGAAATTTTGTTCTCTGTCCTGGAGTTTGCTGCCTCATACAATTCATATACCAACCTCAGACTGCGAATGCATCAAATTCCCGCTGAAAGGTTTGCTAATACATGCCTTGACTGAGAAACTACTCATTTTTAGCCATGCCTTTACTTGGTTACTTGCATGAGGCAAATTTTTTGTAACACGAGAATCTTTTCCTGGTTAGACCACCGCTGAATCTTCTACGCCAGGAGTTGGCTGGAACTTGCATCTATCTGGATATCCTGCAAAAGACAACAACAGCAGTTAATATTCATAAAGAGGAAGCGGTCAAAGAAGAGAAACTTGAAGGCATAGCTGAAGAAAAACTTGTGTCTTTTTGTGAACAGGTGCTGAGAGAGGCATCTGATTTTCAATCTAGAGTGGAAGAGACAACTAGTATGGATATCCATCGAGTTCTAGAACTTCGGTCTCCCATTATTGTGAAGGTATGTATTATGACATATAATGTTTCCTTAAATTTGTGGATTACCAGTTCAGAAAAGAAGTATGTAGGCTCTTCTCGTTCCCCCTTTTTACACTTTTCCGTGTGTGGGGGAGGGGGGAGGGGGGAGGAATGGGGATGAGGATTGGGAGTGGGAGTGGGAGTGGGAGTAAAGATATATTAAACATTAGAGTGCAGAAGGAAGTTGGTGTACTTTCGGGTGTGATTGTTGGTATCCGATGCTGTCATTAACATGAGTGGAGCCTAAGGGTTATCATCACTGCTATAAAAATTTGACTTGAAATCCAATCTGAAATCATGCACCAGTCCAAACCTGGAACGGAGACACCAAAACATAGGTCATTTGTAAACCATTGGCTTCAATAAAAATTGTTTGACAGCAGAAGTGCCTATCAAGGCTTTGTTGAGTTGGAACTTATTTGCGTATATCATATGTTGAAATAGCTTCTCCTTGAACTTTTGTTTTGGTGCTTTGGCTCAAGCAGTCCTCCTTTGCATATAACATTAAATACCTGGTATCAACAAGCGCCTTCACCTTAATATTTATGACATGTAGCGTTGAAAAAAGGTGAAAAAGAAAAAGATAAAGCATGGCCAAATAAAATATTGTAATTTCTAAACTGGAAATAGCAGCAGTATCTTCTTGTCTTTCTTCTCTCTTTCCACTTCCTTCTTTCTTTTCCATTGTTGATCTCCTTTTTTCAGCCTTTCCTCGTCTTTCTAGGTTCTCAATCACCACAAGAATAATTTCGAGAATGCTATTTTTCTTATAATTTTATGGCAAGAGTTTTAATTTTTAATTCTCTTTAGATGATGCTTTCAATTTCAGATATGAATATCACGATTCTAGTACTGGAGTTTTGGTATCCATTGGGCAGTGTAATGTGGTTCGATCATGTTAAGTTATTGCCAGGAATCTTATCTCTCTTCAAGGACCATTCCAGTCACTTTTAGTGCAAGCAAAAAAATTAGATATATTTTTGGTTGCAAATACTATTACTATTCATTGCGTGAAATCCAGTTATTTGTTTCTCAGTAAGGCTTCAAGTACACTGAAATTTGGTTGTATAGTGCTTATTAGGCAAGTAAACTGTGGTTGACTAAGAAGTTGAAGGAGAAATTGGTGGTTAACTGAGATACATCTGCAATCCTTAATCCAATTTTCTGTGGTTTTTGAGGAGGGCCAGATATACGGGAAATTTTAACTTACAAAAAAGTGTTTTGGTCGGTTTTCTGCAATTTCGTTTCCTTTTTTATAAACTTAAGTGATATCTAAGCTTAATCTACGGGCTTCCAGGTGCTGAGAGGTTTGTGCCAAATGAACCCCCAGATTTTCAGAAATCACCTCAGAGATTTTTATCCTTTCATTACGAAACTTGTCTGCTGTGACCAGGTAAACTCCTATGTCAGAGAGACTTTTGCAAGTTCTATTTGCATAATCAATTAGGAAATATAAAGTTTAGATGATTATTCTACTGTCTTGTCTTCTGTTGGAATTTTGAGATTTTGGTCAAAAGTTGAGTGAGCCTAAATCTCCTTGAACCAGCCCTGTTTATTTCAATGGGTTGCTTTTTAACACAGACCTGAAAGAGTTTCTTGTCAAGAACGAATGCTCCACTCTCTAATTCTGACATAACTGTTCCAAAGCATTCCTTTCTGCTTGTTATGCCATGCTTAATTCTAATGATAACCTGTGTCTGCAATAATGGCTAATTCAATATTTAGGTTCTACAGGACTACATGCCTGTGCACACTCCCTTGCAGGCAAGAAGTATGAGTCAGGGCCTATAGTAGAACCTTATTATTATTAAAAGTCTTATTTAGTAATTTACTGCTTGTCACTATGATGGTAGGAGTTTGGATTGATGACCACAACCTTATCCTCCTTTGCAAATGTTGTTCTGTTGATTTTGTTCCCAATATTGACATTAATAACCAAAAGCATTATGCCTTCTGGTCCTTGGAAGGGTGAAGATTTTCCTAATTCTTATCAACCGTCCAATTGAATTGTGAAATTGTAATGGGGTGGATACCATATTTCAATCAAGGTCCTCTTTCGTGATGCAAGAGAGATGAATTTATGAACTTCCATTTTGGGATTGAAAAACCAAAAAAAAAACCCAAAATTTGTTAAGATTGAGTATCAACAAGATGAACAATGAAAAGAAACAAAGAAAACATTAAGTGCTCAAGTACAACTATGATAAGGTAAGATCACTTCTAGAATTCTAACAAGTCTCTCCCTTTTCAGATGGAAGTCCGTGGTGCGCTTGCAGATCTTTTTATCAAGCAATTGAGCACACTGTTGTCGTAGGACATCAAGTGTTTTTGAAGGTTAGAATGTTTGTAAATCGGGAAATGGATGTCTCTACTGGTCAATTACCTGGTGATGCATATATAGAAGGTGTCTTTCTTCCCTTTCCCGTGATCTTTTTCTCTCATCTGTAAAATTTTGTAGTTCGATAAAAATGCACTTCATTTTATACCCTGTTGGAGGCCATCTAGCTTGTTAGAACTTGACATTGTCTAAAGCGAGAGTGTTCAATTGCCTTTGGAGCTGGAAAATTTATACTGTTGAAGAAAAGGAGATGACTGTTTTGGCCCGTGTATTGTAGCTTTGGAGATTTTGAAATCCCCGTTATACCCTTCATTTATAAAGCTTCATTATCATTTTATTGTCCAAAATTTAATGACCGTTGGTTCATATTTGAAGTTTATCAACAGTTGGATCTAGATCAAAGGACCCATATTGACAATAAAATGTTTTCTGGCAGGACATTGCATCAATATAGTGCTAAATTTTGTGTCGATATATTCAAACTTGGCCACATTGAAAAATGTAAATCTAATACATAAGAGCCGGTTCGTTTAATGTTCATTTAATTTTTTATTGTCAAATTGAAAACTCATCTGTAAAATTTTGTAGTTTGAATAGTTGTCTGTTTGTAAGCAACAAAATAATCTGAGCTCTTGTATCTTCATGAAGCGCACACAAATCTAAGCTTTGTATTGCTACAGAATAAAAAAAATAGAGAAAAAAAAACATCACCTTATCCCTTTCTCCAAAATACTTAATTTTTTATTTTTCTATTAAAATATTTGTAAGTAAGATTAAATTGGCATTTTAGTGAGTGCAATAGTTTGATTTTATCAGTACCCAAAAACAAATTAAAAAATATTAGGAAAAAAAAAAGAAAAAACACAAATGATAAGGTAGACTCGGCCCTTGACTGGCCCATGATCAACATGTCAGAATTTGTTGACCACGGGTCACGGGTTAGAATCCATAATCGGCTTGTGTTCACGGGCAGGTTACGGGTTGGGTTTGCCCAACCCATTAAATTGTTGGGTCGGATCTGGCGGTTTTGGCCCGTGGAACCGTTAGGTCCGACCCGATGTTTTTTTTTTTAAAAAGAATTATTAATTTTCGGATACCCTTTACCAAATTATTGTATCTTGACATATCAAAGCTATCAAAATTGTTCTTATGTACAATAAAAACAGTAGTTTTTTAAAAAAAAAAAAAGTAATATTTTATCATAAAAATATTATATATAGGCAGATCTAAGCAACTATGGGAGAATGTTTTAAAAATTTGTAGCACTAAAACAAAAAAATATCAAAATCTATTATGATAATGTAGAATGAGATGACTATAAAATGATCAATGAGATTGAGAAATGAATATTAAGTTAGTGATTTTTATTCTTTTTTTAAAAAATTATTTTTAATTATATAATTTAAATTTTAGCTAATATTTTTTTCAAAAATTTAACTGCAATTTTTTTATTGAAATTTAGTTTAAACTTTAAAACTTGAAGTTGAGCATCGATTTTTTTTTTTAAATTTATTGTAACTATAGTATTTGATATTTAAATTTTAGGTAACAATTATTTTTTTCAAATTAAAATTAAATTTTTTTCATTATGTTCAAAAATTAATAATATTTTTTTGAAACTTAAGTTCAAAATTTTTTATTCAAATTTAAGTTTAAAATTTCAAACCCTTGTTTTTATTTTTAAAAAGTTGTAATTTCATAAAATTAATGATCAGTTAAGAGTTACAAATTTTCAAAATATAAATCAAAATTAAAAATAAAAAATAAAAAAATTCAAAAGGTCGAACCCGAAACCGAAACTGTAATTGGAATCGGCCTACCGATTCTGGAATCCGAACCATAACCTGCCTTGTCGGTTAGGGTTAAGGATTGAGATTTTTCCGAACCGTAAAACCGACGATTTCGAATCGAAACCGACAATTTTGGAATCGTGGGTAGATCTAAACTTAGCAATGAGCTCCGTCATATCTTGGAAGCTATTTTTGCCAGTTCCAAGAATACCAAATTGGTGGGGATGAAATAAACCTTAAGCGATGAGACAATGCACGCGCCTTCAACTCATTTCTACAGTTTTATTTCTAATATTCCACCAAGCTAAGTTGTCCTATTTTTCTAACAATCTAAGCCAAACAAGTCAATTTTTGGGTAGAATAGTAATTTTATTTTTTGTAAAAAAACTAATAGATAGTACGCGCAAATATATAATTTCTATTGTTTACATTAATTTTTTTTTAATTTCTCATATTTCCAACCCCTTGTAAAGAAATAGAACAAGAAACTCCATTAGAAGAAATTTGAAAATGCCAATTTTAATAGTGACTTCTCAAATTCATGCCCCTAAACATTCTATGGCAAACATGTTTTCATTAAACATCTAACAACATATATTTTGCCCATTTTAGATATTTCTAATTGATTATTATTATTATTATTATATATATATATATATATTATATATATATATAATATATATATATATATAAACTTGACTGATCTCATAGTCATACAAGCTAACTAAATAGTTTGGCAACATTGGACGGGCACTACAAGAAAATTGCATTTTAGCGACGCAAAATTTCATCACTAACATACTAAAATCCATTGCTAATGAAAAAGTATTCTTGCATTGAAAATGAATTATTTAAGATGAAGATAACCCAAAAACAAAAAAAATGGAGAAAAGTTAAAACAAACTACAAATCTACAAATCAACCAAAACTTAAGGTTGTCTTAAAGAAACAGCAGCCACAATTTATGAACATGGATGATTCAAAACAGAATCATACATGTTTCTATTCTGTCTGAAACCACGTATAAAAATGCATAAACAAGAAAACTATATATGCGTATGTCATCAAGCTGCACAACTGCTTGTATAGAGCAGTAGAACTAAGCATGAAATAGTCGAAAATCACATAACTTAGGAGGATAACAGAGAGGAGCATTAATCTCACTCAGGAGGTACCGAAAAATCTCTTTGATATAGAGATTTTTGCGGTGGAAGATGTTTAGGTGCTTTTGTTCATTGAGGAAAGACTCCATGACAGTCTCAGCTTCCTCCCTGGTGAGCTTATCTTCTCCCTGCACCTCCTTCAAGAATTTGTGAAAATTCTCAACATTCATTGATCCATTTTCCCAATAATTTTCAAATAAAGCTTTGATATCAGCAGGCACTTCAGCTTCTTTCAGCCTGAACCTCCTTGTGAAACAACAACATGCTCTGTATGTTTGCTTTGGCATGTCTGTTTTCTTGCTTTTTTTTCTTTTCTTTTTTTTAGCACCTTACAAAATAGAGAGGGTAATGAGAATACTGGTGCTTTTTGGCATGTTTTTGGCTTGGAAATTGAGAATTTTGTACATAGTTTTTATATCGCAAAGTCAAGATTAATCAGGTGCTTATTAGAGAATAATTCAGTATAGGAAATACTATCGACGTGTTATCTTCCCCTTGGCTGTATGAGAGGAGAATCGGTTCTCTGGAACTGATCTCCCTTCGAAAACAGCAACAAAAAGACGAAATCCGCGTATAATTCCCGTCACGTGGAGCCGCAGCACCAAACTCACAGAAATTTGGCCCATTTTTTCTTCAACCGGAGCCACGGCCCTGGAATATGGCGCTGCGGCGCCATGTTTCTGGCAAGTGGTGCCTGCCAACACATTTCAAGGCATTTTCGCCTCTTTATCATTTCAATTAGCTTTTCTTGTCTTTTGATCAATTGTAGCTCAATTTATTGACTTTCCACAGCAGCTTGAATAGACATAAAATTATGCCTAAAATAAACAGATATACCAGATTAGAGAAAGCTTCCTCTCACGTCTAAATCTTGTGCTTAATTTTTCTTTTTGAAATAAATTGAAATGAGATAAGTTGTCAACATAATTCTCTCTCTTAAATTCTTAAAAGATTTTAAGGGGTCGGGTCAATGACTTATGAGCAAAGAAGTATGTATAAATACATACACTGCCTCAGTAGCGCCTCGGCATTGAAATATTGTGGACTTTAGGGGCCGCAGTCCTGGAATATGGCACCGGTTCTCTTTTTTTTGCCTCTGTAAATCTCATGAGTTTGCACCGCGGTGCCAAAATATAGGGCTGCGGTGCTATCTTTGACTTTTGGTTGACTTTTGCTTGTAGCTTTGTTTTTATTCTCCTTTGATGTGTTTCTGAGTAATCTACAAAACACAACCAAAACACTTAAAAAGCGATATAAAATTCTTAATATAGGTATAGAATCAACTCAACACCTTGAGGTTATCATGACTCAACTTCCATTATGGTCATGGTTCAAATCAACACCTTCAATCATCTTTATGTGATCCCAGACCTTAAAGCTCTGGTAAGACAAAAAGAAAAGAGTCAGCCAACAAAACAGACTCATACCAGCTGCCAAATAGCTTCAAAAATGCACGCGACGATTAAGAACATAAACGCTTCCCAAACAATTTAAGTCTGAAGAATGTGAGTTTCTAGGCCCAAAAAACTAAGAACACAACCAGCCTCAAATAGGGGAAGAGGCTTAACCAACTTTAGATGGTGAATCTCATTAATCTAACACGGCCTAGGACCTATTATACGAGTATGTGCATTTATGTGAACCTATCAAACAGAACTAAAACTAAAATGATCATTAGGTGAATACTTGAAATCATAAAGACTTGAAATCATTCATTTTTTTATGTCCAGGAGATAAACAAATCTCTAACCTTGCAACAAACTTGAAGGGCATCATTTCCACAACCTTGTTGTTCCTCTTGTATCCGTTTGGCCGACTCCACAAGAGATTTGCGACTATACTTAACCTCAATCAGTTCAAGTGTTGGAATTTCTCCAATACCATCTGGAATCTCACTTAGATGTCGACAATAATGAAGCAGTAGGGACTTGAGGCTTGGGAAGTGGCTACTCTCAGTTATCCAATGCCGGAGATCTGATTTGTGAATTAACAGAAATTTCAGCTGAGGAAAATCTCCTTCAGTTGTTTCCCATTTGTCACCTTGGCAAGTGAAATGTCTTAGTTTAAGCACTTGAAGATTAGGCAATGAACCAACAATTACATATATTTCCAAGGAAGTTTCCAACCACTCAAGGTTAACTTTTTCAGTGTACTAGGAAAAACAGGACTAAGCTTTCCCGGACAAGAACTGTATTTATTTAATTTCAAATTTTCTAGTTGATGGAGATATACAAGATTGTAGAGGTGATAGTCTTCATCATATTTGCCTCTAAAATAAGAGACTCCCAATTTTTTAAGGTTTGGAGTCATTTTGAGGATCCCTATGGTACACACAGAGTATGTTGATATTGAAAGTGTTTAACAGGTTTTCTAGAGCAAACGTTGCTTCTTCTGGATTGGGTAAGAGAACAGAACAGGAGGAAACAAGATGCCTTAATTGTGGCATCCTCCAAATTTCCAATGGCAAATATAGCATACCTAATGGATATGTGTTCCTTGGATCGATGATTAAGGTTTGAAGATTTTGGAGGTTTGATATGGATGCAGGAATTTTCATGGGATAGTCGAAAGCAAGGTACCTTGAATGAAATAGATCAAATACTTGAGCAGGGAGCGAGACATAGGCTTTAATGCCGAACGAGTTGGCATTTACCACATCCAATACCCTGAGGAATCTAAAGTATCCTAAATAGCCTAATGAACTTCCACTACGCAGGAAGCATAAAATAGTACGGATGGTTGAGCCATAAATGTTTGCAAGGCAATTTAGATCAGAATGAGTTATACTTACACGGCGCTGATTTTTTATGCTTTTTTTGGGAACAAACCTATCCACATGTTGAAGAAACTTCTCTTCCTGGGCTTTTCTTATGCACAAGTCTCGTACCATATCATGGAGGCTGCAACTTTTGATTTTGCCGTTAGATTTCCTCTTGGTGACCAAAACAAGACTTCTCTTGACAAGATCCTCCAAATATTATTCCGCCCCCACTTCAAAGCTTTTAGATACACTTGCTTCCATAAAGCCTTCAGCTATCCACAACTTGACGAGTTTGGAGACATGGATCTTGTAATCTTCTGGAAAACCTCCCATGTATAAGAAACACGGCCTTAAATGATGAGGCAAGTGGGTGTAACTTAAAGATAAAATCTTAGCAAATTGTTCATCACTTGGAGCAACAGCTAAATTTACATTTTCTGCAATATTCTGCCAGGAAGCTTGAGTGTGACTGACCGTGGAGAGAAGTCCTGCAATCACCACAATTGCAAGCGGGAGTCCACTGCAGCTTCTTGCAATCATCTTTCCAATGTTCTCCAATTCTAGAGGACAGTTTTCTTTTTTAAACACTTTCTGTCGCAACAGATCCCAACTTTGATTCACATCCATGAAACGCATCTCATGAATAGGGCTAGAAGAGTCGGCATAAGCAGCCACATCTGATAGCCTTGTGGTTAAAATGACTCGACTTCCATTATGGTCATCAGGAAATATCATCTTTACCTCATCCCAAGCCTTTGTACTCCACATATCATCCATTACAATGAGATACCTCCTACCCTTTAAACTTTTGTACACATTTTCTGCCATTGATTTATCGCTCTGTCCAGATCTTTCTGCATTGGACACTTTCATGGAAACTAGGAGGGCTGAAAGAATTTCTTGTGCACTATAATCTTGTGATACTGTGACCCAAGCACGAATATGAAAGTAGTGCTTCGTTAGTGGATCATCATAAGCATTTCTAGCAAGAGTAGTCTTACCAATACCTCCCATGCCAATGATTGGGATGACTTGGAGTTTGTATGATTCTCCACAAAGCCGAGCCTTTATTGCTATCAAGTCGTCCTCAAAACCAACCATTGCATCTTTGTGCGTGGGTGCAAGTCTTGATGATGAACTAGCAGCAGGAGAATCGCCGGGTTGTACATCTTTGATTCTGAAGCAATTCTTGATGTCCATCACCTCTCCAGCGATTGAATCAATTTCCTCTGTTACTTTTTTCCAGCTATACTTGCCACTTGGATGGTGTTCAGACTTAGCTTTTGATCGTCCAACAGTCGACTTGATCAATCTATAACGTGACCGAACTTGTTTCCACATAAAATATTCAATAACATCTTCTGCTTCATTTGCTAACATCTTCTGCTTCATTTGCTACATCCCTGATTCGTCCTTCCAAACTGTTGGCTTTCTCTGGAAAATCTTCAAGAAACGCTTGCAAGAAAACGATGTGTTTATGGATAGATATAATTTGTTGTTTTTGATGAAGAGAAATGGAATACTGATGATGATTCAGGATCTGGTCTATGGTTTGTGCAAGTGAAACAAGAACAGCATAAGCCATCTCTCATATACACAAACAATTCTTTTTTACAAGATTTTGCAAAATCAAATGAAAGAATAACAAGAGGGCTAGCATAGAGACACAAAGAAGAGTTTATATCAGCAAAAACCATGTGTAATATCCTGTCTCCTTATATCTTTGGTAATATTTCTCCCCCAGGGATAAAGGTATCTTCTGAAAAATAAAGTTGCTCATTGAAATCATCAAATTGTGACATCTGAACAATATTTAATTTTTTTTTCTTAATTATTTGTTGAACTTATCACTATGAATTTTCAACATTAATTGACAGCTTTTATGCACGTATTCATGACTAAACATTTAAAGTTTTATTCTCCTAAGAATGAAAGTCGTATTTGAATGTAATTTAATATGTTTTTAACTTATCTGCCACACAAGCATAATACATGCACCTACATGAACGTTGAACACATCAAAAATGCCCTTTCAAGATTCAGAATAAGTAATGTAAGAAATTGATTCAACCGTCTTACAACTTTACATAGGACTCTCTTCTTTCTTCCTTAGTTATCTAATTATAGTAATTGCAACTATATTTAAGTTAGAATACACATGTCTTTCCTCAAACGAGAACAAACTCAAACTTTTATAAAGATACTAGTAAAGTGCATGTGCTTTGCACGCAATTTGGATTTTCTATTGTAACTGGTTTGTATCTCATATTGTAATACAACTAATACATGTCAAGTATATATTGATAATGTTATTTTATGTACTTACCATATATTATTAATATTAGAATTAGAGATACAATACTAATTGCAATAGAAGATCTTAAGTGCTTTCTTTGCGTGTAGTATATTAACACCTATTATCGAACAATTTTTTGAGATTTCCGTTATACCCTTCATTTATATGACTTCATTATCATTTTAATATATTCAGGCCTAGGCCTAAACCTAACAACCCTTCATTCATATTTGAAATTTAGCAACACTTGCATCTCAGTAGAAAATATCAAAGACCCATATTGACAATAAAATGTTTCTGGCGAATATAGTGCCAAATTAAGCATTGATATATTCAAACTTGGCCGCATTTCAAAATGTAAATCAAATACATAAGAGCCCGGTTATTTTATTTTCTTGTTTTTTCATTGTCAAGTCGAAAACTCAAACTATTAATAGTTGGACATGTTTTCTAATATTCAATTAACTATTAAGACAACTGTTAATTTTTGAGTTGTCTATTTTGATTAGTTGTGTAAGCAACATAATATTCTGAGTTGTTGTATCTTCATGTCAGGCCGAATAATGAGATGTTACATTCGATGTACAATACAATGAGTATGTACATGATTAACAAGTGTCTCATTTTAATGGAAATTGTTCTAACAAATGGAGTTGACTGTGTTGGAATGAATACTGGAAAGAGACTTTCATTTCCAGTCTCCTATTTTTTTATTGAATTTAATGAGACTTGTAGCAGCAAGATAAGTTGACTTTGTTCCTGAGGTACATACCTTTGAAACAGCAAGCATGTGTCGAGTATGAAGTCGCACTTGGATAGTACTAGGACTCTTGTGCCCCGACCCTAAGCCTATTTGAATTGACTCTGTATCAATGCAATCTCAGCACTCGAGGGTTTTCCAAAACCCTCTACTTTTCTTTCTTATCTTTTCAAAAAGGGGTTGATGAACCCCTGTTGATAATAGATGAAATAAATTAAAAAATAAAAATAGATACCTGAATGTCTAGTAACAATTTTTCCCTTTTCACACGTCCTATTAGTAAAGCATTACTGACTGATCAGGAAGGGCCGTTGAGGAACCCAACTTCTCGGTTGTCTTGTCCTGTTGGATCAAAGGCTCGCATGACATGATTGTTGAGCTAATTGCTCATTTTCCCACGAGAAAGGATGAGAATAATTACAGAATGGATTGTCAGCTATGCCAAGATCGCAAATAAATGGATTCTTTAACTAGAAAGAATTCGGTGCAAATGTTGGATACCTATTCAAATATTTTTGCAACTCAATCATAGATGATGGAGATGATAATGAAAGAAAACAATTAACTATATACGCGATACTGGTTCAAGCCAAAAATATTATACCAAGATCGAGGCCAATGCACCAGCCAGCCAAACCAGTGTAGTGGCGAACACGCTGTGGAGGAAGCATGGCCTTAAGAAGAAAGAATAGGCTGAATTGACTAAAGATTTTTCCTCCCGGATATAGCATGTAACATCTGATGTATTCTACCCTTCATGTATCACTCACAAATCTAGGTTTTGTGATGCTAAAGAAAAAGGAAAAAAAAAAAACATCATATTTCCCCTTTCTTCAAAATACTTAATTGTTTTTATACAGAATATTTTAAACAAGTAAGATAAATTGGGCATTTATTGAGTGCAATAGTTTTATTTTGTTTGTACCAAAAAAAACATAAAAAAACAAAGAAAAGAAAGAAAAAACTAAGCATTGAGCTCAATCATATCTTGTAAGTTATATTTGCAGTCCCAAGAATACCAAATTGGTGGGATGAAATAAACCTTAAGGGATGTGACAATGCACAAGCCTTCAACTCATTTCTGCAGTTTCATTTCTAATATTCCACCAAACTATTGTCCTATTTTAAATGTATGCCAAACAAGTCAAATTTTGGGTAGAATAGGAATTTTATTTAAAAAATTGGTGGGGTAAACAATACAAATAATAGATAATACGCGCAAATCTATTAATTTCTATTATTTACATTAATTTTTTTGTATAATTTTTCATGTTTCCAACCCCTTATAAGGAAATAGGACAAGAAACTCCAATGCCAAGTATTTATTGATAAAAATGTTTCAACCAAGTCACATATCAAGTCTACTTTAAAAATGTCAATTTTTAGTGACTCTTCAATTTTTTGCCCCTAAATTCAAGTGAAATAGTAAGACAAGAGTCTTTTATCTATTCTCATGAGATCACAGCAGGGAGCGAGGAAAAAGACATATATGGTAGAATCGTTACCATTACAACCCTAATCTAAATGTCGAGGCTTCTTCCTTTGTGATAGAAAGATCTCTTATATTGATTAGTACTGATTAACCCATTCTAAATAAATATAATGTAATATTTGACTGATCTCATAGCCTCATACAAGCTAATTAACATCACTTGGCAGCATTGCATAGTGGCAAATATTCAAATTTTATTTATATGGTAATATGTATGTATTCTCTGTGTGTTTAAAATGAATTACATAGCATTTTAACCAAGAAAGATGAAAATAACCCCAAAAAGAAAATGGAGAAATTAAAGCAAACTACAAAGTACAAAGCCTACAAATCAACCAAAAACTTAAGGTTGCCCGAAATCAATATATACTCTCACTTCTACTCTTCCTTTTTTCCTCTTATCTTTTTTCTTTTCTTTTTTTCTTTTTTTCTTTTTCTTTTTTCATTTTTTTTTTCCCTTTCATGGGGTGTAATTCAAAGATCTTTGCTGGAACCAGTATGCAATGTCCTCGCACTGTACTTAACTTTAGCTCTATAAATTCTTATAGCTTTTATCAGCCCTCAAAAGTTCCATCTCAACTTTGAAAATCATTCAACTCTAGTGAACTTCAGGCTGCAGTAGGACGTTTGAATAAATCACGCACTATATGGTGCAGGCATTGGCAAGTTCTTGACAATTCCGCAGAGCAGCTCACCGTCAGGGATGTTGTATTCATCGCGAAGGGATCGTGCTGGAGAGAGCACGCTAACGTAGAGCTGCTGCCCCAAATACTGCCTCTCCAACACAAGGGACCTCAAGTTCCACATGCCTGCATTGTCCAGGGTGGTCATGATGGCTGCCCAGCATTTGGGATATACTTGGATTGTGTGCCTGCTCACTGCATCTATCAGATTGTAGTTCTTCCTTTTTTCTTGTGTCCACCTTCCTGGCTCAATCCTGTTTGCAAAAAATCATGCATGAATTAGTATATGTGAATTTATAACATCAAATCTTGGAGAATGTTATAGTTGTTAAAAGGGATTTTCATTTTCTCTGCTGTCATTTAAAATTTAAATCGAGCGCACTGGTTGTATAAAAGGACAATTTATGAAAATATTGAACGCAATGATGTGATTTGGATATTGAGTACTTACGCGACAGGGAAGAAAGAATAGCCAGACAAGTGCCATGATTGAACACTTTTCTCATGGTTCTCGAATATGATCTCAACAAAGTTGCGGAAAGTTCCATTGATCACATCGGGAGCAATGGTGATCTTGTCACCAACATCTGCTGCTGGTTCATCCTGAACGATATCATACTTGAACACTTTGTCTGCAATCCCAAAGTATTCAGCTAACTTCAATGGTGTCTCGGGATCAGTATGTGAGACTCCATTCACAGCATACCTGAGCTTTCCATCAACCGTTCCAGCTGAATTCACAACCTTGATTGTGCGTGTGATGTTGATTTTGCCATAGTGGTATGAGCCCTGAGGATTAGGCCTGGCTGCACTGGCTGTTAGGTTCCAACGTAGGGACCGGAACTGGTTGAGGGACCAGGCCCACCCCACTGGAGCCTCTGGCAGAGCTGGCGAGGCGGGGCTGTTGCTGCCAGCATAGCGGATGGTGGCGGTGGAGGTGAGCGCCGTCTTCGTGAACCGTGTGGAGGCTACGAGGTAATAGTCCTTAGGTGTTTGATCCGCAGTGACCAAAACAGAGTAGCATTGCCCCAAGTGCACATCAAGGGAATCATACACATTTTGGACCGTGTGGGATCCTTCAATCTCCACCAGCTTCATGGTGTGGCCTTGAATCCTGACGTTGATGGAGTTCTTCATCCCCACATTGCAAAATCTATATCTATAGGTCTTGCCAGGAATCATGGTGAACATGGGCTCATCAGTCCCATCCCCCTTCCCATGCTTGCCATTGATGATGACACCATCAGGCCTGCCAATAGTGCGCCCACTGTCCAAGAACTTCTTCAACGTGGCGTGGCCTTTTGTGTACCAATCACCCACAAGCACATTGTACTCGGCCTCCGGCCAGGGGAAGGGCACGGGGATCAACTCACGGCTGTGTATAGTAAGGGGGCCATAGCCACCCGCAGCACGGTGGAGGGCGGTGGTGGGGTAGTAGTAGTAGCTACCTATCTGGTCCTTAACCTGGAAGTGAAACGTAAAGTTGGTGCCTGGCTGAATAGGACAATTGGTGCCTAAGGTGCCCTCTTGCCAAGAATTCTTCCTCTGCTGAATGCCATTCCAGGTGAAGAGCAACGGCTCGTCCAGATGATTGAAGACATTAACAACAATATTGTTGTTGGAAGTGCAATTGATCCAGGGGCCAGGGAACTGGCCATTGATGGTAATGACTTGTTGAGGGACACCTAAAGGGGAGAGGGTGCCATAGTTAACATTCCATGTGTAGAACAAGTAGGGATCCTCAGAGTGTACCAGAACAACAAGTGTTGAAATTAGTGCAAAAAACAACAAGTTCGGCCTGCCCATATCAAAAAGAACAACAACTTTTGTCGAAAAGAGAAAGAGGAAGAGATCAGAAAAAGTTTTTTGTTGTGGAAGAGTGGCAAAGAATCATCAGAAGTGTGATTGAATGGGGGAATAAGTAGACATTTTTATATGTGGAGGGAAGAAGAATAAGGGCCGTTAGAATTTGAAGCATTGGCCGCAAGCAGCGTTGGAATTTGTTGCGAAGTTTTTCTTAGTATGGTCTTCCTTCAATTTCTCCCATCACTTGTCTTAATTTGGTTCCTCAACTTCCTTGCCATGCAATCCCTTTCTCTGTCACACAGGCAACGTTGAACCAACACAAATATTTGGACACGGACATGACACGGACACATGAGAACACAACATATGTAAAAAATATACGAAAACACGCTTATAAAAGATTTACATAATTGAATTTATATTTAATAATCAATAACTAAATTTTTTTAACAATTTAATTAATAAAAAGTGTTGATCCCGAGTTCCATTATTTTTATATTCATGTATATATAGAACATATATTTGAAGTGTCCGTATTTATAAAATATCAAGTATTGATATTACTTGACTTTAAAAAAAATATATATATCATACCATGATGTCGATTAAATATACATTTCATCATATATTTACATACATTCACACACACGTATGTATGGATGTGTATAACAATGTGTGGTCACCAAATGTGCATCTATTAAACCTTTTAGAATTATATGTACGTTATAGTCCATCAACCGGTTAGACATTATACTCAAAATAAACAAGTCATACCTTGATGTGAAATTGGAATAGAAACATTCACCACTTACATGATTATTAGTTCATGTTTTTAAGATCTGTGAGAATTTGTACTAACCAAAATTTATGCTGTCTTAAAAACAAACAAAAATGTTAAAAATTGATGATATCTGAATCAACGTTTGAATTAATTAACTAAATCAAAAATAGGAAAGCTCACTTTGAACAAACAAGCTCAATATTCGACACACTTTGTTCGTCGATAAGGTCATTAGACATGGCAGAAGGTATTCTATGGCGTTTTAGTATACGAGATGTGGCCAGTTTTGCGGAATTATAGTTCAAAACAATCACCCTTTCATCATCCAAATCGAATCTAACGTTCTCTTTGCTACTGTCTTCCACAAGTTGGCACAAATGTTTCAAGTTGTCGACTTCTATGCCATTGACCTTCTTCACCTGCAAAATGGCCCAATTATTTGCAGAAGAGAATATACAATGAAGAGAGGCGGTGCTTATCGTGCACACAGAGAAAGCACATAACTTCAAAAGCAGCTGCTCAAAATCATTTCGAAGAAATCAATTTTCAAATAGTCAACAACAGAACAATAGAGAATTATACAATCTATGTGCTCTCTTTTGGAGAGGTGCCTTTTGTTGTACATCTGAAGAGAAACTATCAGATGAATAAACACAATCGTTTCAGAAAACATTATACCCATACCAACCAATTATCAACCATGTAAATCATTCAAATATGACCAGAACATGATCAATAAGGATTAACTAAATGTTTGGAAAAGACTTAGATGCTAATGGTGGTTGGACTATACCTGTAAATCAGCAAGGCGCTCATAACCAGTATTGATGTCATCCATTAGCACCTGTATCATTTCGGATGTTAGGTTAAGTACAAAAACTTAATGTTGACATCAGCAAAAATACGACATTGCTCTACAGCATCAAACTTTATGTCTCTTAGCAATCTGTGTCTGAGTTGGCACAGAAATTTAATCTGTTAACATTGTAGGACTTATGGAGGGATGATAACAGGTCCAAAGAACTTTATGGTTAAATTACTCTATTGTTCTTTAGATTGAGAACAAGGTTTGAACCTGAAACTTGAAATAGCAAGTTAACCTTAGTACCTGAGAGAGGATAACAAGTTGTTGACCATCTTTCTGGGGCAGCTCTCTAAGCGCTCGTTCACACAATCGACGAGGCGATGTATTATACCAATCTTCTCCATACTCGTGAAGATACGGTTGTGTCAATGGAACAAAGACAAGTCCAGCAAAAATGAAATAACTTGGAAGCTTATCAAATTGATGAACTGGAACAAGAGGCTGTAACTGCATGTGAAAGAAATTATGCACAATCAGTTCAGATTAAAGTTAAACAAACACAAATGAGGATCCAATTTTTTAAGATATGAAAGCTAATTTTTAAAATACATAAAGTATGATCTCTCTCAGGACATGAGAATACTCCTAATGTTTCATTAAATCGTGCCAAAACAGTTGGTGATTGCAGGGTCACTTTTCGCTGTTAATTCACCTTTTGATAAACACAGATCAATGCCAATACCTCTGATGAAGGCACGACAAAAGAACAGTAATTGAAACAGGATTGCTACAAATTCATTGCGTCTATTAAAGAGTAGTGTAATTTCTAGCTTGTGCTTGAAACATATCTTTGTTGCAGCAAAAGTGGAAAAGGACATTAAATCTATTTCACACTTATGCAACAATGTTTATTGTTTGAAAATAGTATGCATTTGCCTAAGCCACTAAAAAACAGTAAATAAATCAAAAAATAATAATAAAACACCATTAGGAAGATAAATTGCAAGCTATTAACAAGAGATATAATAATCTTAAGCAGGTCAAGCAATTGAGACTTCACAGATCACACCATATTGGAAATATGTATGCTTTATTATTATGACAACTATCACCTTATAGTGCAGTTACCCTTTATTACTGAACATCAGTGGAATACATTCAATATCAGCACCTAAGTTGTCCACTCAGATTTATGACCAACATCAGTTTGCATGCTATACTATACTATACTATATAAATAGTAGAAGAAACTTTACTTACTGGACGAAGGGTAACAGTGAACTCATGCTCTTCGCCATCTCTCCATACTTTAACTTGAGCAGTATCATTGGGTTTCTTCATAGAGACTAAATGATCAAATGTTATTCGCTCTCTATTTCGGAAGGGAACTGTAAACATAAATAAGGCACTACATTAAGATCATGGACATTAAACTAATTTTTCACTAACAATAAATGTCATGCAATACTGCTTGTTCATTTACTCAAACAAAGAAAGTCAAGGGTAAAAGATCAGCCAAAGTAATCAGAAAACTTGAAGTATTAGTAAACACCCCACACAGAAATCAGAGAGGTAGAGGGACAAGTGGAAATGTACCTGATCCATCATTTGCTATGGGCACACCATCAAATGAAAGGATGATATCGTCCTTTTTCAGAACTCCATATGCATCAGAGATCGGGTTGATTCTACTCACAAGTACCCCAGTTAAACAAGGACGCATTTGAAAGTGTTCCCGAAGTTGTGCATTTTCAGTAGGTTGGCAGGACAAACCCATGGAGCAGAATCCAACATAATCTCCAGTCTCTTCAACACCCGCAATGAAATGCTTTATCACAGGGACAGGAATAATGTAACTGCAAATACACCAAAATTAGATATTTTAGGAAGTTAACAAATTAGTTTTCCCAAATGAAGATCATATTTTTGTAAGAATAAATGTCCTGAACAACTTTCAATGACTCAACCTGGAATCATACATGAAGCTGCAATCTTTGACAAAATACAGAACTCATACTTTAACAAACTAAATAATAGAGTTGCACTTGGAAAGGCCAAATCTGAAGAATAATATTTAGTAGTATTAGTCAATAATAATCACTAGTTTCTGATCCTTTACAACTTTATACATGATCAGATGATGCCTGAGCACTATATTGCTTGCTTACCTCATAAGAAGCAATAAATTTTGCAGCAGTACCTTTTACAGGTCAGAGAGTCAAGTGTATTTCTCACGTCTAGTTTGGCATAGAACACATAAACCACATGGCCCTAAAGGATGAATTGCACATTTAACTTAATGAATTATAGATTCCACATGCGCATACAGAAAGATGCCGAAGAAGTAGTTCTATATTGCACAAAGTCAGAGCATATTGTTATTCGTTACCACTTCAAAGATGATTTAGAACATCCACTATTATAGAATTGTGTACAGAAATTGGGATAGGTCATTTTTTGGGTGCTTCTACTTGCTAGAGGGAACAAGAAGCGACAGCAAAATTTTGACTCACTATTTTGTTTCAGTTTAATCATTTTTTGAATGCAGGAGAATTGGATTCAACAATCACCACTGGTTTCATCTTTAAGTATAGCTTAGAATAGGTAAAATTTCCTCTTAACTTCCCTAAGGTGCTCAAATGTATGTGGACGCATGTCGCATGTGATCATTGCTTTTCAATCACTAAAGATATACATGAAAATCCTCATCATCTAGCAGCAGAATTAAAAGATCCTTCTGCACACAGGAATCAAGTTGGCATCTCTGTCTGAATTTGTGACAGTAAGCACATTAGAAAAAGTCATGCAAAATGCAGTTCTGCCACGTGAAGCCAATTTGAGCTAAACATTGTGGCGCTGGCTTATGCCAAGTAAAATTATAAAAAGGCATAATATGCAGATGTTTACCCAATGTTCTCTGCATTAGAAAGGTTTTGAAATGCTACTCCTGCAACTTTGTCACCCATTATTGCAGGGCCTCCACTATTCCCTGGATTTATAGCAGCATCAATCTGTATCGCCAATAGCTGGGTTGCACCATGTACATATTGTGTTGGTTCAACCCTGGAGACAACCCCTTTCGTGACAGAAATGTTGTCCCCACCTGCAGACAAGTATTCATTCGCGCAAGTTTTTACAATGAAATTAGCAAAAGCAAATAATGTTTAGTCGTACATAACAAACCAGCAAATAAATAATTAAAGAAAATAAAGAATCATGAAAAGATTTCATTACATAACAATAAAAACAAATGGGAAATCTTAAAGTAACCACTACGAACAGTAGTTTTCATAGCTAGCCAAAAACCCATAAAATTATGCAAGAATTGTTAGAAATAATCCACTTGAGTGTGCATTCCATTAAAACTCAATCAGTAGTAACTTAAATAGTAAATCAAACTTAAATTAACAAATTACAAAATGGAGGTTGCATTGGAACCGCAATGGTTTTGAAAATTCTGAACTTATAGAAGGCGTGGCAACGTGATTTTCACACCCTTAAAAATTCGCGTACTTCAAATTTCCCGACTTTCTAGCATATAACCTTGTTAACCTCCTTTACAATCAGGTGCTTCTAGTTGCAGCCCTGGCCAACAGGGAAATCTTCTGCATTCAGAAGGCGTTTGTGTATACCTAATGCAATACCTTGAGGAAGATAAATGCAACATTACCTTGAGGATAACCAACAACAGCAACAGCTTCTTGGAGAAAGGGAATGTCACCAAGTTCCAAAAAGTTCATTCCTTCCCAGAACTCTTCATTTTCAACCACCAGGATCGCCAAATCGCATTCATGACCAACAGCCTGGACCTCTGCTCTATATTTGGTGGGAGAGCCGTGCTTCCTAACAAGGACAAACGTATGATCAGCCACAACATGGGCATTTGTCAGGATTCTCCTTCCAGAAATAACAAACCCTGCAGTGAATTTATAGAAATTCCAGAGTCATGAGCATCATATTACATCACTTACTAAATAATTTAACACTCATACGCAAAAAGATTGGCCTATTAACAAAGGTTGAGGTTTATATTCTTAACTCTTTGCTAAACCAGACACCTTTATGGTCCGTCTTACAGGAAAAAGTATAATTAATTTTCCAACAAGCCAAAATCTTCATTGCAGAATAAATGATTGACTTCCGTATGTTATACATATATACAAAACAATGCAAGTTTGAAACTATGACTTAATGCTAATCTACATTAAAAGTTCAACAGCAAGTCTCTTCAACCAGTGTAGCTTTACATTTACACCAACCACCTTCTAGAACACAAACAAAACTGAATTATTGAAAAGTTTTTGCCTTTCCAGTTATGCTTCCATTTTGTCCACTAAAACCAGAAACCCATATGAGGTCCACAAATTAACCGGCCAAAAAAGAAAGGGCAATGAGGAAACATTCATGAAAAGTCAGCTTCCCATCAATGACCTTCTATACACAAACAAGCAAACAAAAATAGGAACTAAAGAAAAACAAATACAAACCAGAGCCCATGGATTCGCGCTGAGACTTATTTTGCCAAGGAAGGAAGTAACTAGGACTACTCGCCACCGTAAATATCTTCACCACCGAATCCAACGCCAATTCAATCGCATAATACGCGTCCTCCATCGCGCCATTTCGCATTGCCACGTAAGCCTCCGCCGCCGCCGCCTCGGCATCAGCTTCACTATTCTCAACACTACTACTAGCATTCAAAGCAGCATCAGCCCGAGGAGTTGAAGAATTGGAGACTGAGCAAGTTGAATACAATTTAATCGAAGAAAAACGAAAATCCCTATTATTATTTCTAGTACTTAAGTAGGTGGGATTATTGAAGTGAGAATGGTGAGAAACAAGGGTTATGCTGCTGCTGACGCCTGAGTGGTGAGGGGAGAATCTCAGTCTCCGGACCGCCGCACGTGCGGCGGCGGCGGTTGGTCGGATTCCGAGCATCGTGTCTTCAGAGCGGAGGCGGGAGTCCCTAAAACCTCCGTTTCAGGGTTTTAGGAGGGTATATTATTTTTATCCAGTAGTGACATAGCTCGGTTTTTAAATGGATAAATCGCATTTCCTAGCATGCGATTTTTGTTGGATCAATATATCTTTGAGAAGTGCTTTTTCTTTCCTTTTTTCTTTTTTTTTTTCAAACTAAAAGATAAAATTATTTATTATCAAATAAAAAAAATTCCAGGCTACGTTACTATATTTGCAAGAGTGAAAAGAGCAATTTGCACTACTAAGACCTATATTGCAATTTAGAGATCCATGCAAAACCCTAATCAATGATTCTATGATGAGAATCTAGCTCATGTGTTTAAATTGAATCGATCGATTTTTCAAATAAATTTGTTTTAATGATTAGTTTATTTTTATTTTTATGTTATTATATTGAATGGTAAAAATAGTAATAAATGTAATATTTACCATGTAATGTCCGTTATACATTTATTGAGTTTAATATATTTTAAAAAAAATCAATAATGTGTCGTAGAGAAAGATAGACTAATTTTTTTTTATTTCATATCAATATTAGAGTGGCTATGTGAGCTCGAATTAATGAGCAAATAAACCTCATTCTGCGAAATTTCTTAATACTTTTTAAAAGAGAATACATTTGATTGGTATACTTCTATCGCCTACACATATATTTAAAATTTAAAAAAAAAACATAGTTAGAGTAAGAATTAATAAAAAATAAAATAAAACAATAGCATTGGCCCATCTATTGGGCTGTGGCAAGACCCTCATGGTTCTTGATGTAGTAGTTTCCTTGAATAATGGATTAAGATCCATTAGGCAAATGGGTTGGGTTGCCCGCCTTACTTGGGCCGGATACAAGTAACAATGATCAACCCTAAAACTTTTACTTGGGCCTATAAGTGTGTGTAGGCTTGTTTAAAATCCATTCTTTCTGGAGCCTAGAAATCCTATCCGATCCATAAACCTATAGGTCTAAACTGACCGGACCCAACAACCCAAACTAACCCGACCCAGCCAAACAAATACCCTAATGTAATTCGGATTTCAAATTTCGTATTTGGAATAAGTGAAACTTTGAAGGATCTAGAGTTGAAAAAAGATATAATTTTAAAATTATTTTTTTCTTTGGAACTGCATATAAATTGTTACATTCAAATTTCAAACTCTTTAAATAATTAATTACATAATTCTTAATATCATCAAATACTAACCAAATTGTATAAACAAATAAACATTTAGGAAACTCAAAACCTCTTTATGGGCGATAAACCTGACCCGCATATATTTATTTTCCCAAATAAGTTAAAAACTTTTTAGTAAAATCCTAATTCCACTTTTAAATACAGTCATTCTAATGGGAATATTCAACTAACAAATCCCTTGAAATCCCATCAAATGATTAGTTGTCAACCACACTGTTAACTATTTAATTAGGGTGAATTATAAAAATTATTTTCAAGATTTGACCTATTTATCAAAAAAAACTCATAAGTTTGTAAATTATAAATATTCTTTTAATATTTATATTATTCACAAATTGCACATAATGAAAAAGTATTTATTATATAAAGACAAATATTAATAGAATATTTGTAATTTCAAAAATTAATTATTATTTTTTAATTAGACATATTTGAGAGAGAGTTTGTATAATTTATTCATTTAATTATGTAAAATGATGCATGCTTCCACCAGATGGAGTTGAATTTGCACCAGTAGAAACTGCCCTGAAGATGTAGAAATTACTGCCACCCAATCTTCTCTATTATATTCATGAAATTAAACTACTAATCAATACTCTCTCTCTATATATATATAGAGAGAGAGAAGGGGGGGGGGGGGGGGGGGAGTCAAACTGTGGAAGGCAATATGGCATGCATCCCTTGTCTACATTCTACAAATTTTGGGGTCAGTTAGAAGGCACCCATCACAACAAATTCTTGCACATCTATATCTATATCTATATCTATTATATATGCAACACATCTGTCATGCACTAGGTATAATTAAATTTTCTAAAATTGTAAGATATTGTGGGAGTGGGATATGACCATTAGCTTCCAATAAAAGAATTTACTTACTAATGTCATGCTTTTTTTATTTAAAATAATCACTGATTAATATTTATTAACTTATACCAACTATAAAAAAAAATAAAAAAAAATAACTTACATTGATTAGTTCTGTTGGAGTTGGACTAATATTATCATAATAAAGGGACATAGATTGATAAGCAATAGAATTTGATTGAGACCTAAAAAAATAAAAAATAAAAAATAAAAATAAAAATAAAAAATAAAAATCTTATTCACTCTCTTTCCCACAAGAATTGCTCAATTTGCTAAAATACGAAGTCAATCTATTTAACCTTTTGACTAACTCACCTTATTGATTATTTGATAATTTAGATATTACCAAATTTTCAAATCTGAACATTTGTTATAATATTTAATATTATTCAATACTTATTATTATAGTAAGAAAAATAGTGAAATTAATCAATTAATATATAGTAAAAGAATTATTATTTTGGGAGGGAGGGAGTACGAATTTTTTAGTAGTAAAATTATGATGTGTAAATACCTACCTCATATGTTTCAGTAACCCTCATAAGTCTTAGTCTCATCCTGTGTCATTTGATACTAGTAATAATATTATAAAACTTTTTAAATTATTGTCCCCTAGTAATTATGCTGGTCTCGATATACCATTAAACCTTGTAATTATATATATATATATATATATATATATATATATATATATATTCTCAAGAATTATTTAAATTAAATAGTAATAGCTCCAGTTTTGTATAAGTTTATCAATGGCTATTTTTGCTCTTTTTTTTATTTTTTTTCTTTCATTTTTTTTTTCTACTGCATTAAGTGTGTTTCCTAGGAAAGTTCAATGATGCCCAAAAAGTCATCTTTCCTTAACCCTTAAAATAACAATTAATAATAAATAATATTAGCTGTTTTTTCTTATATAGGATTCACATTTCAGCATCAATCCAGCTTTCATTTCAGTTCTACATCTCATACTCTCAAACAAAAACTCCACTGAACAAAAACTAACTTTCACATCAAAGAAAAGAAAAACCCCATCCAAGTCAACTTCCTTTTTATTTCCTTTTTTTTTCTTTTTTTTTCTCCAATATATACATACACAGTTCCTATATATATGTATCATCAAACTAGAGAGAAACCCTGATAAGAAAATGGTGGATTCAGAAAACTCTTGATTTTTCGACTACGGAACATTTCTTCATATTTTTCCAGGTAAATTTCAATAAAATCAATCTTTTTTTATCTTCTTTATTTTCAATGCATAATAATAACAAAAAAAAAAAAAAGTGAAAGGGTTACTTTCTCATATATATATATACATGCATGAATGTGGTGCATTCATTGTTTTCTTATCAAGATCCAATTCATTTGACTAAGTCATTAATCATGTATTTATGATATTAATAATTATTACTATCCATTTTTGCACAATCCCATATGAATTCTATTCCTTTTGATACAAGATAGCACATTTTTATTGAAATAAAAAATAAAAATGCATAATCATTGGGGAGGATCGATGGAGATCAACGGCGGGATTCCACCACCGAGGATGAAAAAAGCAGGAACATGGATTGGGACAAGGCGTCAATCTCACACCAAGGGTACAACCATAGTAATCTGGATGAAACTCAACAAAGTTGGCTATTAGGACCGTCGGATAAGAAGAAGAAGAAGTATGTGGATCTCGGATGCATCGTTTGCAGTCGGACCGCGTTGAAATGGACCTTATGGTCCATTGTCATCACCTTTGTTGTTATCGGGCTTCCGATCATCATAGCCAAATCCCTGCCTAAGCACAAGCAGCCACCTTCGCCACCAGATAATTACACGGTCGCGCTCCACAAAGCCCTTCTTTTTTTCAATGCCCAAAAGTGTACGTGTTCCGATCCTATCGATCTCTTTCACTCAATTTTAAGTTTTTTTTTTATGTAAAAGTCAATTTTATTTTATTTTTTGAAAGTTTGATGGCGAATTTATTTTATCTTATTGGGTTCATGGATGTCAATATAAGTGTGATAGCTAATTGATTATAAAGTTGGCTAGGGTTCGATTGCAAGAGAGTCAGTCGTGGAGCCAGAAAATGGATACACGGGCCGAAAAATTTTCTTGGTTAAAAACAGTAAATAAAAAGATATTTTTTATTATTTAGGGAATGATTTTTTAAATTTTAATATATATATATATATATATATATATATATATATATATGTAAATTTATACAAATTAAAAAAAAATAGAGTTGAGGGGGCCGCCGCGGGCCGGCCCCTAGATCCGCCCTGAAGAGAGTCATGTTGTTCGGACACAATCTGACCTTAATATCAAAAAACAATGGTATGATTAATCATCTAACAAATCTTGAATGAGTTTTGCAGAGAAGTAGTGGATTTAGTAGTAAATTTACCTAAAAAGTGTGAAGGTTTAGTAAATTAGGAGTGAATTTACCTAAAAATTATGAAGGTTTGGTAGAATTAGGATAGGATTACTGAGAATGCAATGTGATTAGTTTTTATCCATTTCCAATATTAAAAAAGGGTCTAACATGGGCTCCAACAACATATGGTAGGCAGATTATGCGTCATTAATTATTTATGATTTTACTTTTAAAAAGCATTGACTTCTATAGTAATATTCTATTTTACACTTTATAATAATTATATTTTTTTTTAAAAAAAAAAAAGGAAGAAGAAGACTAAAGACGTGGTGTACACGTTTTAAGTGAATGGTTGCTGATTTTAGTACTTGAAAAAATCTAGTTTTTGTGGTGAAAAATTGCAAACATATTTTTGTAATTAAGTCCCTCAAGAATAAAAATATTTCTTATCTTAATTAATTATTATTTTTTTCTTTTCTGCGAAGTTTTCATAAAAATACTTGGTGCTAGTTTTATTTGAATTTTCGACCAATAAAAACTATTTAAATTGGTAAATAAATATTTTGTTAGGAGTTCACATCATTGATTCCGTCAATAACTAGTGGTTGTTTCTATGGTATCTAAGGAGGGTGAGAATTTTGACTTTATATAATCATATAATAAAAGGTTTTCCAAATCTTGCCTTTGTCCTTCAACAGGCTTGCATTGTCAATTTTGGCATCTTTCTCCATAATTCATGATAATTATTTTTAATTGATGTTAATTTGACCTTTCTAATCAACTCTATAATTGGTACATTGTTTTCAACAAAGATTATTTATACATTTTATCAATTTAGTTTCCCCTAATCACTTAAACATAACAAATAAATATCCCCCAAAAAAAAAATAGAATTTACAATGAATCAACCTATTTTTCAAAATAAATATGCTAGTTCTTGACTTGTAGCATGTAAAAAATGAATAATACTTATTTATATCAACGACAAAGTTAAAATCTTTAGTAGTATAAAGTGATGAGGTGATTTTCATACCATGGAGCTAGTATTTTTTAATAGTAACCCTGAAAATGTTAATTACATAAAAATATTCGAAAACCTTTGCAAATTCATTGGAATTTCATTTATATAGAATCAAAAATTTACCCACAACCAAATTCACTCATTATTTTATTTTGGGGGTGAAATTATAATTATTATTGTTGTTATTGTTGGTTCGTGTAGCTGGAAAATTGCCCAAGAACAACGGTATCCCATGGAGAGGGGATTCTGGGTTACAAGACGGGTCGGATCAAACGGATCTTAAAGGAGGACTGGTGGGAGGGTATTATGATGCCGGAGACAACACCAAGTTCCATTTTCCTATGTCATTTGCTATGACAATGCTAAGTTGGAGTGTGATCGAATATGAGCACAAGTATCGTGCCATTGGAGAGTATGATCATGTTAAAGACCTTATCAAATGGGGCACCGATTATTTGCTCCTCACCTTCAACTCATCCGCTACTAAGATCAATAAAATTTACAGTCAGGTATGTGCGTACTAAACATAGTTAGTTCGTTTGTATGCATACGTGATTGTCATAACTAAAAATAACTTAATTTCTTAAAATAAAAGTTTATTTTTCGAAATAATTTTTCTGATTAAAAGTATTGATTGACATTATTAACTCTCGAAAGCTAATTTTAAAAATAATAATATAAAATTATATAACATTTGTATTTTTTTTCTCTCTCATTTACAACTTCGTGCCGTGATAAACTAGTCTCATATTATGGGATTGAGCGGTGCTAAATACTACGTGACGTTAGTTGATAAAATAATTTTTTCCACTTGTATATAGTATAAATTTTTGTTTGTTGCTTCATATACATCAAAAGAAAATTAGATTAAATTATCATACTTGTTAAATTGCCCAAATTTTTTTGGTTGTGAGATTTTCAAAAAAAGAAATTATATACATCTTGTGTGAAAATATCAAACACGTAAATCTTCTCCCAACACCTACCTACCCCCTGTTGGATTTTGGACCATGAGGCCCTGACCCTGACCCTGACCCATTCAGGTTGGTGGATCACAAAACGGTTCTCGGACCCCAGACGACCACTACTGCTGGCAAAGGCCCGAGGACATGGACTACCCCCGCAAGGTCCAAATGACAACCTCCGGCCCCGAACTAGCCGCCGAAATGGCGGCCGCCATGGCCGCCGCCTCCATCGTATTCCGGGACAACCCCGCCTACTCCAAGAAGCTCAGCAGAGGAGCTGAAACCGTCTTCGATTTCGCACGGGACCGCGGCAAAAGAACAGCATACTGCAGAGGGAACCCTTTCATTGAGCCATACTACAACTCCACAGGCTACTTTGATGAGCACATGTGGGGTGCTGCATGGCTGTTCTATGCCACTGGTAATAATTCTTACTTTTCTTTGGCTACTAATCCAGGGATGCCTGCGAATTCCAGGGCCTTTTACATGATCCCTGATTTGAGTGTCCTGAGTTGGGACAATAAGTTGCCTGCTGCAATGCTGATCCTGACAAGAATAAGGCTTTTCTTGAGCCCTGGATACCCTTATGAAGACATGTTGAGGAGTTATCACAATGTTACTGGGCTTACCATGTGTTCTTACCTTAAGAGATACAATGTTTTTAACTTTACTCGAGGTAAGAGAAATGTTATATATCACTTTTTTAGCTTGTTGTCCCGTCTGTTAATAGGTTCGTTTTATGACTTTGATTTATGGGATTGGAGAAAATGTGCTTGGATGGGAACGAGGGTAGTGATATGATTATTGGGTCGTGTTTAAATTATATATATATATATATATATATATATATATATATTATATATATATTTATCTATCTTTTTGTGCAGGAGGAATGATAGAACTGAACCATGGGAGAGCACAGAATTTGCAGTATGTGGCAAATGCAGCGTTTTTGGCATCGGTTTTTGCTGATTACTTGAATGCTACTGGAGTTCCGGGCTGGAATTGTGGCCCGGATTTTTACCCACTTTCTGTTCTCAAAGATTTTGCCACTTCTCAGGTAATCATCAGTTATAAGTGGGTGACATATGGTTTAGATTTTTTTTATTATTATGATTATTTGTAAAATTAGTTGTAGAATAATTATTTTGAAATTAATGATCAATATTGCAAAATAGTGTTTAATAAAATACATTTGCAAGATAATATTTTGATCTTCAATTAATTCAGAACAACAAAAAAAGATTATTTTTTTCACAAATCTATCACATTTTCTTGCTTTTACAAAAAGATAGTAAATTTTTTAGCTTTTCCTTTTTCATCAATTTATATCTGATTTTTGTGAAAAATCAATTTCAAAGTAGTTGTTTTTTTTTATCAATCATTTTGATCTAAACCTTATGAATTTTGGTGAAATCAGTTATTTCATATTTAATTATTATTTATTAGCATATTGTGTATTTCAAAAACTAATTTTCTGAACTCACCTTAATATTTTGTTTTTGTTTTTATTATATATTAATATGGACTTGGTTTAAATTTTCCTTGTAAATTATCATATTGTAGTTATTACTCTATTATTAAATCTAATTAATTTATTTGATTCAATTAAGATATTCTTCTTGTTTTTTAATCCAATTTTTTTCTGTTTGTTTTATTTTCTTTTTTTATTTAAAAAAAAAGATGAATTATATACTAGGTGCCAACCCGTTGAACATGAGTTATGTAGTCGGATTCGGATCCAAATTTCCAAGACACGTCCACCACCGCGGCGCCTCCATCCCTAAAGACAAAACCAAGTACTCCTGCACCGGCGGATGGCGGTGGCGCGACGCCTCAACTCCCAATCCCAACCTGATATCCGGCGCCATGGTGGGCGGTCCAGACCGTTTCGACAACTTCAAGGACGTGCGGACTAACTACAGCTACACCGAGCCCACGGTGGCGGGCAACGCCGGCCTGGTGGCTGCGCTGGTGTCCCTCACCTCCAGCGGCGGCATTGGAGTTGACAAGAACACGATTTTCTCGGCCGTGCCGCCCTTGTATCCAGCGAACCCCCCGCCGCCTCCACCGTGGAAGCCTTAATAATTCTTTTTAATAGACGTCGTGCATATATAAACATTTCCTTTTTATTGAGTTTTATTACTATGTTATAGAATACTAATATGCGGCTTAATTTTTGTATAATATTCTATGAATAATACTTTTAAATTAAAAAAATTAATGTTTATTTTTATAATCAAATTTTATAGAATAATTATGAGTTTGAGTAAATGTTATATAATTATTGTTTAGTTATATGTACTTGATAATATCAGCAATTATACAACTGAATAATTACTTTTTATAGTCTCTTTCCTTCCCTTTTTTTTATTAATTAAAACCAGTTGTGGATCCATACCGTTTGTTAAATATATTCAGAAGTGTTTTAATAAAATATAAAGGTGATAAATATGTGTATATTTTTATCCTGATATATACATTTATTTTAGTTTAATACTGATATATTTGCATATCATATTTAATTTGAGCTGATTATTTACGAAAGTATGTAATATATTTGCTCTAAATTCTTCTCATACCGAATTTTACTACGTCCAAATAAAAGAACAGCTCTGACAAAGTGACAATAACGAAACAACAAAAATAATTATAATAAATTATTATTATTACCCTTCAAAGAACAGACAGTGAATACAATTTGAAATTGTTGTCATCACTAACAATTGCATTTACAGTTGGAGGGTAAGAAGTTGTGACAAGCGACTGAACCAATCGCATGTTTTCCAGCAAATCCATGTAAATTTTTATTGCATGTAACAAGAACCAGGCTCCTCTGGTGCTGCTCGGCCAAGTCCATCCAATGGAGCTGCAGCCACTCCCCTTTGATTCAGTAGACACCTAAAATACGATAATCGACCCCTGACTTGCTCTGGATCCTTGGCAAGCTTGTCATAAGGTGTCCATAGCCTCTCTACATACATCCCACGAATAGCAAAACAGGAAAGGAAGAGTAAGGTTATGTATGATACATCATACAAGAAAACATGGATGAAGATGTGTTCATATACGTATAAAAGACGGCTTAAAGGCAGAATTTCAAGAATGGCTGATTTGAATAATGGTAAGCAAGAATTGATTCTTGTTTTTGTTTGGACTTTGTATGTTTATATTTCTTCTGTTACATTTTGATGATCCCTACCTTATCGACTGCAACTTTTATATTCCACGATTCCAACAGATATTGTACTCGCGTAGGGTATAATTCTTGAAAAATGTCAGTTCTGGTTTGTTGTGAGGAAAGGCTTCTGTATAACTCCTGTGCAACTCAGATAGGAGCTGAAAATTTAGGTAGATTGCTACTCTTGACATGGGCTTGAGAATCTGGTAGTTAGATGATTGTTGTACTCATTGACCATCATCAGACAGTACTTTCAAGGAATAACTCTTGCTAAAGTAATTAGGTGATAGAATATAGACTTAGGAAGTGACCAAAGTGGGACTAGAATGAATAGGGCAGTGAAGAGGCCTATATTGAGAGCAGTGGATTTGCCTGATAATCGTTCCAAAGAGTTGAATTAGTGCTTTGGTGAAAAATAGTAAGCAGTTTTCAGTCAAGTTAGCTTGGTAGTGTTTGACCACAGAAGGGAGAGTTGCCTTGGAGGAAGATTGGATGGTTTAGAGACTGAAATACTGAGCATACCGTGAGTTTATGTTAGCAAGCGAGGATAGAATAAGAAGTCCCAATGAAGAAATAGGCTTTAGATCAACCTTTATTCAAGTGCCATCTCTCAGCTAGCTAGTGGCATAGAGTAAGATAATAGTGTGTTCTTAATACGAGTTTCACATAACATGAGTGGGAGTTCAGTGAATTTTGATCTGCGGCAAAGATTTCTGGCACTGATTTGGGAAAGTTTCTTTGCTAAAACAGTTGATCGCTCTGGCAAGAAGGATGAAGAATTCATTCTTAGGGAGGCAAGAATTGCAATGAATTTGGCATCATATCGACTTCCATAACAAATCAGAATGTGCCATGGTATGATGTGCCAAACATCATTAAAACTGGGAACTCACTGCTGCTGTGGGATATTGGATTGTCTCAAATTTTCTAAAAGCCTATCAATTTTGTCTATAAGCCTAGTAAACATCCTTCTCTCAGCTAAAGCCGCACGTTAAAGAAGCAGAATGATATCATTTACATACGTATAGCATGGCCACAAGTAATTTTTATGTTTAAGAGGATGAAAGATGGTAAATGCCCAGCAGATATAAAAGATTACCTGCAGCAGCTGCAGCCCGTGGCCATATTGTTTGCTCAATATCAGACCCATCAACATGCTCACCCCACATGCATACCTCACCCCCAAGGACTAAGGCTTGTTGCTTGGGATTTGTGATATTCGTTAGTGGCTCATTTGTGTAGAAATCTTGCCAAAGCGCATCCAAATGATCCAAGTACCACTTGTCTTGGTTGCTTACGATACAACGCAACCCAGCTTTAACCACACTTTGAGCAACACCACTGCCAAGCCTGCAGGGCATCATTACAAGCACACAATGACCTTATCAGCCAGTGAATAGCTGAATCTGTTCTTCTATAATAATTCAGTCATGCAGTATCACCAGCACTTACCAATTATGAACCACAGTTTTCCGGCTCAACTTACTGCCAAAGTTGTTGAAAGTCTCTTCCCTGTGATTTTTGTTAACATATTATCTAAATGAATTACAATACAAAGATCAGGCTGAATCATTGACGTTTCATACCAGTTGATGATTTCATATCCATGGGACAATGCTATCTTTTGCGCTCGTAACACAAAATACTGATAAGCCTCTGAACCATTCAGGCCATTTTTCCATAACCTATAAATCACCAAGGAATTCCAGGTTTACATTCGGGAAATAAACTATAGTTGAGAAATGCACTTTTAATTGAATGTTTTCAGGAAATTCAAGGGAGCCCGGACAGATATAAGGTACTATTTTAGTGAGAGTTGAGATATTAAGCAAATCTCAAAATTTACCACTTGCGCACACGAGGAGTCGACTGCCAGCAACCTGAAATTGGCATTAACTTGTGCATGTCACTACCACATATAAGTCAAATACTAATATTCACAAGGGTCTGGGCAAAAGGAGTTTTTTAGAAGGAAAAAAGTTTTGCACCAGCAGGCAAAATAAAACTAAAACCACAAACGGGATGCAGATAAAATTTCTTTGAAGCCTGGTTTTTGCAAACACCATAAAATTACGAGCTATGGTGACAGCTTCAAGTTAAATAGATGGATAGGGCAAAGTCAGTAAACAGCTGACTGGTCTTGAAGGAAAGGATTGTACGACACTATATTAATGCCTGAACTGTGAGCTAACAGATATCAAACGTTTTACCTAGGTAACCAAATTACTTATGTGATTCGGGTGAATGAGGAGAGTGAAGCCAGTAAGTGAGAGTACTAGAGCTTTGTTCCCTTCAGTTTACTCATCTTCCAATCACATAACATCTAAGGAGAGGCTACTAAAGATCATATGCAGCACCTTTATCCATAAATAAAATATGTAAGACTAAATTTTTCAGAGTTTACGACTGGGGCTTCATGACATTTGCTCGAACAGGATGAATTGTATCCTCTGGTGATACCCAAAGTAGAAAATATATCAAAAAAATGCTAAAAATATTAAGTACTAATTTAGTTGGAAATGCATCCTTTGTCAAAGTGCAACATAAATTCAAGAATCTTGCAATAAAAATATCAGAAAAACAGATTAAAATGACAATGTGATAAGCTGAAGTTTAAACATAGTTTAAGTTAAATCTTACTAGTATTCACTTCATCACCTCCCAGGTGAACAAATTTATATTTGAAGATCTTACTGAAATCTGAAAAATGAAATTTTGATATATGTAAGTTGATCATAATGTTTCCAGAAACGAGTGATGAGTAGTTGTGTCATAAAGTAGAGATGCTACCTGAAAGAATCCCATCTATCAATTTGAAGGTAAATTCATTGCTGACATCAAGTGGCTCCTTACAATCTGCTGAAGGCCATAAAAAAGGATATCCTATCCCCCTACATATTGACATTTTTAAGTTTAGGTTGCTAACTTTAAGTTCCTTAATTGAAATGAAAATAATAAGGTAATGAAAACTGTAAATATGCTGATTCCTAGATTGAGGTTGTAGATCCATGTGTAGAACTCCACAAAATCTCTCTTTTCCCTAAACCAAAGTGGAGATGAAAAAGCATCGTGCAGATTTGTTCATGAACAAGATGCATGAGTTCCATGAATCTCATTTTTGTTGGTGAATGCTATAGCTTTCACAGTCTTCCTATAAGGAAAAACCATCCAACTGCAGCCCAAATTTGTGATTAGTTTATCCAACTTTGCTCATCTGCTGCGGCAGGAAATTTAAGAACACATTTTACACATACAAACATATTTCATTGTTGAAATTAAGTTGAAGATTACCGGCATAAATAGTTATGAGATAGCAAACAAATGATCTTTGTTTTTAACACAATAGAAATAGAAAGAGAAAGATACACTGAGCTATCTGATTACATGATGCAATACATTTGGAAGGAATTGACAAGGTCATGTTGCTTTTTGAAATAGTTTTTTTCTTTGAAATAAAGGAAGAAGTTTCTATATTTCAACGTTCGGAATTGAAGCACAGTACCAGGATTGAGCATGCCCGGGAACATCAATTTCAGCCAATACATTAATTCCATGTTTTTTAGCATAACTGAAATGTAAGGAATCACAAATTAGAGACACAAAGCATATACATTTGAAAATTGATAAAAGCTATTAGGTCAAGACTGAATTACTTGCCTTACAATCTCTGCAGCATCAGCAACTGTATACCGTTCTGAAATGGAATATGCACCATCCCACAGCTTTGGATATGATGGTATCTCAAGAGGGAAAGATTGTGAATCTACAATATGCCAATGCAGCACATTCTGCGATCAGATAAAGTCATAGCACACAAAAGTTAGTGATTTTATAAGTCCACAATCATGGCATCACAAGAAAGTAATTTCCAAAGAAAAAGCACTGTATGTGGAAGTCATACGAGGCATGCAATCTATCATGTTTCTCATCATAAGGAAAATATAGATTGACATTCACTGGCCAGAAACATAAATTCAGTGTCACATAGAAAAAGAGAAAATACAGGTGAAAAAGAGGCTGCAAAGTATATTCCAACTCTTTGTGCATCTACTAGAGAGAATTACTTATTCTGCTTTATACAGTGACCACATATCCATATTTAACAAATAAAATATGCCAAAAAAAAGTGAAAAGTGAAAACTATAACATTCCCTATTGAAAGCATGAGGCATCAAAAAATTATATTAAAGCTTGTCGAGCCTCTCCTCATCGCCCATGGGGCTTCCATAATTGCTTCATCTCACGAGTTTTTCCATGACTGATTTAAGTTCTATGTGATCTTCTCCTTTTTTTACTACTAATGACCGCCTTCAATGGCTTAAAACATCAGAATGAGACGATGCTAAAACCTCTTTCACATCAAAATGTCAACCCATCTCCATGAATCCCACTAGTTTTAGAGAAGATGTGTGCAAAAAAAAAAAAAAGCAACATAAAAGCTGCTCCCATAGTAAAAAGTTACTCTAGATAATATTCCTAAAGATGTGTTACTTACCAGCTTGGCATAAGCCATTGAATCAATGACCTTCTTTATCACTGGCAAAGGCTGATAATGCCTGGATGTATCTGCAGTACACACAAGTCGGAACATGAATGCAAGCATCGTAAATATTCCTTTTGTACTATGAGAATGTTAGTTAAGTCTGTTGGACTAGGCACTTTAACAGATCAACTTCACCCTTACAAGAATTCTAGGAAAGAAATTTAGCAAAATATAACTTAAAATTCTATGCTAGCAAGAGATTAGATAAGCATCTCACCAATCAAAAGCCCTCGATATGAGAACCTTGGCTGATCAACAATGGTCAATGGAACCTGATGGACCAGAATCCCTCTTGATGAAATGTTATAACGGCAGACTTGGCTAAATGTCTGTTAGATATGGTAATAGAAGCATTTTCATCACCCTTTATAAATTCAAAAGAAGCCACTACTGAGCTCTTTAGAAAAAAACATCAAACCTGCAGCCCATGCAAAGCTCCATAAACAGTTTGTGCCTGCACAAATGTAAATCATTTTAAAACTTATGTAGCAAATAGTACATTTACTATTTTGTTGCTGCATGCCAAGATAAAACTTGATGCCTACGGAAATTTGGCAACACGTGCACATAAAGAAGCAGACAAGAATGTGGCAAATTCAAGCACTACGTCTTAAATTTATATTCACAATTACATGAATTATAACAAAATCGGATATTATCTCCAGCATGGGTATTCACTATATTGTGCTACAGGTTCAAAATGCCAAAATGTGTAATCTTGCTAAAAAAAGACCTGCCTGTTTCTGACTAGCCAATGACCTTAACTTATAATTAGAATACACGAGATGAAGTCATATATGACTGCATTATATCAACCATGGAAATACTCACAAAGTTGTATTAGTTAAATCTACGTAGGAAACTTGGTGGTACAAACCTCAGTATGTGCATAAAGTGGATTTCCCTGAGCAGGGATATGTAGCTTGTATGACTCATCAATGCCATGCTGCAACTGCATCAAACAGAAACAAATTTTAGAAGCAAAATTTGGCATTGAAATAATAAACATAAAGTTGTTTACACTTAGAGAAGAAACTAGCAATCAGCTAGTTGTGCCGGTTATCAGAAACTTCAAATATAAAAGAACTCTTAACAAGTAAAGCGATTGTTTTTTTTTTTCAATAATCTAATATTAATTACTTTGACTTATTGAAATTTGGAACATTAACTGCAAAATTTTTGATAAAATAATCATTTTATGATATCTAATGTAAAAACATTGTACAAGGTCAATTCTTTAAACTGACAAAGCGAGAACAAAGTGAAACATCAGAACTTAAGAAAGCCTCAATTTCCATTAATCCTGAAACATAAACAAAGGAAACTTATGGATCTGTTTCAAAGGAAAAACTTTTTTATTTCAAATCACAAAACAATAGCCATTGTTTCAAAACCATGTGTGACATTTTGAAAACAACACATGTAGCAGTGTCAAATTTAGTCTCAATAAGAAACTCAGAGGTATAAATTGATGACAACTGCAAAGCAAAAAGGAAAAGAACAGAGTAAAAAAAATTGCTCAATGAATAGAAGTTCATTCACTTAAAAGACAAGATAGTTAATGAGTACCTCATCAGAAGGTGAAAAGACAACTACATGAATTCCTTTCAGCACGAAGGAAGGATCAATCTTGGAAGTATTGACTTCAATCACATGAGTTGCTCTGACAACATCAATTGACCTCAAGAATGCATCCTTGAGAATCCCAGAAGCATCAGTAAACTTGCTGCCTTCGGTCTTCAGCTCAAAATCATTGCTGAGATAGAGATTTCCATAGCCGTAGCTCACCGACTTTGGCATTGGCCATATATTCAAGTGCTTTATACCAGCAGCATCAGCTGATATCACAAGAACATATACCAAATACCAAAGAGATATGGTTTGTAGCCCTGTTCTTCCCATCCCAATATCCTATCCACAAATACAATAAGGAAATGACTAGTTTAGAGCCGTGTCATGTGTTCACATTTATGTGGGATATTTCAGAGCAATGCCGTATATCGTTTCTTCAATCAGCAAAAATGATTGTATTAAGTGCACTTGAATGGACTTAACAAATCTATATTGAATTCTTATATTAAAGAATAAATAGCATTCTTCTTGTTATTTTATTTTGGAACCATGAATATCTTGATATTTCATATTCATGATATTTAAAAAGACATTCATGATTTTTTCACTATTAATGCATCTCATCTACAAGATTCTATATATCAATATTAACAATTATGGGGAGTCATTTCAATTATCCCAATCCACAGATAAACTGTAAATACAAGAAGAACTCTTCCAGAACTCCAAATTAAAAAGCAAATTGAGACAGAAATAAAGCAATAAACTGAAGCATTGATTACAGGATAAAGTGAAGAAAGGGACCTGTCAAAGAGAGCCCCACTACTGCTTTCGTTTCCCAAGAAGATGGTGAAAAAATGTGGGGAGCTTTTGTAGAGCTTCTGAACCAAGAATCTTGAATTTCCACAGCAATACAAAAGCAAAGAGCTTTTGTGGGCTGAATTAAAAAAAAAAAAAAAGGGGAAAGAATTTGATAATAGTACAAAGATGGGAAGGCAGAATAATGCTAACAAATTATGGTTCAACTAACTACCATACAGATTTTTGTAATATTGTTCACCTCTGAGGCTGCCTCTATCCACATGTGATATGTGGAAAGACACACACATCCACTGTGTGTGGTGTGTGTGCCCATGTAGGTTGTAGCGGGCATGGACAAAATAGTGACAGCCTTTTTTGGCTTAAAGTTGCCCTTTTTCTCCATGTTAGTGGTACTTAGAATTAAAGAAAAGGCTCCCGCCTTTATGACTTGAAGGGTGCCTTGACGCTTTTACTGCGTTATTCTTGGGAGTACCCTTTTGTCTTCTTTTCTGAAATGTCGTTTATGCCCCTTTATTATTGATTAGTTTGACTACAACCGTCCGTACAAAAATAATTGTTCATTGCTATATAAATTCAAACTACTTAGGCTTTGTTTGATTTTATTTCTAGTCTTGCGTTTTTTCTTCTCAAAAAATAAAAATATATTTTTTACTTGTATTTTTTAAAAATAATATTTTTATTTTAAAAAATATTAATTATTTATGCATAGTCATTTCTTACTAAAAAAATATTTAAATTTATTTTTATTCTTCACACGTTCATTCTCTCGTAATAATTTGATGTAGAAATAACACTATTTTTTAACAAAGTTAATATATTATCCTATTAATAATTTTGGTGTGGCGAAACCTTCAAACATTAATGCTTGTCTCATATCATTCAATAAAATTAAAAAAAAAAACTAACAAAATTATTTATTTTAAATTAGTCTAATTTACTAGTCAATTATAATAAAGAAGTTATTATTTTAGGATGGAGAGAATATAGGATTTGCACATATTTTATTTTTCGCAATCATTGTGTTTTTGGAATCACATTTTTGGGGTCTACATAAATTGCATTTGCTTAATATTGTCTTCAATAATTCATGTAATTTGACATAAGCATCACTTGATTTGCTCAATGTTTCTGGAATCAGAACTGGTTTGGCTGGTCTTATTAGTTCGATCAAGATCCGATGATCGATTTGGTCCGATTAATCTTAAAAAAATTATTTTTGTGATTCAATCGATAAAAATCAACTAAATTTTATTTTTTTATTTTTTTATTTTTAGGAAGCTTACAACCTTAAATTTGGTATTTTATTATATGCATGCGATTATTTAAATTTTAGATTTTATTAAATATTTTTTAATTAATCATTTATTTAATTTTTATATTTAAAATATATTACATAATAATTAATATATAATTAATTATCATTTTACATACTATAATAATAAAATACAATTAATTTACACTTATTGAACTGATAATTGAATCGATCCGATCGATTGAATTATTGATCAACCTATTTATGAAAACACTGGATTTACTTGCTTATTGATATACATTATCGAAATAATTGGTGCAAAAAATTGCAAGAACTATATTACTGAAAATCCAGTAAATAGTAAGATCAAAATAACCAAAAAATGTGTCTTACTGATATTGTTTCCTTTTGACAAAAATTAACTACTCCCTTTTGCAATTCAATATTCCATTGGTATTGTTGACCACTCAACTTAATTATTTTTTATAATTACAATAGTTATATTTAAAAATTATTGAAATTATATTAAAAATATTAAAACTTTTACTATCTGACGGTTAAACTAAAAATAATCAAAATATCAATTACTTTTGCTTTAAAATATAGAAAAAGTAACATTTACATGTGGATAAGGAGAATATATTAAAATAACCTTGAATAGATTGTGTTTAATTATTGTTATCATAAAGATGTTTGTAGGGGTATTGTTCTTTAATTTACATTTTGAGGAAATTATTTCATATATATATATATATATGAAATAAATATTATATTCTGAGAGTGTGATTAAAATAAATATTATATTTATGTTTAAAAAATAACACTGATAGAAGACCTTATTCTTGCCATATTCCCCTCCAAAATGAAAATTAATCACCAATGAAAATTAATCACCAAATATTGAATAATTAAACATTCTATTGGCTTTTGTGGTTGTCGTTGTCAGAGCTGTCATAATCGCACGTCGCGATCATTAAGTTTTATTCATTCTTAATTACCTTTTAATTATTTCTAGGAAAAAAAAATAAAAAATGATGTATCTCCTTCTTGGTTTATGTTGCTTAATGCATACCAAATTCATAATACCACGCTATCATTGATATTCATTACTGAATAGTAGAATTATCTTGTAAGAATTAATTTCATAAGTTGCGGTCCAATCAAAATCAATCTTAAATAAGAATTCTCTAACAATTAATAAAATGTGTACCAACATTGTTCGAAGGCCAACTACGAAAAAAAAATAACTTATTGTTAGGAACTTATTCATGTTATAGTCATGAGTCGGGTTTCTATCTAGGACTTAATCTTAAAAAAAATTGATCTTAAAAATTATTAATTAGGCATTAGCATTGGGCATTTTCGACATATTCTACAGTCACAAGAGCTCGACTTAATAACTTAAGTTCATTATCTAATGACCAATATTAGTAGTATCGATTATCAAGGTGGATTATATATTATAATTGGGTAAAAAATAAAAATTTTATATTACGTCCTATCATTAAAGAAATTAATAATTTTTTAATCGAACTTGTTAAGTATTTGGCTAGGTAAAATAGTCAAAAATATATAAAATTATGATGATCTAACTTAAAATTAATTTCTATTATTATAGTTTGTGAAAAAAAAAAATTTATTTATTTTTGACTAATAATCCTACGAGATATTCATTTATGTTGGAGGAATATATACAATGAGAATATAAAAAGTATACCAAAAAAAAATCATATTTCTTTTTCAAATTATTCGCCAAAAATTGAACAATATATATCTCCCCTTTTTAGAAATTTGAATTTTCGAGTAAGATGGAAATTCATTATGATGGTATAGAATAGCTTAAGAAGTCGGGTTTCCACTTCATTTATAATAATTTTTTTCCTACTTAATTCGATAAAAATAATTTAAGTGACATACATATAAAAAAAGATTGGAATATAATAAAAATAAAAATAGATATGAAGGTGAATTAAAAAATTATTCTTAAAGTTCAATATAATTAAAAATTATAAATATTTCATTAATATTTATTTTTATTTTACAAATGATATATTAATTGATATTTATTTTTTTAAATAAAAAATATATTTTAAGGGCATATTTATAATACGTAAAGAGGTATTTATAATTTTAAAAGATATCGTATACAATTTTGCCCTCTTGATTATACTAAATAAAGTTCGACAGCATGTGCTATAATAATTCTTTATGGAGTGTAAACGAATCGAATTGAATCGAATACGTTATTGTTTATTATTTGAATTTTTGTTGAGTTTAAAAAATTATATTTGAATTTAATTTGATTGTTAATCAAATCGAGTTTGAACGAATTTTAATCAATTCAAATACGAATCGAAATTGGGTAACTTAATTTTTTTTATATATATTTTTTATATTTTTACTAATCGAAATAAATTTAAAATTTTATCGAATAAAAAAAATATATTTAAATTTAATTTATTAAATTAAAAAATCATATCAAAATAAATTTTTACGAATCCAGTAATTTAATTTTATTTTTTAATTCTATTTCTCGGTCATTTTAATTTTATTTTTTGTTTTTTACCATCTATTTTTTCACTCTTCTTCCCCTACGCCGCCACCAGCCCAGCCCCCCACTCCGCCCAGCCCAGCCTGCGCCGCCACTCATCCCCCAACCCCCACCTATATATTTTCTTTTGTTTTTTATCTCATTCTTCTTCGCCAGTCTAGTTCCCCGTATCACTGCCACAGTCCCTAGCCGCCAACAAGGAGAGTTTGCAGCCACAAGGAGGAGAGAAGAGAGAACTAAAACTCCGCCGCAAAAAAAACTAGCAATTGGTTGTACGTAAGTTTGTTGCTTTTTGTTATTTGAAGAAAATTTCATGAATGAGGTTCAGTTATGCTGCAGTTTCGTTATTTTATTTTCTGATGAATTCAGTATTTAGCTGAAATACTTTGATGAGTAGTAAAATCAGCGAAGTTGCTCGTGAAATTTTGCATTTTTCAACTTTTAAAGGGGAAAATTTAATTTTAATTTGAGTCCCAGCTTAATCTTAATGTTGATTTTCTCCGCCATTATTTACCTTTTTTCGGTTCCCCGAGCTTTCGCAAATTTTACGTGCTTAGTTTTGTAAACTATAACTTTCTTCCACTATTTGATTTTTAATGCATAACCTTTGCTGTGGGCAAGAAAACTTGGTTTGTGCTATGATGAATTTATTGGTGCTGCTGTCTAGGTCCAAGATATTTCCATAAATCTATTGGATGTGTTATAACAGTTGAACTGTTAGATTTTTCATACATTACTCCAGTTGTCTTATGTTATTCTCTGTTAATGGTGGTTTGTACAATGAACTACAGAGAGGACCTGCTTTTATATCGGATCTTCTCTGTGTCATTCCCAATGCTCATTACTGCAAGAGAGGAACCTATGACCTCAAAAAGGTATCTGAGTTGCCATTCTTTCTCTTGTCTGCCCCTAGTTAAATGAGACTTGAGTTGGGGTATACAGTTCGTCCCAGAGACAATGTTTGATTCTGTGTACTGTCATCACTCCTGCAGATTGTTGAATATGCAAAAATAAAGACTTCACATCAGTCATAATTGTCCACACCAACCGCCGGGAACCAGGTCAATCCCTGCACTGATCCTGACTCACTTAATAATAATTGATCTGCTATGTTTTTGAGGCGTAAAATATTTAGGTGTTGAGGGCTGATACAATTAAGATAGGAGTATCTTTTTACTGAATCTGAATCTGTAAAGTTTCATCTTTTTTTTTTCTTTAGAACTGGGAAACTTTGTATAAAATGTGTTTACCAGATTAATTCTTTTCTTAAGGAGAAAAGTAAGTCTGGCATGTAGTTTAACCAAATCTAAAGGCAGTGGGGGGGAGGGGGGAGTTGTTGGGGTGGGAAGAGAGATTAGGGCATTTAGGAGCAATCAAGCTGCAAATCATGTATCATCCTGGAAAGCCACTTTTTTTTTTTTTAAACTCTTATAAGTTGCTGCAGATGCTCTGTTAATTATTGGCTTACCTGATGGCCCTACTGCTCATTTCAAATTTTCAAGGCTTGTTTTGTGGAAGGACATCAAGGTAGGATGATCATTGCCATTTCATTTCTCACCATTCTCTCAGTTTTAATAATCTTACTAGGAACGATGTGAATTTTTATTTACCAACTTTTGGCCTTCATAGTTCATTATTGTCTCATTTTCATAGTCATTCAACTTGGTATCTTTGTCATTGTCACTCCTGTGCTGTGCGGGAGTGTTGTATTTTTCCATTACCTTGATTCCTGTAGTATCTGAATGCGATTCCACATCCAAAACTTATGATCTGTCATTGGCTTTCTCATAATTTCACAGAATCATGGAAATCCTGCCAGTCACCAGCCCGAGTCAGTTTTAACTAACTTCACCACACGTTTGGGGCATCGTGTAGGCAAGTACTTTCTGCTGTGAATTATTAAGTTAAGAAAAATGAAATACAAGGGCTAATCACACACTCTATTTGAATTTTTGATAGAGTAGCTTCTTTTTCTTTTAGCCTTTTTTTTTTAATTATTATTGTTGTATAGAGTAGGTCTTTGTTGTTAAAGAACACCCTGTTTAGGAATTTATTCTTGATCTGAAGTGTATCGCACAGTCATGGATATATGATGTTGATGGATCTTCAGTAATAAAAATTTTCTTTTGAAGGTGTTTGGGAGTAGAGTTTTTCCTACTCGACAGAATCCTTTACTTTTTCCACCCTAAATCCCAATCCATACTTTTATCTCTTTCTTTCTGTTCTCTTCTCCCTTTTCGGCTTATCTAGCAATATCCATCTAGGTTTGTTTACTTTTTAGTTCACTGATCTGTTGTGTAAATATAGATGTTTCTAATCCAAGTGATAAAATGTCTATATATACCTTATTTGAAGCTTTAAATCTAGTATGATTTTCGAGATTAATTTGGCACTGGTGCACAACATACCAGCTAGCAATTCGGGACACTTTTCAATACTGTATTTGTGACATTGATCCATGTGTGTCTTTCTCCTATTTCATTGTGACTCTATATGTATGCGTTTAGAATTGAAATTAACAGAAGTTATCATTGTTTCTTTAATTTAGGCTAATACAGTCGCTATTCCCACAAGACCCTAATTTCTGTGGTCGGAGAGCTGTTACCTTTCACAATCAACGTGATTTTATATTCTTCCGCCATCACCGGTGTGTACCCCTCTCTGTGTATACTGCTCTGTATTTTGCTGAATTATGACCTAAATAGCTTATTTTTCCTTATTATTGCATGTGAAAGTTACATTTTCGAAACAAAAGAAAGCAAACAGCCGGTATCAAAAGGTAAAGAAGAAAAAGATAAGGAGGCCAACCCTCAGCAGAAAGTTATTGCCAGGCTGCAGGTTTGTGATTCTGATCCTTCAGCCTCACACTTCAAAACACTAAGTTTGTTTTTAGCCTTTTTCGTCTATATTCATTTGTACAAAATGATAGCAATGATTCGTTTGAGTCAATTCAAGCTTCATATGATTTGAAAACAACTAATTTCTAATACACTTCTGGCCAATAAATGAAGTACTTGAATCTGTCAGCCCCTCATAAGTTGTTGAGTTTCATGCAACATAATCCATGGGTATAAAAAAATTTCATCTTAACTCACCATATCTCTATAGCACCACACTACTCCATGTGGCAACCTATTTTTGTTGTTCTGCTTATCTTTGAACTAGTCATTGTACATATTACCCTTATTGTATAATGTTGAATCCTTTATGCTGGACTTTCTTGTTATCTTTTACAACTTTGAGGACATCAAGTGTGTTCACTCTTTAGCTAGCTTTTGCATTGTGTAGGTGAGAAGTCTACATAGATTGTTAGACCATTTTGTTGCATGTAGCCTGCTCTTACTAGCATTATCTGCACAAAAATAATATTTTTATTTTTGACATTTATGTCTTTTGAGCAACATCAAGTGTTATGGATAATCAGCACTGTGTGGATATCTTAGTCTCCAATTTTTGGTGAGTTCACCTTACCAGATACCAATGAGGATGGTCTTAAATGCTTCCTGTAGATATACAGTAAATATCATGAATTTTAGGAGGGAGGGATCCAAAAATATGATAGAATTGAATGACATTTAGTACCTCCTAGGTGCCTTAGATGTTTGGAAAAAATGCTGCTTCAACCCACTTATCAATTTGGACAAGAATCTCTGCGCAGTCTGTGAGATACATCTTCGGTGCTATGTGTCCCGCAATAAACTTGAGTCTAGTTCAACTCCTGTGCACTTCAGTTCAAGCTATACGTAAAGAAAGCTCGAGTTTGGCTTCTATAATTTCAGGCATCAGTTTTGGTTGGTTTTAGATTTGCAAGTGTCCAACTTTGATAGGCTTGTCTCAAATATAAATATCATTAAGTCTCACTGAAGCTTGAGTCCAAGCATCAATACATACATAAAGTATATCAGATCCAACTCATAAATTGAGCCAAGCTTAAATCTTTCTTGTGTAGAATTGTACCTCTAATACAAGCTGAAAGGAGATAGGTGGTTTTTGAGATGTCAGGAAAATTTAAAATATAATAGTTCTTCAAAAACATAGGCGGGCGTATGTATGTGTCTTGGACTAGGTATCTTGATACAACTTAGCTAGTTCAATTGTCTTATGCAGAATTGGTAATTAACAGGTAATGATAGAGTTTTGTTTATCCGTCGTACATTGTTAAGTTATTACGAAAACTTGTTCATGGAGTTCTGAATGATTCTGCCAATTGGGTCCCTATTTTGTGAGGTTCGAAGATAATATTGTGCTTGCTTTGATTGATTTCTGTACCAATACTCCTGCTTTTGGTCAAAACTGGTCGTATAAACTGAACGATGGCGATTATGTCTTGTTCTGTTTTTTTTAAACTTGCAGGAATGTGGTCCTCGGTTCACACTGAAGCTAATCTGTCTTCAACATGGAACATTTGATACAAATGTAGGTGAATATGAATGGGTACACAAGGTAATCTTTCAGTTTATTAAAATTTCATGTCTTTGCCTTAAAGACTTGCTTATTATTCCTTTGTCGGAAAAAATAAGTTGCTCAAATTTTATTTCCTATCTTTTCAACGGCAGCCTGAAATGGATACCAGCCGCAGGAGATTTTTCTTATGACATGCTTTGAGATGCGATTTTTTCAGAAAATTAAATTTAGATGCAATTTTCCTCTTGAATTTTATCTTTCTAAATTAATTTTGCTGTGCCTCTGTGTTGTTGCATATTACACGACGTTCCTCGGGCATTGCCCGACCATGACCGAGCTGCAGCCACTACCCTTGGATTCAAGATCCTTAACATGCTCTGGATCCTTGGCTAGCTTTGTCATAAGGTGTCCATGGATTCTCATTGTTGGTGTTATTAACAAAAATAATATAATTATATGACCACTATCATTATCAATCGATTTTTAATATCATTTGAAATACATACAATACTACAAAGTGTAAATTTTGTTGAGTTTCTGAATACTTATGTTTGGACTTGACGTAGACGATGAAACAGATTTGGGTTATAGATAAAGCATCATTTGAGGAAATTCATGTTCTACCATTTAGATAGTAGCTATGATTCAATTTAGTGGGGAACTCCTGTTATATCTATGGATCAAGAAGGTTGCTAAATTGGCTTTTCTATTTTATCTTATTTTTTTAACTTATAAAAAGACAAAACAAAACATAAAAAAAATATAGTTTAATTTTTTTTTTCTGACAAGTGGCACAATTAGGGGTGTTTATAATCAATTAATCAGTCGAATTAAATCAAAATTAAAATTTTAATTTGCATTGAAATTGAATCGAATTTTGGGTTTTGGATTTTTATTTTCTAAAATTTTGATTTTTGGTTTGTTTGTGGTTTTTTTATTTCAGTTAATCGAACTGAACAAAAAATTGAATTACTATTTTTATATATTTATATATATAGATTTTATATTATATTTTTAGACTTATTATTTATTTCTATATTATTTTTTATGTTAAAATTTATAATTTCGTACTTGTTATTTACTTTTATAATATTCTTTATGATTTTCTCATCCAAACTATAAATAATAAATAAAAAATATATTTAATTTTATTATTTAATTTTTATCTATTTTTTTTATAAAAATTCGGTTAACCCAAAATCAAATGGAAAAAAAATTGATTACAATTGAATTGAATTAATTATTTGGTTCGATTTTTAATATAATATTTTAACCAATTTTGATTCGACCGAACGAGCACTCCTTATCACAATCAAATCTAATTCGGATACAATTAGTAAAGCGCCCATAACTAACAACAACGTTAGCAACAGTAGCAAACAATTCTTTTTCTTTGTCAATAAAAATAAGATAAAATAAAATGCGGCCTTAAAGCAATTATTTGATCCTCACATAATAAATTTTGTTATGTATGATTCCGACATACTAATAATGCATTGTAAATTTGTCCGATAAATTAAATGGAGGAGGTTAAATATTTTAATTTGGGAAGTAGTAAAAAATTATACTCCCAACACATAATTTTTAAATTTTCAATTTGGGAATTAGGGTTCTTTACCTAGGGTCAATGATGTAAATTTCTACGTTTCAATCGGGGGTAGGGATGACTTTTCATTGATAATCCATAAGTGCTGTGTTTGTGATATAAATATCAGACCCCATCCACGTGAATAAAAATGCCCTTTCAGTTAGAGTAATGCTAATCGATCCTTAACATGCCGTGATACTTGGCTAGCTTATGTGTCCGTGAATTCCCATTGTTGGTGTTATTAACAAGAACAATATAATTATATTGACATTATTAGTAATTTATTATCTACTAATTTTAATATTATTTGAAATACATACAATAATATAAAATGTAAAACTTTTTGAGTTTTTGAATTTCTGTTTGAATTTGAGGTACATAAAAAATATCTATTCAATCCTTAAAAGGTGAAAAACAAAAACTAAGATATAGATAAATCATCATGTGAGGAAGTGCATATAAAAAAAATACCTGATTTGGGAATCATTATTACTTCAAGATTATATTGGGTTGAATTTCTAAAATTAGGTCAAATTGGATCTTGTTTATTTGGGTCAAGATGCTCTGAAATTGAGGGAATGATTTGAGTTTGAGAAAACCTGTAAGACGAACACACATCAGACTAGTTTGGATCTTTCTCGGTTAAGACCCTCCAGTATTTAAATCAGGTCAAGGTCTTTAAGTCGCCAAAATAAAATTAAAGAGTTAAGTCAGAAATATCAGTTACCTTATAATGAGATAAATGTGGACTGTTTATAGATATTGAGGTGTACGCGTAGCTTCTCCATATTGAAACAAGTGTTATGATTTAATATACTTAATTTAATGATATCAAGATGATCAATAGTCCATGAACCACCGTGTCGAATTCAATCTTGAGGTCTTATCTTGTTTGATCATTCTGACAATTTTCAAATTACCCAGGGATAAAATGATAAATTTAAGATAATGGGGTAAAATGGTATATTTAGGATTTTCCCACTCAGTTACCAATGTCAATGAGCAAATTTTGAGAATGACAAATTCTTCTAAGACAAGACAGCTTTCAAAAGATCTGTTTAATCAACACTTTAAAAAACAAGGTCATTTGCCTCATGTTAATGCTACTTTTGACTTATTTTCTTGTCATACAAGTGTTAGATCAGAATCTATGGTTGACCAATAATATCATAATTTAACTGAATTAACTTTCTGAAGAATGGTTGACATTAGACACATACCATTTTTTTAAGTTTACTAAGATATAAAAATCAAGAGAAATAGCAATATATGCAATACAAAATCATACCCTTGTCTATGACTCTTTCTTATAAATCTTTTATCTTATATTATACTCAAACCCATTTTCTCTTTCAAAGTAAAAAAAATAAGTAGTTCAGCATATTTAACACTAATTGCAGCCATTTTCTTCATAAAAGCAAGTCACCTAGAATGTCCCTTGTTTGATTACCAACTCCCACCTGTCTATTCTACCCCCTATCCCTCTTTCAGAAAGACATTTCCTATATATATCCATACACATACACTAATTATAATCATCACCAATATTTTGAAATAGAAGTTAAAACAAACATGGAGATCAAAATTAGGGTCACACAACGTGGAATAATTTCCATGGTAATCGTCTTTTCTTGCTTGATGTCACAAAATCTAGCACAGGTGCAACAACAAGAGTGCATGAACGAGCTTCAACCGTGTCTAAATTATCTCAACGGCAATAGCCATCCCCCGGATAGTTGTTGCCAACCTCTCAATTATGTTATTAAATCAATGCCGGAGTGCTTGTGTAGCCTAATGAGTGTTCAGGGTGCCAATCAAGCCGAGCAAGCAGGCATCAATACTACCGAGGCGCAGACGTTGCCCGGAAGATGTGGCCAGCATATTAACCCGTTAGGGTGCGTTACAGGTACACCCGATCCACGATCCAGGAATTCGGTTCCCAATTCTGTCAGCTCCAAATTAAGGTCTTCAAGCTTGAGTATAGCTGCTGCTGCTGCAATATTTGTAATTTTCCAAGCATTGTAATACATTGAGCACCTCAGCTTGTTGTATTCAAATATATGGTCTATACTTTTCTTTTTTTTTTTCTTTTGTATGGTTTGAAGGGAGGAAGATTTTAATGTTTACTTTTCTGTGTGCAAAAATAATTCAGATTTATTTTTTTATTTTAAAGAAGGATGAAATGTGTTTTTAGTCTCAAGTTTGAACTTATCGTTTTTTTTTTTTTTTTTTCCGTATAGGAAATATAGTATTTTTTTAGCAAACTTTGTCGCAACTAAAGTTTTCACCATTTTTGTCATCAGTCGGGGTTTTTTTTTTAATCTATATAAGACTATTTAGTTATTTCTTGAAATTAACAAAAAATAATAATAACAAAATGATGTATTAAGTCGTGATAGCACGTCTATACTGGAAAATAGTTACCCAAACACTTTTTTTTTTTGTGTGTGTGTATGAATTGTTGTAAACTTCTCATTTCAAAATGATGAAATAGTAGGGCCCTCTGGTAAAATTAAAAAAAAAAAACTAAAATTATATTACTGTTAGCAGTGATTATCAACGACGTTTTGATTTTTCGTTGCAAACATTAACAATAGCGACGGAATACTCATTTCGTCGCTAACGTTTTCGTCATTACGTGTAATCCTTCAGTATCTTGTTTCTTACTTTTCCACATTGGTTCATTAAGTTTTTGCTATATACTCTAGGAGTAATGTTGTAGCCACATAATTTTAAGTTGATGAGATCGTCTTTTATTTTATTACACAAAAGTTGGTGTACAAGTTAAGTGTGATATATATATATATATATATATATATATATAATAGAATTGTTTGACATAATTTTCAGAAGTCAGAGCCTTCACAAAATTCAGTCTAAAAGTTGGAAAACTATGGTTCACTAACTTCCATAAATCTGGTCTTGTCGAAATAGAATTTATGAAAAATATGATTTAATTTTTAGTTAAACGATCCTAACTTTTTTTTGTTTGAATGTACGTACTATGCAAAGAACATTTTTTTTTTTTCAGAATCATATAAATGTGGGGTGAAATTTAGATCTATTTAGATCGGATAAATTAATTTTTTTTGTAAAATAGTTATTAATCTTAAATATAAACATATAATTTGTAATAATATTTCATGCAATTTCATTCACCCTTCCTTTTTTTCTATTTTAAACGTGTGTTGCATGCGTAGGAAAATAAGTTTAGAAGAAAATGTAGCAATTATTTACTGTGATCAATATCATGTATTGTAACTCTTGATTCATTATAAGTCCTCTAGGTTAATTTTTTTTTTTATAATCAATACATATGTTCCCAATAAATGGACAATCCAATTCATTTCAGCTTAAACTGTGCTTGATTAGGCACAAAATATTTAAAAAATATTACATAGAAAACATAAATCATGCTACTTGTTCTACAAATAAAAGTTATTACCGTGCCTTGTTTTAAAACTTTTAATTATATTGTGATTTCATTACGAGAACTAAATTTAAACATCATGAGTGACCAATAGAGACGAAATGTGTTTATTCACTAACTCTTTCTTTAACAACTAGGAATTTGATGTCTATATGCTTTGGTTTTGTCGAATTCTTGTTTATTGTTACAAAATAACTTGAGTGATCTTTTAACACTATCCACTATGCGCAGTCCCATGATAAAATTCCACAGCCATATTCTGTGATTGGATGCCTCATAACATGCTATGAATTATGCTGCCATGGTAGAAGAGGCTATAGGAGATTGTTTAACACTCTTCCAGGAGATAACACGCCCAACTAGTAGGTAGATATAGCCCGATGTTGATTCCATACTATCTTGACATCCAGCAAAATCAAAGTCGGTATACCTAATGATCTCAAGCTAATCAAACCTTCGATATGTGAGCATGTAGCTTTTTATTCTCTGCAAGTACCCAAGACCTATTTGACTGCTTTACAATGGTCTATTCCTGAATTGCTTAAATATCTGTCCAACATCCTAACAATGTTCGCAATATTTGGATACATACATACTTGAGCATACATCAGACTCCCTACTACTGATACATAAGGAATCTTCTGCATTTACTTTTTCTCAAAATCATTCTTAGGGTACTGACTCGGACTAAACTTGTCTCCCTTAGCCACAGGGGTATCACCTGGATTGCAATCCTGCATGCCATATCTTTTGAGAACCTTTTCGATATAGCTCTTTTATGATAATCCTACATCAAGAGCAATCCCGGTGTATCTATATGCCTAATATAAAAGAGGCGTCACCAAGATCTTTCATCTTGAAATTCTTAGCCAAAAATTTCTTGGTTTCGTGTAATAAGCCTATATTGTTGCTGGCAAGCAAAATGTCATCGACATATAAAATCAAAAAATTATACTTGTTCCCACATAATTTTTGGTATATGCAATCATCGATCAAATTCATCTCAAAACCGAATGAGATGATCACTTGATGAAACTTGAAATACCATTATCGAGATGCTTGCTTGAGCCAATAGATAGATTTTTGAAGTTTGCAAACCATATTCTTTGGGTCTCCCAACACAAAGTTTTCTGGCTATACCATATAGATTATCTCATCAATGTCACCATAGAAAAACGCCATCTTTACATCCATCTTATGTAACTCAAGATCGAAATACACCACCAATGCTATTATAGTACTGAAAGAGTCTTTCAAAGAAAATGGAGAGAAAGTCTCTTTATAGTCGATGCCTTCTTTCTGTGTAAAGCCCTTTGCGACAAAACAAGCCTTATACCTCTCCACATCACCTTTTGAATCCCTCTTGGTCTTAAATATCTATTTGCAACCAATAGGCTTCACACCTTCTGGTAATGAGATAGGATCCCACACCATTAATCTCCTCTTTCATGGTATCAATCCACTTTTGATAGTTAGGACTTTCCATAGCTTGACGGAAGTTGATAGAATCATCTTCTATCACTCCAATGCCAACCTCATGTTCTTGGAGAAATACAATGTAATCATCTGGCATTGCACTTCTCATTTCTCTAGTGGATCTTCTTAATGACATGGGCTCTTGAGGTGGTAGATTTTGTTCTTCTAGAATAATTTCTGGACTAGGAGGTTCTTCGACATTATTTTGATCTGTTGTGTCTTAAACAAAGTCAGGAATGAGATCCTGATCAATAACAATAACACCTGTGGGAATATCAACATATTCATTTTCAGAAAAAAAAAAAAAACAAAGTTCCTAACTATATCTCCTTCTACAAACTCAACATGCTCAAAGAATCGAGCATTTTCTGACTTAAAAATCGACTTAGCTGTAGGATCATAAAACTTGTTCCCCCTGGATCTTTCAGAGTATCCAATAAAATAGCAACTTATTATCCTTGAGTTTAGTTTTTTTTCCATTAGGCTTATAAGACCTTGCTTTAGTTGGGCATCCCCAAATGTGCAAGTGCTTTAAAATAAGCTTTTTGCCCGTCCAAAGTTCTTAAGGGGTTTTGACAGTCGCTTTAATTGCAACCCTATTAAGGATATATGTCGTGTTTCTCCCCAGAGTGATTTTGGTAAGGTAGAATGTGAAATCATACTCCTTACCATGTCCTTAAGCGTCATGTTTCATCTTTCAGCAATACCATTCATAGTGGGCGAACTCGGCATGGTGTACTGTAGGATGATATCGTATTCCTCTAGGAACTTAGCAAACGGTCCTGGATGTTGTTCACCTTAACCGTCATATGTATAGTAGTATTCACCACCACGATTAGATCTGACTTTTGATCATTTTGTCGAGTTGGTTCTCAACCTCAGCTTTATAAGATTTGAACACATCCAACAACTATGACTTTTCATGAATGAGAAATATATAGCCATATCTAAAAAAATCATCTATGAACGTTATAAAATATTATTGACCATTCCAAACAACCATAGGGAATGGCCTACAAATATCCATATGTATAAGTTCTAAGATGTCTAAAGTCGTGTTGGCTTCAAATCTTCTTTTATTGGTTTGTTTCTCCTTTTTATAGTTAATACAAATATCAAAATTTGTAAAATCTAAGTGGTCTAGAATTTTATCTAACACAAGTCTTTCTATTCTCCATCTGGAGATTAACTCTTGTGCCATAACGTAGCCGAATGTTTACTAGTTAATTTTCTCTATGTACCTCGTGTGCTTAATTGTATGGATTCATTAAATAAAGTAGTTATATCAATTGAATAAAGATTATTATAACCTGACAAGAAACTAAACCAACCAAATTTGAATCATGAAATAAACTAAACTTTCCATTCCCAAATGAACAAGAATAACTAAATTTGTTCAAAGTAGAAATAGAAATCAAATTTCTATCTAAAAGAGAGTACTATAAATGTCTCATTAAGATCCAAATAAAATCATGTCTATAACAATAATCTAATTTTTTCTTTTGTCTCAACTTGAACTGTCTTGCCACCGCCCATATAGATGTATCTTTCACCATCACTTGGTTATCAGCAATGCAGGCAACCTTGCATAGACACACTGATGTGAGTTGTTGCACCAAAATCTATCCACCATGTGTGTCTAAGTACCGAAGTTAAATTTACCTTTGAACAAACCAAATTAAGAAGTATACATTTCTTAGCACGCTATGCGTGATAGTTGGTGCATTGATTCTTTTGATACCCTTCAACTCCACAGAAGTAACAACCAGTATCTTATAGCGCATTCGGTTTCTTTGGTTATTTCTTTTGAGGTGTCGTATTTGCAACTTTCTTATCATTTTTTCTTTGTGTTCCCTTTGTCCTTGTTCTTAAAGGTTGAGATTAAGCGACTCTATGCTTTATAATGCTTTAGCCTTTTCTCTTTCTGAACATAGTGTGAGATGAGCTCATTCAGAGACCAAATCTCTTTCTGACAGTTGTAGCTTACCTTAAACTGGCTAAATTGTGGCAGAAGGGATATCGAAACTAGATGCATTAGCAAGTCCTCCGAGAGTTTTAGTTTAAATGCTCTTAACTTGGAAGTAAGATGAGACATCTCTATGATATATTCCCTGATATTGCCTTTTCCCCCATACCTCATTGAAATGAGATTTGTCAAGAGCACACCTATTTCAGCCTTTTTGTTCTTGACGAACCTTTTTTTTAATGTCTGCAAGGAACTCCTTAGCCATAGTGATCTTTTCAAACATTGTGCCCCGGAATTCTTCCAGAATGGCCTTCTTCATGATCATCATGCACATGCGATTTGATTTCTTCCATCTTTCCTTATCCCTATTTTCATCATAAGTACTCTTATACGAAGAGATGCAGGAGAATCAACTCTTAACGTAAGGTCGAGATGCATGACTCCTAGAACTATTAAGAGGTTCTCTTGCCATGACTTAAAATTAGTATCATTTAGCATAGAAATAGAGTTGATGTTGGCAGTAGTATTAGTAGGAGTATTGACATTTGAATCCATAAAACAACAAACAAACAAAATAAGCTCATATAAGTCTCAGAATCATAATAATAAATTCAAACAAAGGTAAATTCCATCTCAAGATACCGGGTACTCCATTAATATATTGTCTTTTGGACAAAATATTAACTTGTAATTAATATCTTATCACGCAAACAACAACCCTGCAAATTGGGGATGTGGAACAAATTCATGTCATGTAAACGAGTCGAGTTGTGATGAATGGATTTTGGTGGAACTCATTCCTAAAAGCTATCTCAATAAGAGATGGTGTCTAATCTATAGTAATACATTATAATAACCTAGAAAATTGACGATATGAGATAAATTCAACTTTTAACAACTCTACCTGTCAACCTATTTCCACTATTCTACTTATCTTTCAACATTTCTTTGCTCCAACATATTAATTACCCTCATTGTTATCATGTTGAGTCTTGTATGTTGAACTATATTGTTAATTATCCTTTACACTTACTAGCTAACTTTTGTGTCGTGCAGGTTAGAAGTCTATATAGATTGTGTTAGTATGCATTTAAATATTTATTTTATTTTTTAATTTTTGTCATTTATGTGTTTTAAGCAACATCAACTTGTATGGATAATCAATCGTGTGTTTGGTGAGTTGAGGATGATTTTAAATGCATGTTGGAAAATAAATACAATAAATATCATCAATTTTGGGGAGGAAGGAATCCATAAATACAATAGTATTGAATGATATTTAGTATTTTCAAGTATAGTTGTTAATTGGGCCGGTTTTAACCAGCCCAACCTAGGCTCGGCACATTGGGAACTGGTCCATGAATAGTTCAGGTTATCTGGACCGATTTTGGACATATGATTTGGGCTCCTATTGGCCCAAATATTGAAATTCAGCCCAAACCTATGAACTACCCCATTTGGACCCAAGATTGCTTCAAAATTGGCCCCAACATAGGACTAGTTTAGGCCCGATTCTTAGTAGCTAGGCTTTTATATATATATAGATAAAAATAATATAAAAGAGCCCCAAAAGAAATAAAAAGATGAGTCCATCAGCAGACTAAGGAATTTTTTTTGCATATGGACTAATAATTTTTTTGGATAATAAGCTTAAAAATCAATCTTTTTTTTTTGAAAAAAATACTAAATAAGTAGACTTAACATTTTCTTTGATTAGTAAATTTTGATTAAACTGGAAACTAATTATACCATGGGAAAGTCATAAGTTGCAAATTTATTAAACATGGGACAAGAATAAGGACCAAATTATCCCCTCCTAATGTTTAAAAATAAGCAATTATCCTCTTCTTTTCTTTTCTTTTCTTTTCTTTGCGGGGTGGGGGCCGATAGATTTGTTCCTCCTTTGAAAAAAAAAAAATAGTGATTCACTAGGCACAATTCCCTTATTTTTCCACGAGTATTTTTCCTACTTTTGTTTTTTTTCACTCTAATCGCTTAGGAATGATTTTTAGAATTAAAGGCTATTAATGGTTGGCTTAAGGTATAATACTAAGTATGCTAAACTAAGTGTAATAATTAAGGTTCAGTACTAAGCATATTAAACTAAGTGTAATAATTAAGGTATAGTACTAAGTATATTAAATTAAACAAAAAAAAATTATAAAAATAAAATATAAAATTAGAAAATAAGTATATTACTAAAAAAATATACAATACTACTTAGTATACTAAACTAAAAAAATTCATCAAAATAAAATATAAAGTTAGAAACGAAGTATATTACTAAAAAAGTAAAATAGTACTTAGTATATTAAACTAAAAAGAAATCATCAAAATAAAATATAAAGTTAGAAAGTAAGTATATTACTAAAAAAATATAATACTACTTAATATACTAAATTAAAAAAAATAATCAAAATAAAATATAAAGTTAGAAAGTAAGTATATTATTAAAAAAATATAATACTACTTAATATACTAAATTAAAAAAAATTATCAAAATAAAATATAAAGTTAAAAAATAAGTATATTACTAAAAAAATATAATACTACTTAATATATTAACTAAAAAAAATATTAAAATAAAATATAAAGTTAGAAAGTAAGTATATTACTAAAAAAATATAATATTATTTAACATACTAAACAAAACAAAAATTTAACAAAATAAAAAAAAATCACCAAAATTCATAAAAAAAATCATCAAAAAAAAAAAGAAAACTCCATTGGGTCAACTCATAGACCAAGCTCCGTGCAAGCTTAGGATCGGCCCATTAGAACCAGACTAATGGCCCTAACCCCCAAAAAATTTATTCAGACCTGCTTGAACCGTTTTAGATCCGGACCTAAGTTTGAACAACTTATTTTCTTGGCGGGCCAATTCGGTCCTGGGCAGTCCGACAACTATATTTCCAATGTGCGAGAATGCCCTGAAATAATTCTCCTTCAACCCATTTTTGAAGCTTTTGTATCATTGGAAAAAAATTTCTTTCTTTAGTCTAGTTCGACTTCGATATATATATATATATATATATATAAATGCTAATGTCGATACTAAAACAAGCTAACAAAGATATTAAAAGACGTTGATATCACTTTATATTTTAGTCAAAATTATAACCATATTTGAGTCATCCCTATCCGAAGCATGGTTACAAAGGCGATCACGGGAAGTGGCTCAATGAAAGCAGTGGAAGACATATCTACAGTCGCTCTCCCTCAATTTTTAACAAATTTATTTTTTAAATATAAATTTAAAAAATTTAAAAAATTTATCCTCTTTCAAATAATTAAATTATCCTAGCCTGCCCCCTCCCCACAAATTATTTGTGTTGCTTTCTCAAATTTTTATAATCCTATTTTGAATATGTAAATTTAATAAATTTAAAAATATTCTAAATTTATTTTATACTTCACTTTTTCGAAACTTTTAGGTGACGAAATTTATTATCAATACAAAGTTTTAAAAGATATTTGTACTAATTTTTAAAATTTTATTATGATTTCTAAAACATGGCTTATTTTAATCAAAAAAATACTCATTATTGTTATTTCTTGTTTTTAGTTTTTAGTTTATAACTTATTTGATACCATTTTCTTTATTTATTATTTGAGATTATCCTAATTTTTATTTTGTAAAAAATCATAAATGTAGGTTTTCACGATACATCTAATTTGGTTAATAATTATGAAATAATGCTCAAATTCTTGCACTAGTTTTTGGAAGCTAGCTTGATTGACAAGATATTTTTTCACATATTACTATATTTTTTTATTAATGTTAAGATTTTTTTTTTTGAATAATAGGTCTCTTTCACAATAAAAATGGTTAAGAACTTCATTAGTTTTTTTTAATGTATTTTTAGTTCATTGGTTTTTTAAAATAATTTTCATTCATATTGATTTTATTTATTTATTTTTATTAAGTTCCCTTTGTCTAATATTTTGCGTTTCATTTGCTTTTTAATTTTGTTTGGTTCAATGAGAATTAGATTATCATCTCATTTCTATTATTTTATGAGACATAATTTCACATAACGGTTAGAATATTAAAATTAATTTTTTATTTAAAATAAATTTCACAATTTGACTTTTTTTTAAAGTAATCTTTTATAAATTTATAGTTACTTATATAAACTGTAATTTATTTGAATTTTTTTTTTCACAATAATAAGAAAATTTTGAACACTTAATAATAACACATAAAATTGTGATGAAACTGTAAGCATTATTTCAATATTTAGATCATATTTTCTAACTTGTAAGTTAATTTTTATTTTATATTTGATTGAATTATAATTAGTTTTCATTTTCGTTCGTTTTTTGTTCGAATACTTATGTAATTATGATAGTTATGAAAAATTTATATATAAATATATATCATGTTAATATATAAATTTGTTTTTATTTTTAATAATTAGTTAAAAAAATTCACAATAAAAAATATATTTATAATTAAAAAATAAATAATTAATATTATATTTTTGACGATCCAATCTCGGAAGTTCTTGGATTGATTTATAGTAATCAACATGAGTACATCTTCATATTAATACTTACATAATATTTGAAAAGCAATTAAATTCATTTCACTTCATTTATTAAATAATGTAAAATTGAAATAAATCTTTATTATTATTTTTTTAAAATTCTTACTTGCAAATTCTGATTACAAATTTAAACAAAAGACATCCCCTGGAGATTTGTTTCGTCTTTTCTCAGTGCCACATTAAGGAATTCCAAAATCGTCCACGTTTTCTAGTTTTCTTGTTTTTAAACAGAAGTTAGATTTTCAAATAATTTGCCACCCTCATCAACAGCACAGTCGTATCTCGTGCGAAGCACCAAACATCTATGCATTCATAGGCAACAAGACAGTTTCCCAAAACTTGTCTTGACAAGAGCCTCCAGATATTCTTCTTCCATCCATGGATATTGAAATTATTCTTAAGCACAAGTCTGTACAATGTTGTATGGTGATGGCTTTCGATTTGGATTCTGCAATTTGAAGAAGATACGTCTCACTCTCATATAAGGCTGGATTTTTCTCTCTTGACAGGTTTTCTTACATCCTTTTTTTGCATGATATATGTTTTTACTTAAACAACATTTTTTTATATTTTAATTTCTGGATTCTAATACTGTGTGCAGGCCAAAGAGGAAGTTCAAGGTGGTGATCAAGTTCGCTGCAAAGGTGCCTACCACTCTGTGGTGACAATGTACTTCATCTCGTCTTGTCATATTTACAATTTTCATGTACTGATTCTTCTATAGTTCTATTAATTTTAGGTATTGCCCAGTTGGTCGGTCTTTCTATTCCTCTGATTTAGGAAGACAGCCACTTGGTGGAGGACTTGAAAGTTGGCGTGATTTCTACCAAAGTATTCGCCCCACTCAGATGGGATTGTCGCTGGATATTGGTGAGCTAGTCTCTTCTTGGTCGTCTAGGCTTTCTTCTTTGTTTTTTTGAGTTGTTAATTGGTTGGAAATTCTCAATGTATCTTTAGGAATAAGTAGTATTTAGGAGTTTAATTGCATATGGGAGGATTAATAGTTGTTTTGGTCTACTAGTCTATTCCTTCACATTTTAATGACAATGATTTTTAGTTCTTAAGTCCTTGTTCTTGAGAGCAGATGTGTCTTCCACTGCTTTCATTGAGCAACTCCCGGTGATCGACTTTGTAACCAAGCTTCTGGATAGGGATGACTCAGCTAGACCTTTGTCTGATGCTGATTGTGTGAAGGTTCTATCTTGTCAACTTGATTTTCTGTTACGTCTTTCCATATTTTCATTTTTTTTTGTATGTTATATTTTTCACACACATTAACTTAATTTAGTGGAAACAGGAGCTTTAATTTTGTTGAGATCATGTACTTAAACTGTGGTTCAATTTTTATTTTTATTTTGGCATATTTTTATGTGCTCTCGTTAACGTTAGATGAATCGTGGCAGGTCAAGGATAGGAGTAAAGGTGGAGGTTACTCATCGAGGAAACATGAAGAACAAGTGGGATAAGAAGAACAAGGTGATTGACATGTAAAGTTGTTTTTATTTGGCTACATGTCCAACAAAGATATGCTATATTTATTTGTTCAAAACAAGAAAGGGATTAACGGCTATACACAATTAGACTGGGATAGTTGTTTTGTATTTGCTCATAATTCTTGTTTATTTGAGAGATGGTAGTCATTGCATTTCAAATGTGGTGTAAACATATGCTAATTGATTGACATCATCAAGAGGATGGTCAATGGTGGCAGGTGAACAGTTGGATCTGTATCAACTTTGCTCGCAATGTTGAAGACGGGTCTGCGCTTAATTTTTGTCAAGAGCTTGCTCTAACATGCAGGACGTTTGGCATGGTAAACATGAATCTTGTTATTTTTTTCAGTTATTAAATTTTCCCCTTCTGATTTTATTTCTCTCTTGCAGACTTTTAATGCTGAACCTGTCTTGCCAGTTTTGAGTTGCCAGCACGATCAGGTAGGAAGCGTTTTAGAAGCTAGGTTCCATGATGTCACAAGGAAACTGCAGCCCCAGAGGAAGGAACTTGAATTGCTAATTGTTATTTTACATGATAAGAAAGGCTCTCTTTATGGTAAGGGATGACAGATTTCTAAATTTGTGCCTGTTCTTCTCAGGGATAGTTAAGGTAGATCATATTTCCATCCCTTCGTTGATATTCATATTTGATTTCTTCTTCAGGTAACCTGAAACGAATACTTGAAACAGATCTTGGTATCGTCTCCCAGTGCTGTCTACAGAAGAATGTCTACCAGATGAGCCGTTCCTATCTTGACAATATGGCTCAGAAGATTAAAGTGAAGGTTGGAGAGAGGAATATGGTGCTCGTTGATGCACTACATAGGCGTATTCCTTTTTTCCATGGTGGGGCCACTATTATTTTGGGTGCTGATGTTACACATCCTGAGCCAGGCGACGATTATAGCCCATCCATTGCTGCTGTAGGATGTTCTCTTTAACTACTTGAGTTTTAAGTAGCATGGCTCCTCTATTTCCATGCTTGTAGTTGTTGTTGCCCTCTTGAGGTTACTTTTTTAGCTGGATTTTCTTTCAGGTTGTTGCTTCCAAGAGCCAGAAGTCACAAAATATGCGGGCTTGGTTTGTGCACAAGCCCATAGACAGGAGCTCATCGAAGATTTGTGTAGCATGATCAAGTACAATTTCTATCATTTAAAGAAAACTGCTGTTGCGCTGTTCTTATTTTCCTTTTCGTGAATATAGTGACTCGTTGTTTCATGATTATGAGACGCTGTAACCGATAACTTGTGGTCCAATCTTTGTGCTTCTATAATTCAGGGAACTGCTTATTTCATTTCGTAGAGCAACTGGACAGAAACCAGATCGGATTATTCTCTATTGGTAATATTTTGGCACTAATCACAGTCACATCCCATCTACTTTCTGTTGCTTGTTGCTTCCTCCTTTTCTTGCATCTGATAGATGCCTTCTATGTACAGGGATGGTGTCGGTGAATCGCAATTTCATCAAGTTTTGTTTCATGAACTTACAGCTATAAGCAAGGTAATTAATAATTATGTATAAGTGTATGGTTTAAAGAACGGGCATCTGATTCCTGTAAAAATCCTGTTGTTTATGCTCATTCAGGCATGTAACTCTTTGGAGGAAACTTATCAGCCCCCAGTTACATTTGTTGTGGTTCAGAAACGTCACCATACCAGGTTGTTTGCAGACAAAAGTGGAAATGTACCAGCTGGTAAAGAGTTTTTAACTTCATTCCTTCCAGTTTCTATCTTTGCATTGGATTAGCCACTGAAATGTCGTTTCCTTTCATGAATGGGTACAGGTACTGTTGTAGTTGTAGGTTCAAAAGTCTGCCACCCGACTGAGTTTGACTTCTACCTGAGCAGCCATTGGTGCAGTTGCTGCTGTGAGACCCTGCCTCAGCTTAAGGAGAACCTCAAAAGCTTATTTGGCATTATTTTTAATCCTCAGTTTATGAAGATTATGACCAAGCTCGACCCAATTAATTAATTCATTCAACTCATAAAAAGTTGAATTCCTTTTTTTTTTCCCTCTTCTAATTGGGTGAAGACGTAAATGTGTTAAAAAAAAAAGGAAAAAATAAAATATTTGAATTGATATATAAATTATATCCGAATAAGATCAAACGATCAAACAAATTATGTTTTCCTATGAGATTGCAATATTAGATTTTATAGTAACTTGCAAACTAAGAAGTGTATGCAGTTTTCCTCCGTCAATAATAGTGCATTGTATTTACTCTGCCATGTTTTTGCATGTGAAAACTTTGAAGAAAAGTATATTATCATGGATTATATTGTTGAGAATGTTGTATACCAACTATTCAAATACTTTAATCTTAACATTTTTTTTTAATTTTTAAGCATTTTTGTTTGCTTTTTATATGTTTTATTTGCATAATTGTAGGTAACAAGAAGATGAGAAAGAAATCGAAAATTCGAAAACAAAAATCAAATTTTCAAAAAGGAAAGCCAATACTGCATATCTCATAGACATGATCCAATAAGTATAAGAAAAGTAAAATGGTATTATATGATTTTTAAGATACTACGTGAATATTATATTGAGTATGTGGATGATAATAAGTATATAAATTTTTATAAAATGGGTACTTATCTATCATCTAAACACTGATAAACAATTCGTTGAATGTGTCATGAATATTACCATATTTTATAAACATAGGAGTCTGGAAAATGCCAAGATTAGAGCTACATAATCAGCTGTTTGGTCTCTTCTTCAAGATCCAGCATAAACAAGTAATTGGTTGTTGACAGAATGATGACCATGACAGTAACCTTAAAAAAAGTAAGATATACATTAGATTTGTCTATAACATTATTAGGTCTAACAAATCATAAATCAACACTACAATTTCTTGCAAGAAATGAAGTCATGCAAAGTGAATGAATTCATATGTCATTTGGAATGACCTATACCTCACAAATCCAAAAGCCCAATTAACTCACAAGAAAACATGAAGAAAATAGGTAAATAAAAAACAATTATACACTCATAAGAAAAATAAAATTACCAAAAAGTTAGTACTATCACTGTTCCATTTTTTTTTTGTTCAGTTAATGTTGTTTACTAGTTAATTTGACTAGTTTTTTTAACTACAATAATAAATAATTTACTTTTTTTGACTAATTATTTTGGTTATATTAAATTAAAATCTAAAATTTTCAAGAAAAAGAATAATTACCATTCCAAATGTGCACAAGCCCACACATCAGTATGACTTAGGTACCACTTTAGATGTTTTCACACTCCACTAATGTCAAATTTATATTATATTTGTAGATATTTTTCACATTTTTTACAAAGTATTTTGATGATGGAATTTCACTAGGATAACAATTTGAAATAAAGATTTATTTCCTTTAATTTACTTAAAAATCTAATATGACCCTACATTAAATGAATTTTAAATCAATCATAATAATTTAAAATAAAAACTTAATTATTTAAATTTATTATAATATAAAATTATCTTAGAACACAATCTATAATTTTATTGTTATTCCTTGTTCACCTTCTCCCTAAACAGTAATTTTGACCACCCAATACAGAAATGACATAAAGGGCAAAAAAGCGTCCAAAAGGTACATCACAAGAAGCACCCAGGGAATTAGATTTAGAAATATCTGCTGCACACGATAACTTCTCCGCCGCAGTCATACTGAACCAATTCAAGTTTGTATAATGCTCCATATCTTTTTGACCAAATTTTTTATTTAAAAAAGAAGTAAAGAATTAGTGGTAATTTTGTGGGATTTCTTCTTCAGTTTGATCGTCTCTTACATTCTCAGGTCAGTAATTTTGAGATTCATGGTTTAATTTGTCTCAAGACAATCCATTTTTTTTTACTGAGATTTTATGGTTTATTTTTTCGCCATTTTTGTGTTTATGTATCGATTGTTCATATTTTTTGTTGGTAGAAATGTTTTTATGTTTTTTACTTTTTTGAGAATTCTCTTTGCTCCGAAGATTATCGCTGCTTGGGTTTTGATTTTTTTTGAGCAATTTTTGGTTGATTACTTGCCATTAATCGGTGTGCAAGTTATTATGAATCTGTTGGGATGATAACATGGAAAGTTTAGTGACTATAGGTGAATTGTGGTTAAGTTTCATATGGTTGCAATGGTTGTGTCTGTGAGAACGTAGAAGTGAAAAAAATGTGTAATTTACTCCTGGACACAAAAGTTTGAGCTATTTCTTCACTACTTCTGTACTTGGAAAAAAATTGTTATTTTGTACGAATGTGACATACGATTTTGTTCTTGTGTGAGCTATAAGTTGGAGGATGAAAGTACTGGTCAATATAGAGAAAAGAAAAAGGCAAAAACTTAACTGGTTATCCAATGGGAAGGGATTAGAACATTTTAGAAATTGAGTGGTTTCTATCATCCTTTTTATATGATTGTTTGAGTTGTATGTTTTTGACGTGACACATAAGTTTATTTTGGGATAGAATTTTAAATGAGAGACGAAATATAATAGCACTCAATGAAGGAGTCAGGGGATCTGTTTGAAGTAACTGCAAATGCACATGTATGCACTGGAAAAAGAAATCGTAAATAAATGTAAGATGGTGGAATTGGATAGTTCATAAAGCATAATTTCGTCCTTTACGATAGACAGAAATATGTATAGTCATTATACTATGATGACTTGGAACACATCTGCTCTAATTCATGTGGGGTCATCTGTAAAAGATGGAAGAAATTTGTGTTGGGAGAAAGTTTCGGCAAGATGGGAATTTGGTAAGGCTGAATGTTAAGATACAGAAGCTCTTAAATCTCACACGGACTACAGAAGCTTGCTTATTACCCAATTTGATTATTAAAGATATTCTGTGCTTTCTACTAATTTTAGCCCCATTATGCAGTTTGCCAAACTGGCAGTAGTCATTTATCGTAGCGTGCTGGAATATGCTATTTTAGTCATATTCAAATTCCTTCATAATGGCTTCAAGAGCAATATGGCGAAAGAGAAAGTATCTCCTTGATTCCGTTAAGCAGCCCCATTACTTGGTTCAAGGGTTTAAATTTTCTGGGCATGGAAAATTGTTAGAGATTCCTGATTCACAGCTTTGGAGCTGGCCTGCAAGTCCTTCATCTTTGGGTGCACATCTTAGAGAGAAAGAAGATTCTCAAATTCTAACCAAACACGCGGCACAGTGTACTTTGGCAAGAAAATACGTCGGGCATAATATTTTAGGGGTCCCAAATTTGCGCTGTAAGATAGGAATACCTGGGGAATTTACCCCTTTGGGATTTAGGTGGTCAACAGAGTATGTACGTTATCTTTCCACTGCTGCAGCGGGTCAGCCTGAATTAGGAGGTGGTGATGATAAAAATGAAGAACCAGCACTTAAGCAGAAGAAGGAACCTTCACCAGAAGAATGTGACCAGGCAGTTGAAGGTTTGAGCTCTGTTAAAGCCAAAGCCAAAGCCAAGCAGCTGCAAGATTCCCAGAAGGGTGCGAACTTTATACTGAAGAGGATGTGGGCTATGCTTTTAGGAATTGGTCCAGCTTTGAGAGCTGTTGCCTCTATGAGCAGGTCAACTTTGGCGTTTTTCATTTCTGTTGTCCCAATATTATCTCGATTGTCTCTTACTCTCCCCTCTTAATATAGGGAGGATTGGGGAAAAAAATTGTGGCACTGGAAGGATGAGATCAAATCTACACTGCAGCACTACTGGTTGGGTACAAAGCTGCTGTGGGCTGATGTTAGAATAAGCTTGAGGCTTTTGTTAAAACTTGCTAGTGGGAAGACACTATCCAGGAGGGAGAGGCAACAGCTCACACGAACAACAGCTGACATTTTCAGGCTAGTTCCTTTCGCCGTCTTCATTATTGTTCCTTTCATGGAGTTCTTGCTGCCGGTATTCCTGAAACTGTTTCCCAACATGTTACCATCAACCTTCCAGGACAAGATGAAAGAACAGGTACAGTTGTACGGATCTTTGTAAGATACTTTTCAAAATTTCTTATATCCCTTTTGTGTTTGAGATAATCAACTTGTTGCCTTTTCCTTGTTTTGCTTTTTTAACCTTTTTGGTGAGTTTAATATATTTTCAGTGGGTTTTGAAGTACTGCATGTCGCCCTGTTATTGGCCAACATTTCCTGAGCTGCACAAAATTGTGTAGATATTGAAATAGGGTGTTCTTACTGGTACATCTCTGAGATGTCTGTAGGCATAATATGTTCTTGAGTTTAATTGACTGTAAACTCTGCCATAGGCAATTTTCATGTGACTCTAACCAAAAAATACATGTGCATTGCCTATTTTGGGCTGACGCCATCATCATTACATCAGAAATTAGGGTAGGTGAATAACAAAGCGGTCCATGTAAGCTTGGGTCAAGTTTGAGCTACTCGATTTACTGATATGAACAGTCCCGATCCCGTGAGGGTGAGCTAACCCCTAAAACCTGTCCCCAGTTTGGAAGTCGCCTGCATGAAGCCAAAATCGGCTTTGCAAATGAGTGCAGAATGACTTGGAAGCTTATAATAGTGAATGAATTTCTTTGGGTGGCCGAGACTCCTAACCTGGCTCATCCAAATTCTCTGTCCTATGATACAAAACTATGAAGGCATTACAAATGTCTACTTTTGGTGGTTGTTAAAATTAGAGATTGAAAGATGTGCATTTTGAAGAGTCTCCACTTAGTTTTATCTGAATTCAGAAATCTTCTTCACATATTGAGGTGGTAGCAGAGAGAATGGTTTAAGAAAACATTCTGATTGTGCAATGTGCACATGATTTAGTAAGTCTCTAATATTTATGCTGGATGACCTGTGCTGTGCATCTGATTTTATTTCCAATTGCATATTTGATCTCAGAATATTGATCTCCACCAGCCTCTGAAACGTTTCCAGAAATTCTTGTTATCCATAATATTACTGTCTAGACTATGTTATTAATGAAAATTAAATCAACTTCCTTATTTTTGTGAATCTTTGAGATAAATTATTTTCTTTTGCAATGGAGAATCCGAAAAATTCTTGTTTAAAGTTACTTTAGGTCCAACCATTTGTTGATGTAGTTTGATTTAGGACTATGCCTCTTGTTTTCACTATTTCCCATATTTTACAAATTTATCTCGATTAAAATATTCAAACTATAGGAGGCCCTGAAAAAGAGGCTAAACGCAAGGATAGAATATGCGAAGTTTCTTCAAGACACAGTAAAAGAAATGGCAAAGGAAGTTCAGAACTCAAGAAGTGGAGAAATAAAGAAAACAGCTGAAGATCTTGATGAATTTATGAACAAGGTAAGAAGCCTATATGCAAAACAATTTTTAACTAGTTTGTTTACTTGTTCTTCTCAAAACAAGCAATGCACCAACAGTGCTTCCAGCAGTTTTGTTTTGACTTATTTCTTAGTATGTGTCTCCACTCCTGCATAATGTCCTCTGAACTTGGCCAGGTCAGGACAGGGGCTCGTGTCTCTAATGATGAAATCTTGGGTTTTGCCAAGTTGTTTAATGATGAGCTCACTCTGGATAACATCAGCAGGTAATTCCAGATGTACTGCTATAATTTGGATTCCTTTCCTCTTCTTTACTATCTGGGACAATAGTCGGTGCTGAATTCGGTTTCATGTGAAAGATCCTTTATATCTTCTTGGATGCAGACCCCGGTTGATGACTATGTGCAAATATATGGGTATCAGCACTTATGGTACAGACGCATATCTACGCTATATGCTTCGAAAGAGACTTCAGAAGTAAGTTATTTTATAGCTTTAATTTTAAGTAGTCATTTGACATGGGCAATGTGTTTTTTAGTGGATAACAATTCATGGGATTTGTTCCACTTATGAAGTACTCGACTAATTATCACGACTCTCATAAATCAGATCAAGTACAAATATGTAACTTCTCTGACAGCATCAGGTTGTTTGTTTAACAAACTTTTATGGTCCTTTTTTTAGTTCCATAGGTTTTTATCATTTCTCCTTTGTTTCTATTGTCTTTTATTTATTCATTTGGAGCTTTAGATTTTGAAGGATTTTGCTATAGTATAGAGGAGGATGAGGGAGACTTTGGTTACTAGGAAGTTTCAATCCTTTGGCCGTTGCTGTTAAGGACCTTAACAGAGTGGGAAAATAATACTGGAGATAAGATGTTTATGGAGCTGCCAAGGGTTGTTTTCTCCAAAATGAGGAAATGGATAGGGTGCTTCTGTTTAATATTTAAAGTAAATGGATGATGAAGGTGCTAAGGAAAACAGGGATTAGCGAGAGGAGGGAAGTAGAAGGAACCATGAACATGAGAATAAGAGGCTCGTGAATTATGATGGGAGATGGGAAAGTAAAGAAAACCCTTAGTGGGTAAAGAAAGGGCTCATTCGAATTGATTGACATTTAAAAATATTCTTCATTTGACTTGTAGTAAGTGTCCAAGTTGGCTGAATCAATGCAAAGGGTCATAAACATGGTCTTTATTTTCATCATTAATGTTTTACATTTTAGCAACTTAACGAAAAGTTAACTGTTCAAAAATAGTATGTAATCGTAATAATTCAGAGGTTAGCACATTGCTTTTTGACCATTATTAGTGATAACTATTTATATGCATCTTACAAATACAAATTTCTCTTATATTATCGATTCATTTATTTGACTTTGTGTCTATATTCTTGTGGTTGTCTATTTTGTACATGTTGGTTCCTAGTGCCAACTGTAACTTGATATCTAATGCAGGTTGGAACTTGAAAGTGTGAAAGTTTTCTTTCTGGCGTTTGTCTATAAAGCTGCTTACTAATTGATGGGGGAGCATATATAATAAAGGGATATCTATACTATCTATAAAAGAGTGAATGAATAAAAAGTTTCTTGAAACTTTTGAGATACCTAATATAACCCTAATGAATAAGCATTAAATGGTAAAAAATGAGGGTATAATTGAACTTTAATTATTTTTAATAATGAATGTAATTTCAAGTGTCCTTTTATATCCCAAATCCCTTTTTTAAAAACTGAAGTCTATCTGTTTTTCTATCAGCTATTTGAATACTTTGAATTTTCAAATAAAATCAGTTTCATATTAAATTAAATTCCGAAAGCGTTCCAACCATATCTCATGTATATATAGAGAAATTTGTATGAAAAATTATGGTCATTTAAAGTTGAGTATTATGTAAAATTGTATATTAATTTATGATATATATTTCTATTATAATCCTGGAGAAGAAAGAAAGATAAATTTAACGTAGAAATAAAAAATAAAAATAAAGAAAAAGTTAATTTTAGGAGCTTTGATGCTAAATAAAAGATAATTAACTAAATTTAAAAGGAGTTGATTTCAAAAGCATTTTTTTTCAAATTAAGGTATTTGGAATTCAATTACAGAGAGGTATATTATTTATTAAATTAAGGTATTTGGTATTCAATCAAAGAGAGTTTCAAATTTTGAATTTTGCTTCTCACTTTTTTTTTATATTTTCTTTTTAAAACCTAACTTTTAATTAAAATGATGGATTATTGTCATATATGTTAGGTTTAGTTTTTTTTTTTTTTGGTTTTTAAATACAATGTTTTTGGATTTTTTGACATAATAGGACTAGAGAGATTATTTATTAAAACTGCAAAGCTCAGGAAAGGTTTATTCAATCACATGATTGTTAATAAAACCTTAGAAGAGATTTTAGATTTAATTCTTAAATATTGAGACTTAAAAAAAAACAAGAGCAAATAGAATAAGAGAAAGTCACTTTATAACAATTTAAAGTCTAAAAGTGTATAAATGTTACTTTAAGAAGAAAAAGAAAAAAAATATTATATAATATGTAAGAATTTGACATTTACGGCAAAAGTCAAGTATTTTTTAACTATATGTTAATTTATGTAACAATTTAGTCTTAAAGTTTACTATGTTAAATCATGCATAGTAAGTTTAATGTGTTATTTGCACCTTGAGGTGTGAATCTTTAGCAACTACATCCCTTATTTTTATTAAAAAATAATCTTAGAGAATTTAATTGAAGATTAAAGTATCATATCCCTTCATTTTTTAAAAAAGGCATAATTTTTAAAAAACTAATTGGTAGTTATATTTTATAAAAAAAATATTTATAAAAAAGAAATGAATGAGATCAAATTTTAAAATTTATAGTCTCTTCAACGATATAAGGAGTATAGATTAATTATGTATATAAAGAATAAGTATGATTTTTATAATTATGCATGGTTCACAATTTACAATTGCGTAATTTTTATAATAAAAAAGAAGACTCAAGTTCAATTGCAAATGTTATCTTTAATAATATAATACATCGTATACTTTTAGGAAAAAAAATTCAAAATGAGTTATTTTCATATGCATTTTCTGTGATAGATAAGTAATAATACATATTGTGTATATTATTAAACCTCATTATTTAAATTTTGGTCTAATATTTTTTTTTTCATAATTATGCATTTCAAAGATGACCCTCAGTGTTTTTAGAATTATATATATTACAAATATATAAAAGTTAATTTATACACTTTCATTTAGTAAATATACTTAATCTACATATATACATTATAACAGCCTAGCAATTTTACAATGTGGATAAATTCAGCAAGTATACATTTTAATAAACACAAACAAGCCTGTATATGTGTCAAGATGTCTTCGATGCTCCTCATTGTTTCCTACCAATGTCCAGCACTACTTCGAAGTGAACTTTAATTTTGATCTTGTACTTATTTCTAATAATTTATACATTTTGAAAATTATGTTTTTTCATTAGTATTCATTGTTTTCTCTTATTTGAATTAGTATATTCTCTTTAACTATTGAAGAAGATAGAGTTTAATTTGAGTCATTTTGTTTTATAATATTCCTTAAAAAACTTAAGTTTTTGCAAAGTTATTCTTAGACATAAAATTTAATCAATATTAATTATAATTGTTGATTGTTGCTTCAAAATTAAAATTTTGGTCTCCCATTTCTTTTTTGAAACTCTATATGGCTTTATTATTTACTTAATTAAGGTATTTGGTATACAATCGAAGAGAGTTTCAAAATATAAATTTTGGCTTATCACTTTTTTTTTATATTTTTATTTAGAACATGAATTTTAATTAAAATGATGTATTATTTTATATACGCTAGGTTGTGTTTTTCAGTTTGTAAAAATAATTTTTTTTTTAAATTTTTGACATAATAGAACCAAAGATATGTTTAACTAAATTTGCGAACCTTAGGATATGCGGATTCAAATAACCTTAAGTTCAAGTGTTATGATATAATATTCACGTGATTGTCAATAAAACCTTAGAAAAAAATTTAATTTAAATTTTTTAATAATGAGATTTTAGAAAAAAAAATTAGGTAGATAAAATAAGAGAAATATTTGCTTTACTTTTGTTGTGTTTTCTTCTCGTTCTTTATTTTAATTAGGTCTAAGTAATGAGATGAAAAGTCCAAAAAAGTTAAGTAAACAAATTTAAACTCTATATAAGGATTTATTATGACCTTTGCAAATCATATTTATATTGCACCTCATGAATTTTAGTTTCAATATCTTGTGTTTCATTATAGTCTTTTTAATTCTTACTTATATAGTGGTATATTATTAGAGAATCTTAAATCAATGTAATAATAGATAGAATTTAATTTAATTAAATGAAACCAAATAAAAAATTTTAAAGGATAATTAAAAGTAAATAGAATTAAAGGGTATACACGTTAAAAAAATAGAAGAAAAAATAATAAGAATTTTATTTAATATGTATTTAATATATAAGGAAAAGTCAGGCCCCTTTAAAAATTACACCCTTAGAAATTGTAAAAATCCAGGCATCAATATTATATTTATGGCAAAACTCAAGTAACAAAATAAAAATAAATATGAAAGATTGAAACAAGAATTAAAATTGAATAGAATCCAAAAATATATAAGCCACTGTAAATAAAAAAAATTAGATAAGCTTCATTTAATACGATTGACATTATTCTTGTATTCCTTAAACCATCTGTTAATTTAAACCTTAGAAAAGGTGGATTCAAATAGCCGTAATTTCAAGTTTTATGATAAAAATGTTGTGGTGGTTGTTAATGGGTAACTTTTTTTTATAGATCTTCTATATTTCAATTTTTATTTTAGGTTATATTTCTTTCTTGGAAGAAATGAGAGAGAAAATTAAGTGAGCAAGAGCAGTAAGCAAGCAAATGGATAAGAATCTTTATATATTTTTTGAATTAATTAGTAATTATGTATAATATCATGATATTCTACTTGATTTTGGGAAAAATAATTTAGTTTACTTGAAAGTTTTTTATTAAATGTGACACTTTGTGGTTTGTTTTTTAGTATTTTTTCTTGATTAATTATGAATATTACATTAACTAAAAAATTGAATATTGTTGCAAATAGTTGAAAAGATTATCTATCAATTTTTAGCATGTGAAATTATTGGATTTGATCGTGAATAATGCATTTAATACAAAAAAAATTCGTGAAATCAAGTAAGAAGAAGATTTCTCCAGCCATCAAAATCAAACAAAAGGATGATTAATGTGATCATAAATTTATGTAAGAACTTATTTAGTTATATTATTGTTTATTTTTCAAATTATCATTGAATTTTGTTTTTTAAATATTTTTATTTAATCATTCATACTGAAAATGAAATTATCATTCATATTGTTTATTTTTTAAATTATCATTGATCTATACTTACTGAAAATGAAATATATAAAAGTACCTTGGAATGTTTTTATTTTAATTAAAGAAGTACTTAATTAATATTTCTTTATCTAAAAAATACCTTCTATATTTTATTTATTAAGTAATATAATTATTATAGCAAACTTATCTGAATCACGTGCAATGCACGTGCTTCTTACTAGTAACCATTAAAAGTATGAAAAACTTTCCTGCAAGTTTTGGATTTGTTTGTTGCTTACAATAGTTATCATGAAAATTAATGCCAGCAAAACATCAAACATTGCACAGCCCCTTGGATCTAGTGTTCAAATGGTACCACATCATCTTCAAAAGGAGAAAAAAAAAAAAAGCATAATTGGTTGATTCACGCTAAGGAAAGTGTGTACCATGGGAAACAAAGAAAATGTAGATGCCATTTTCACTTATAATTAAGAAAAAACGGTTTCTTGTAGACAAATTAAGTTCAATGTATTCATTTAAACAATCTGATTTTCTTGTTGCAGGATAAAGGATGATGACAAGATGATTCAAGCTGAGGGCATAGAGTCCCTTTCAGAGGAGGAGCTTCGCCAAGCATGTCGAGATCGTGGATTGCTTGGGCTCCTCTCAGTTGATGAAATGAGAAAACAGGTTTCTTTAGGTTTTTTATAGTCTTTTTTCAATTCATATGAATTTGTTACTATTTGTGGTAAAAGAAATGTTGATCTGTCTAAATATCTAATGTAACGGAAATAACTTCGAATTTACTGGAAATTGCATGGTGCCCACGGCCCTTTTTGCCATCTGGTACTTTGTGATGAAGTGATATCATGCTTGATTGCACAAAGTTGCCAACAATTTGAATTTGATGATGAGTGCAGCAACTTTGAGCTAAACTTGCCAAAATATGTGGTTATCCTACATGCTCTCACTTAGTTTCTCAAGTGGGATTTAGGAAACTTGATAACAGTTTGCTTCTTTATTTTTATTTTTTTTTATGTTTCTCAGGATTCGGCCTACTTCCCATATCACCAACTCTGATATGTTTCACCAACTTCTTCAAGAACAATCAAAAGCTCCAGTCATCTGAAAATTTGAACTCCTATAAAACAAACTATTGTTTCTTTAAAACAAGCACTAAAACTAGTTGTGCTCTGCTTATCTCCTTTATTAGGTTCTAACTGTATTGTACTTCGACTATATGGTTTTTCTCTAGGGTCTTTGGAGTCAATCCTTAATGGAGTTGCTTTTTATTTGGTCACAGGAAGTTTTTCGTTCTCCACGTTTGTTTTATACAATCATGCTAATGCACAGAATTGACGTATTCTCTCTCTGCCTATAGTTGAGTTTTTTATCAAAACAATCTTATGTCTTTCTGAACCAGCATGATAGATTTTTGTAGATGCCCTCTCTATGCTATTGCAATTATGATTGGTTGATTTATTTGTATATTTGGATATATGTCTCTCTGCAGCTGCAAGATTGGCTGGACTTATCTCTCAACCATTCAGTACCATCATCTTTATTAATTCTGTCTAGGTAACCTAAACTTCAACTATCTATATGGCTTTGTAATCTGGACATTGGTGAAATTTCTTTTTTGTCGACACCTTCTTACAGAGCATTCAGTGTCTCTGGTAAAGTGAAGCCAGAGGAAGCTGTTCAAGCTACGCTCTCATCTCTGCCTGATGAGGTGGTGGACACTGTCGGAGTAACTGCTTTGCCATCTGAAGATTCTGTCTCGGAAAGGAGGAGGAAGTTAGAGTTCCTGGAAATGCAAGAAGAATTAATCAAGGTGTAACTTTGGTCACTTGTTTAGTGGGCTCTCATTTGCATGGAAATAAGAAATAATGAGGAGTGTCATTATGTCAAGGGCTGGTTAGAACATTGACATCCGACTGACAACTACCCCTGGTCCTTCTTTTGATCAAATTTATGATGGTTATGCTTTCTCAAATTATTATCCACTGCATTCACATAATTTACACTGTAAAACTTATGACAAAGCTGGGAAGAAGTTTGACTTTTATATCAAGTGATGTATCAAATGGTAGATCTAGATCTACCATATGGCACTTCTTTGGAATTCCCATATAGCGGTCATTGAAGTAGTAACTCATCCCAAACAGCTCTTGATAGTTAGTTTAATACTAAGTTGTCATACTTTTGCTCCTCATACTTGCATGTAAAATGTGAAGTTTCTTAAATTTATTATGCTTCTGCTCTACCTGTGATGCTATTTTTGACAATTTTAAGAATTTTAATTTACATGAGCCCCTTTTTATTTTTCAATATTGGTAAAGATTCAACGTATAAATTGACCTTTTTTTTCACTTTATTCTTTATTTCTGTTCGTAGTCCTAAAATGTTGATTACAGGAGGAGGAAGAGAAAGAGGAGGAGGAGCAGGCTAGGTTGAAGGAATCTGTCACAAGGCATAAGGATGTGGCCTTGGAAGAGATGGTGACGGCAACTGCAAAAGAAGCAGAAGAACGTGAAAAGGCAAAAACTTTGGATAAGCAAGAGCAACTTTGTGAGCTCAGTCGTGCATTGGCTGTATTAGCATCCGCATCGGTGAGGATCTAGTATGCTTTCTTCTTGATGTTTTACATGTTGCTTAATATCACATGTCACAAAAGTTTGACTTGCTTCGCTGCTTTCAGTCTGTGAGCAGGGAGCGGGAAGAGTTCTTAAGACTTGTCAACAAAGAGGTAACTACAGATATTTGCTAATAATTTTTGTACCAGCTAATATGTGTGAAAACTTAAAGCTGTGAAGAAGGCTCTTGTATGCCATGTAAGCAATTTTGATGAAGACTGATAAAATGCTGTATAAAATTGTTTACTTTAAAGATAAAATGATCTGTAATGCAATTATTCTACAACTCTCTCAGTTTTTTCTTCCCTGCTGCCAACTTCATCTCAATTCTGCCCATTTTTATTTCATGATGAGTTTTTATCTTTTAGTTTTATGTAAACTTAAGTCCATTTTCTCTCTCAATTTTCAAATTCATCTTGACCTTAATATTCTCAGATTTTCCTCCCGCATTCTTTTGAACTCATCCACTTCCTGGGTCCTTCTGATTCGCTGTCTGTGCAGACAGAAAGGAGTGGGGGATGGTGGCAAGGAAGTTTATTGTACATTCAATGAGCAAAAGATCATATAACTATTCCGAGTTTCTTGTTTTTATTAGTTTTATCGTTTTCTTTCTCATTTATCCTAATAAGCTGGATTTTTACCTTATGGGCCTTCGATCAATATCTATTTGCATATGTTTTTGTTCATTGAAGTTATTTTATGTCACGTCCATTTATATATGCATTGAACCTAGTATTTATCCTTTCCACATAGCGTTAGTTGATGCTGGAAAATTTCAGGTGATGTCATTTTACAGAGTCAAATACTGTAGACAAAGTCAATTGAAACATATAATCTTATTTTGTGGAAACAGTATGGTAATAAGGAATCTGGGGCATTTGTCAGTATATGTTTCCACCTTAATCTTGATCTCTCACTGCTCCATGTATTTCATTTTAGTTCCCTGGTATAGTGCAGTCCAAAACACTGTTCTTACATATGATAACGTCACAAATTGTCTTATTAAGCTAACCCATGATGTTTGGAACTTAGGACTGATGCGGATATGGTGATCTTGCTTTTCTCATGCATGCTAAGCTAAATGCATCATAAGAAGATTTCTCAATATTAAATATGGAGTTGGTACGTTGGTGACAATCTTCATTGATGTGTAATTTGTAGATTGGGCTGTACAATAACATGGTGGAGAAAGAGGCTGCTGACGGAGAAGAAGAAGCCAGAAAGGCGTATAGAGCAGCTAGAGAGGAAAGTGATGATGATGCTGAGAGGGCTGCAGGTGATAAAGTATCTGCAGCACTCATAAACAGGGTGAGGATAATTTCCATGGATTCTGGTTTGCTATTTCATTATACTTTGTGACCACCTTCTTTTGGCAGTTATTTGACATCTAGATTGAGAATTATTCTATAAAGGTATCTCACATATTTGTTGGTATTTTCACATTGTAGGTTGATGCTATGCTCCAAAAGCTTGAAAAGGAGATTGATGACGTAGATGCAAAAATTGGCGATCGGTGGCGGTTGCTTGATAGGTACCACTAGAATCTGCAATAATCAAGCTACAGAAGTTATTGCAACTCTATGTTTGATCTAGTGTTTTTAAGAATTCAGTAGCTCATCAATCATGTTCTTAAGCTTTTGATTCCTTATCAGTGCTTCAAAGTCAACTTCTTGACAACTTGAGTTCTTCGCTTTTCATTCACATTGTCTGAGCTGAGACCACCTGGGCAAAGGGAATTCATAAATTTGTGGCCATGGCAGTTAAATAAAATCCATATCCATATCGTGGGGTTGGAAAACCTCTAGTATCTTAGCGGTTCCAATTCAGTTTTGTTGAATGAGAATTTAGTTGTGGAAGATATTTCCAATTTAAAACAAAAACCTTCCACACCCAACTTTGCAACTTGTTTCAAGTTCATCCTCCCGTCTATGTCTTTCCACCATACATTTGAAAGGAAAAAGCAGCTTCAGTTGTGTTCATCCATCTTTCTTAGTGCCATAGTAGTTGAGGTACTATTTTACGTTAAATTTTTGTACAGAGTCCTCTTTTGACCACCGATTGGGGGTGGGGTACATGAAATTATTTTTGCTCTATTAGTATGGCCTTGTTGTTTGCATTTCTGAAGATGTGAATGAAATGGTAGTGAAAGCTGTTGCCTAGCAACGAGAGAATGCCTCCTGCATCATCTCTACTGGGGCCAAGGATCAGTATAAGAAAGCTTGTCATTTTCATCATTTCTTCCACTGACTGAACTCTAAGTCAATGGTGGCTGTAAATATGGCTTAGCAGTTTGCCAAATGTTTCTACAATATGTTTAATGCTTTTTGAGAATCTATTGTGTTCAATTAGATTTCCTGGTGAAAGGTCAAAGAGTGTTTTGTTGACTCCTTGCATTTCTATTATTCTTCTTCACACTATATTATATGGTTAAACATATCTTGTAAGTAATTCAATTGCCATCGATGGCTAGGGATTATGATGGCAAAGTGACTCCTGAGGAGGTTGCATCTGCTGCTATGTACCTGAAAGACACCTTAGATAAGGAGGGTATTCAAGAACTTATTAGCAAACTGTCCAAGGATAGAGGTTGGTCATGCATTTTATTTTCCCCATTCTGGCCCCAGCATGGTTTTCTCCCTATGGTATGAATGTTAATCGTGGAAACATGCTTTATTCTTTTGTGGAGATGTGAAGCCTCCGCTTAATGGTGAGCAAAGTAGTGAATTTAATTGTCAACAAGGAGCTTTTGACAGTCATTTTGGCCATTCAATTGGAGGGTCATATTACAGCTATTGAAGAAAAAAAGTGGAGAGTTGATGAAATATTATTTTTTTAAAAAAATCTACGTCCTGCTTCTGTTTTTGTTGGGAATGGAGTATTGCCTTTTCAGGTGTTGTTGCCTCTTAGCTGTGACTTTTCCCAAGTCATTGTAGCTTCTCACTTTTGTTTTGATGTTGTAGAGTATATCTCTGGCACTTTATTTTTTTCATATAATATGATGATTCTGCTTCTGTACTTGTGACAGAGGGAAAAATTCTGGTGGAAGATATTATCAAGCTGGCCGACCAAGCAGAGGATGCTGAAACTGCTGAAACAGGAAAAGCATAAGAGAATTTTGGTTGATCAACAAATTCTTTGTGGTTCTGTTGGCTTCTGTGTACTGTTATAATTTTCTGTCTGACCTCTCTCAACCATATATGGGTGAACTTGAAACCTTAAGGCGGATTTTTTATATTTGTGCCGCTCGCATAAAAGGAAACGATAATGTGTTAGATTGCCAGATAAATGCCAGATAAACGTTGTTCATTGCACAATATTAGAAAATATGAGCAACAGATGTCTACATTCACAACATGATTGAGACATTACTGTTTATCTATGTCGTAATTCTTTGTATATGAGATGGTTCTGAAAAGCAATAAGAGTTATATAAATAGTTTGATATGTATTGTCCGGATTTTATGATATGGCAATTGTTGCCTTTGTCCTCAAGAGTATTTTGCTTCCTTTTGTTGGCTCTTTCTCTCCATTTTGTAGGAATTCTGTATGAGTTATATCTCTTTGTTTATACTCAATTCTTTTGCCTGGGACTTATGCTAGTTTTTTCCTTTAACTAAATGAACTTGTTCCTAAAACTTTATCCGTAGGGCTTCCACTAATTTAAGAATCCCTAATTTAAGTCGAGACTATCTATTGTCTGTGTTTCAAAATGGCAACAATTATAACCTTGTGGTTTATTATAATTATTTGCCTTATCTTAGATCAAGGGGCATTTATTCCACTTTCTTCTTATATTTCGAAAGTTGCACGTCCATGTGAGGGAAAAACGAAGATTTATTTGGTGAGAAATGGGAATTGTTAATGAAGGACCAAAGTGTAGAGAATGCAGGTCTTCTTGATTTTCAATGTAAAGTAACATTGTTGTCTAGAAAAATTCATGCGTCTAATAATTGAAAGTTTCCATGGACATTGAAGCTTATAGGCCTCAGACAACATCATTATCAGTAGTAATATTATTGGCCTCTACAATTGTTTCCACCATTAATTATAGATTAAGAAAATCAGGATAAGGGTGTAAAAACATGGACGAGGGATACTGTAAAGTTTCAATCTGATGAGTGAAACTGAGACAATTAGATCAACTGACTTTAGTAAGGCCATCAACCAAATTTAATGGCTTCCCCAGTTTAAGGGGTGAAAATGTTTCAAGTTTGTTCAGGAAACCAAAGAAACTAAGAGACAAGTTGAAGAGAAAACTCACTGATCAAGATAGCTGAAGCTGCAGTATCCTTTGTGGTGGAAAGAATAGGTGACATGCTGATTCAGAAAGTTGTGTTCTTGAATGGGGTCTGTGGAGAAGTTGAGAGACTGAGAGATGAGCTTGAGAGGATGAGAGGATAAGGAGATGGGTGAGACATCAGAAGGGCTGCCTATGATGCTGAGGATGTCAATGAGACCTTTGTACTAAAAATCGAGTCCCGTAGCAACAACATGGATGTAATTTTCAAGAAATGTGCTTATTTTCCTAAGCATTTGTACCACCTTTATGTGGTGGGGAGAGATTGAATCCATCCAGGGTAGGATTCAAGACATTCAAGTTAGTTGCAACAGATACGGCATCAGAAATCTTGGAGGGGATGGATCAAGCATGGGAGCCAAGTATCTAAGGCAAGTGCACCTGTCTCTCCTTTGGATGAGGACAAGGACATTGAGGGCTTGAAGGGCGATATAGATTTGCTTGTGGCACGACTATTGAAGGAGGATGCACGCCTTTCAGTTGTCTAGATTGTCGGGATGGGAGGCATTGGTAAGACTACTCTTACCAGACTTGAGCTAGGGGCTGGGAAAAGTTTATACTGTATATTGATGCTTCATCATGATACCTGCTATATAGCAGCAAGTGTCCGATGAGAACCAAAGAGCGGTTGAATAGCCTACCTCATATATGATAACTCATCTATGCACATTTAAAGAGACATGAATATGTAACTTTTGCATGTTATTAAACTAGAACAGAAATATGCTCAATAGGAGCTCATCAGAAGGAAAAAATGTTTTATTGATCATACAAAGGCATACAAATTTGCCTGGATATGCAAGTCACTGGTTGACAGGTTACAACAGAAAGGTGGGAAAATAATTTATACAATTCAACATCTTTATGAGAGGTTCTTGTGTATCTTTCATTTGCATTAAGTTCCTTAAAGAAGCGAAAAATTAAATTAAAGAATTAACAACTAGTGATATATGTAACAGTTTCACTACTTGGGTTCAACTTTAGATGGAAGTGCATATCCATTACTATAGTCAAAGGCATCACTCTCACTCGCATCCTTCCTAGGCAAAGACTCATTATATGGATGTTGGAGGGCACATTTACCATGTCCAAATTCTGTGGCAGACGAGGATGCAGAGGTTGAATTTGTGTTTAGGCCATCGTTCTGTAATATAGTTTCGAGGGACTTCACAATCTCACTCATTGTTGGACGGTCTGAAGCTGATTCTTCCACACATTGCATAGCCAACTCAAGAAACCTTGGAAATCCTATGAGGTCTGGGGTGTTCCTTATGACAGGATCCATTCTTTCCCTCAATCCGTAGTGTGTTTCATCATTCTTGTCCATGGCTATTCTTACTTCGCGTACAATATACTTGCCCTTCTCAATAGGCTGCCTACCAGTAATCAGTTCAAGCATCACCACACCAAAGCTATACACGTCGCTTTTCTCAGTTAACTGTTGTGTCATATAGTATTCAGGATCTAGGTAACCCTACAAGCAAGTGCAAATTCCATAATACAAAGTTAATTCTTAAATTGTAAGTAAAGACTGTCAGATAATTAAATAACATCTCAGCATAGTGTGGAACATCTTCACCGTTTGGTGTGAAAACACCCGGTAAGAATTTTCAGGTGCAGTGTACTCACCAGTGTGCCTTTGACTTGAGTAGAAACATGCCCTTTTGAAATGTCAGAAACCAGTTTAGACAAGCCAAAATCGGCAACCTTAGCAGTCAGATTTTCATCCAACAAGATATTGGTAGACTTGATATCCCGATGAATTATTGGAGGATGTGCAAGTTCATGTAGGTAAGATAATCCTCTGGCTGAACCTAAGGCAATCCGTATCCTCCTCTTCCAATCTAGTTGGATTCCACTTCTTCCTGTGCATAACATGCAAATATATTGCTGTAATAATAGTATCATCTGGTTCGGTTAGTCTTCAGATCAGTTATCATTAAGTGACCGCATGAAGAATTTCAACTGATTGAAGGGCAGATCTTGTACTCAAAGATCAATGAAAATGTTTCAACTTTAGCAGTGTCTTGCTCTTGAAATGATATGTAGCATTTTACTTGTTTTTTTTTTTTTTTGTGTATTCAAATCTCAGAAATCTATTGTTCTTTCACTGTTGCCTGTTATGTAATGTGAGAGCAATTTTACCTGATAAACTTTCCCTCAGTGTTCCATTAGCCATAAACTCATACACCAGTATCTGTTCACCTTGTTCAAAACAAAATCCCACAAGGCCAACAAGGTTCTTGTGATGTACTCGTGAAAGCAACTCGATCTCAGTCTTGAATTCAAGTCCACCTTGCATGGATCCTTGTTCAGCCCTTTTGACTGCAACTACTTGTCCATTGGACAGCATTCCTCTGTAAACCTGAAAAACCAGAAACAAGTAACTATATATGCAAATTAAAATTTTTTTGACATGCATATATACAAAGGGCTTCACTTGCAACCTTGCCGTAGCCTCCAGAACCAATCTGATTGCTTTCAGAGAAGTTATTGGTGCATTTCTTGAGCTCATCATAAGAGAACCACCTGGCTCCTTTCAGCTGTGGTGCCCCTCCATTCTCTTTGCCACTCGGTACCCAAGACGCTGGATGCAAGAAATCAAGAAAATAAGTCAAGAAACATACCAAACAATGTCCATACCTAGAGCCATGACGTATACAATGCAATGCCAGCAAACAATGAGAATTACCAAATGGTTTACTTAATGATATGGCTTGTTCAGCACGCCTTTTCTGGCGAAGAGCATATGTCCCTAACACCGCTAGCACCAGGACCAGAAATGCACATCCGGTTGTTATTCCAGCAATCACACCCGTGCTCATATGACTTCTCCCGCGCCCATCTGAAATATTATTAACATCTTTGTAACTGAAGAAGCTTGCCCATTAACCAATCATTTTTCAACTCAAAATAACTAACTACTTAAGTTTACCTTCAAAAATGTATTGAGATGCTATGAAATAGTAGGGTCCAAAGTCTGCTGGAGGCTTATAAGTTTGTTTACTTAGTGAAAATCCAATTCTCTGAACCTCTGACCTATTGAAGTACTTTGCACTGGATGGGAAAAGTTCAAGCTGCATCTGAAGATAGTCATCACCACTGAAGAAGGGATTCTGCAGAGAAACTGATCCAGGAGAAAGGCCTAGGTTTGTCCAAAGGCTCATTTCTAGAGAATGGAACAAACTGGCATTAGATAAGTCCCTGAAGGAGGGTGCTCTGAAGTACAATGTTCCTTCATACGGATAAGCACATTCACAACTTTGTGGGTTGAGTTTCTGATCAGAGGTACACGTTTCGCTTCCACAATTTCAAGGCTGGTAGAATAAGGTCTTGCCAGTTGCTGAATCTGACAGTAAACGTATTTTTCAGAGAAGCGGAGCATACTGGATTTCCAATCAACCTGTAGTGCATGAGAAGGTTTTTTGAGACTCAAGGGTAAAGTGTACATATTAGTCAGCTCAGATGAACATAAATAATGAACTATTCTTACATTAGTGTACTTTTGTATTCAGAGCCAAGTGTTACTGATGATATGTTGTTGTTCTCCAAATCAATGAGTTGAAGCTGCTGGCCAATGTTGCTGCTTAGGTCTAACTTGTCACTAAAGTCATTGTTCCTCAATTTCCTGTTGGCAAATTTATAGGACGAAATCAAACTTAATATCACTTGTTAAATATTTTTCTAGCAATTTGCTTTCGCTTCTTGCCGATTGTTTGACTTACACTTGCTGAATCTGAGGTAAACTGAAAATTTCTGATGGCACTGATCCTTCTAATGATCCATATTCAATTATCCTGAGCACCAAACCATTTCATTACATGAGATTTGTTCTTTGGTTCTTGATTTTAAGGCAAAGATGAATACTTGGTTTGACTATGTTTTCACATTTTGCAAGTTAGTTAGTCAATACTCACAAAGTAGTTAGTGACTGTAAAGTCAAGAGCCATTCTGGAGCTTCTGATTGTTGAAAAGAGTTGTTGCTCAAGTCCCTGTGGAAAGAGAAGGCATGATAAATTTGAGAGGTGTTTCTTCAATAACCACAGGATGAAGAGAAGTATAAGTTATAACAATAGCAAAGAGGGTACGTCTTACAAGTAACTAAGGGAGATCAATCCAGTTAAATTTGGTAATGCACCAGACAACGTATTATGAGCCAAATGCCTGCAGTGGAACATATGGAAGGATCATAAGTCGAACGCTAGTGAATCATCGTAGTTGCTCTTTAAGTAACAGTTTGATTTCTAATGTACTGGAAAGAAATACCCACAATTCAATGATGTTAGTAAGGTTGTTGAGGTTTGATGGGACACTTCCTTTTAGGGCATTGCGATCAAGACGACTGGACATGTTAATTAGGAAGGCCAACATAAGTGATTCATGGAAAAGCCTGAAAGTGATGTAAAAACAAGAGATAAAGTTAGATGGTGATATACTCACAGAACCTCAAGTGTCTGTACTTGTCCTACTGTAGATGGAATGTTCCCTTCCAATTGATTCCCATCGAGCAGTCTGCCAAAGTTTCAGCAGCAAAAATGAATCAAAAGAAAGATCTAAAAACTGGGAGATGAAGTAAGTTGATTCTTGACTTACACGTGTATCAGCGACATGTTTGAGTTAAAAAGGTTGCTTGGAATTTCACCTGAAAGCTTGTTTTTGTTGAAATGGCTGCAAAGCCATAATAACATCAGTAAACTTGAATATGAAAATGAAAGGATGAAATAAGGAGGGATGAACCAGATGAAAAGTTTAACTACACTCACAAGTGCTTCGCATTTTTAAGTTGGTCGAGCCCTGGATTAAAGACTGATGAAACAGGGATTTGTCCTCTAAACTGATTTTCTGCCAGGTCAAGCCAATATAGCTTGGAGAGTTTACCCAGAGAAGGCGGTATGTCACCACTTAAGTTATTTGTATTCAGGGCTCTGTCAATGTGTGTGTCATTGGAAAAGAAAATAAGGCATTGTCCCATGGGAATTCATCAATTAAGATGGCTAAACCAGAAGTTCTTACAGAAAAGTTAGCTCTGAAAGATTTCCCAATTCACTTGGTATGCTGTTAGTAAAGCTGCATCCAGCCAGAATCCTGAAGAACATATGTGAAAATAATTAAATTAAGAACGTATGTGAATTCTCATGTTTATGAGTTATTAAATCTTACAATATCGACAACTTTTGCAGATCTCCAAGGCGCGGAGAGAGGGAACCAGTGAGGCCAGGGTTGAATGACAAATCTCTGCAATCAACGGCTTCAAATCTTAGGCTAAAAGTCGAAACTTACACCAGATACATGTTATAGAGAAAGTAATAAACCAAGTGTTCTCTTCACACACTCGAGTTCTTTGTATATCAGGAGGAATGAGTATTAACTATTGACAGTATATGAAAAGATGCAAAAGAACTCACAAGGAAATCAATTCACTGAGCCCTCCAATGTCACCGCTCAGTTTACCAGTTAGTCCCATTGTTGATAATCCTCTGCAGAATCGATATATCCATATATGAATACACAAAGATCTTTTGTCCAGAACGGTAGACAGATAGCAAATTTCATTGTTATTTAGAAATATAAAAGTCCAAAGGATATATGATATACTCACAGTGAAGTGACCCTTGAGTTGTTGCAGGAAACTCCCTCCCAGGCTGCACAAGGATCATCTGACTTATCCCAGCTCGGTGGAGTGTTTCCCCACTGATCTTTTAGTGATCGAAGCACAGCAGCTGCATCGATTTTTCAATCAAGAATTGCATTCAAAAGGATTTTACAGAAACAGCATCAAGGCTACTTTATGATCCTATGTTTGGACACAAAAACTCATGACTCGACAATAAAATCTACTCATATATGATGATACAATCTGATAACAAGCAGCTTCCCAGAACTCCTATGCAGGCAACTATCTAGAATTTATTGTTGATTTTCTTTCTCTCCACAAAAGGAGCCGTTTCTTATTCTGCATTCTACTTTACGGGAACAGCTAAAAAACTGGAATCAAGAAATGTTCATCAATTGTAGTGCCCAGATGATCATGAAGCAGTCAAGAACTGATATAATTACAATGAACTGTTATTTTTTCTTCATAAAAATTGACATCAGATACTGTGATAAACTACTAGTAGTGACAAGAACAATTGTTCCATCAACTTCCACAAAGTTTCACTATCCGAATAAGCCTAACTCAAAACAACTTCCTAAGAATGGGATGAAGCAATACTGCAATCATTCACTAAACACAAACACACATAAAGCTCTTAGTAGGAGAACTTTTACCGTCTTGTGAGTTCGTCTCAGCATAGATGACATGAATCCATATGGAGAAAAAAACCAGCAGATAGCAGAAGAGCAGCCGCCGTGTGGCTGCCATGGCTGCTGCACTTTCTCTCCTCAAAACAATAAATACAATATAACCTTAAAATGCTCTCTGTTAACAGAGATAATCACTCGCAGCACCGTGTTGTAGAATTCGTTGTCAATGGCAGAACACACAATCCCAGATAGACATTTTCAATCAATTATTGCTGAGAACTCAATATGACCATCACTTCAAAAAAAAATTCCCTTTTCAATAGTGGCCTGCAGAGAGAAACATCAAGAAAAAAGAGAGAGAACAGAGGGAATGGCAAAGAAAAGCTTGAAACTATTTGGTTTGCTAACCTTAAATGATTAAACTTGTCTTAGAAGCCATTTCAACTAATCCTTCCACCCCCCACTATCTATCCAAGAAAAAAAAAAAGATTTAACTTCTTTGGCCATCCCATGATACGTCATTAACTGTTTATCACTCTACTACTATGACAGCATGAACTACAACGAAACTACAATGCTGTTTGGACATGCATTTGTTTAATGAATCGACGTTTTTACTCGTTAAATCCGCCTGCCTGCGAGGCCCCTGTAAACAAGAACTACAACAAATGACACTACACAATGAAAATGGCATGTCTAGCCAATTATGTTTTAGCAACAAAATTAGTTTAATCTACTGCACAACTGCATATTGTTTGAACTTTTCTGCAAGTGAGGCATCTTTTAGGCAGGCCCTACAAGTCATTTTTGTTGTTCATTCTGGTCTTATTGTTACAATCATTATTCCTAGTATTGTTATCTCTGATTCCCTGCAGTACTTATTTCGAAGCACCAAACTACAACGATATTATCAAAAACATCATTCAATAAATAGCCCACATATTTTACCTTGTGATAATGTTTTTTTAGCTCTAGTAGATACTAGTATGTCAACATACTTCTAGTCTATGTCTATGTCAAAAATCTTATCATGCTCTGGGGTACAACTATCAATAGTTATGCATACAACCTGTGTTTTCGGTCGATATAACTATTGATTATTGCTCCGTTTGTTCCAAAATAATTACTTCATTTGCTACCGTATGAAACTCAATTTTTTTGTCAACTTTTGACTTATTTATCATAACGGTTCTTTGATAATTTCGATGATACTAAACTTTAAAATCTTAATACTCCTATTTGTTATGTTATTTAATAATATTCAATAATCTTTTAAGAAACTGACTACATTGCATATAGTTATATTGGCTCGTCAACCATATCAATGAAGTCTCACTTGTTTTGAGAGAGGGGAGTATTTTTATACTACCTGAGAAGAAATTTAGAGTGACCATTACATGGAAACCCTTCTGAATTCAAATGGGAAAAAAAAAAAAGAAATCCTTTATTTTGGCCACCAAAAAAACAAATTGATAAAAAAAAGGGAGATACTTGTCCAAAATATTCATGTTTCAACTTTCAACCCTTCCATTTTTTTTATTTTTTTTTCAGAAACGATAATTTTTGGACATTTGTTCAATTCTACTTTATTTCCTCGGCCTGCAGATCCATGCTTGATAACACAAGAAAACAAAGATAGGAAGCAGGGCCTGCACACAGTTTTTCTCTGTTTTTTTTTTCTCTATTGTTAGATTATTGAGTGATTTCTTCTGTTATTTGACTTGCTTTCTTCTTGTCTCTTCCTTTTGTTCTTTATGTATTCTGATTGGAACTGTTATAACTCTCATCTTTTTGGATATGTAAATGGGGAAAAAATAATAATCATGGAAGGAGATATCCTTTGCATGTAATTGGCATACATAATAGTGATTAATTTTAATTGTATATATGAAATACACTGACATATAAAATATTTTTACGAAAATTAATGTTTGTGAACTCGAGTTTCAACATGATGATACTATGAATTGATATGCGTGCATTCTAATATGTAATCCAAAATCTTAATCCAACACTTAAGATCTTGAATAATATTTAAGTGGATGACAATTGTTTTATTAATTCTTTAATAAAAAATAATAAAAACTAAATATATGTGTATGCATTGTCTTATATGGATAATTACATTCTTTACTCTCATTTTGACTAATTAATATTATTACACCATATAATACATTCTTGTACTTTGACTAATTAATATTATTACAATAGAAGAAAGATAGAAAAATTAATTATATAGTTTTGTTCAGTAAAATCTGCATTCACACGCAAACCTAAAGAAGCAGATAAAGAAATTGTAATGGGATTCTGTCTGAAGATAGAGGCTACATTTTCACATGCTACTTTAATAATACTTGTGATGTGAAACACAAGACCAAACATAAACATAAAATTAGGACAACTATCTTACTTTCAAAATTGCTTGTATTTATGCAAATCAGGAGCTTCAGTCTTGGGATTTCCAATGCTCTCTGCAGTTTGAACTTTGAAGTCTATAATGAATCACCCTAAAACCAATTTGGCTGAAACATGATATCATGACAACCACATTTTTGTCCCACAAACACATTTGGGAGAATAATTGGGTTAAAATCAAGACACCAATCACAAACAGATTGTGCATCATTCATTGGGATTGTTTCATCATTTAGCTTCAAAATGGAGTGAACGCTATCCAACAGATTGATTGTCGAAACTCTATATATCATAAACTGTAACGCTGACGAGTTAACTTGATGACTCTTTTGAGAAATAGTTGCATAAATGTTTATATTTTCAGTCCTAATCTTAACGCGACTTAGCTTCGTGCTTAGGAAGACTCCACCTATTTATTTTTTATGAGTCCGCGCTAATCAATTTATTCATTAATTATTTGCACATATTGTAATTGCCCCACCTATAAATAAAAAGTGATATTGTAATGTAGAATTAAAAGAAATGAAAATATTATAGCCCTTAAATGACCAAACCACGTATTTCTTTATATTCTTACTCTCTTCAGTCTTTAAGTATTCTCTCTTCACATTTAACAAATTGGAAAGTATTAAGGAATTTTCTCATTTTTTTAAAACTCATTTTTTTAAAAAGAACAATATTGAAATTGTATATGAATTATTACGAGAAAATACTAATTAATCTATGCACTTAATCAAACCAAGAGATTCAAATATATTAGGCCCAACAGAAAGCCCATAATTGACTATGTGACCATGTGGATTGAGATATGGGTAACCGACAACTTGATTGGGCTTGGATTGATCATTGATCGAATCCATTTGTAATTTAAATATTTTGAATTTGAATCGAATTTAAGATTCATTAAATTTTCGTGTCAAAGTTCAATAACATTTAATAGGTGAGGCTAACTATTTTATTCTGAATTTAATTTTTGAATTTTCAATTTCTACATAAACACACTTTATATTTATAATTATATTAAAGAATTTTGAATTCATGTATTTGACTCGAATATCTTATTTTTATCATATTTGGATCTGATATGTTGAATGTAGTTGTATCTAGATCCGACAATGCTCGAGTTGGATCCATAATTCGCCCTCTCCACATTCCTAAGATTGTATCTATTGCTCAACTCAATCTAATTGGGTCCGCCCAGGCTCAAACCCAACCCATTAGGCCCATGTTCGTCCCAGTGAAAATGCCTTGACCCGACCCGTAACAACTTTTTTCTTTGGGTCCCCCCTTCTTATACAATGATCACATGAATAAAAAATGAAAAAATAATATATATAGAAAATCGCATATAACTACCATTTAGAGCGTGATTGGTTTCTGCTGCTCACGCTCGCTGTCTCTCTCTACGGTCAGACTTTCTCGCTCTAGATTCCGATCTGTTTCGGACAATTCCCCAATGCCCATGGATCAAGCGGAGCTCTCCACCGACCAGGTATGCCGCCACTTATACGTACACTTCGCATGTGTGAATGCGCTCAATACACTCACTTACGGCCACAAACAATTGGCGGATTGATTCGTTTTTTTTTTTCCCGATGCTATTGATTATTGTGTGAAGGTTTTGAGGAGGGATATTCCATGGGAGACTTATATGACGACTAAGCTGATTACGGGAACTGGGCTTCAGCTGTTGCGGCGATATGATAAGAAGCCCGAGAATTACAAGGCTCAGTTGCTGGATGATGTAATTGTCTTACTGCTGAAGTATATCTGTTTTGTCAGATGTTGATGGTGTTTTTGCAGTGAGATAAAAATATAAATTTTGTTTTACTATTTATTTGGTGGGTAGCGTGCATTTTGGGATAATTAGTTTGTTTGTAAGTTGTTCGCTGATGATTTGAAAGGGTGTGGAAGTGCGAGTGAATTTGTTTTGGCAATTGTTAATTGATTTTGTCGTTCTTATAAAATGTCTATGCCTTCTGATATAAAAAGTGGATGCTTTGTCTTTTAGATTTTCTGCTTCTTTATTGGGCCATGCTGCGTATTCTAGTTTTGAAACTCAGAATTGTGACAGGGGTGGCAAAATATTTTTTTAAATAAATATGAAAAAGGAAAATTTTGATGCATAAAAAAAGAAGCTATGCACCTTCCCCTGCGATTTTATAAATGTCATTAACTATGTTAGGGTTTTTAAATTGATCACTTAATCCTGATTTTCCTTCAGTTGGTATCATGGATTATGAGTAATCTGTGATACAGTTGGAGGAATTCGTTGTAGGGCACATGTGCACGTGCTGTTGTAGCATTCAATTTCAGCAATTGGCTCCATGCCTGATATGGCGCATTATGTTAATGCTGAAGTTGAACTGTATCTGGCTTTGATAAACAATTGTCGTTAGACATTAGTTGACAGTTTGCAAAAACTGTTGCAGGATGGTCCATCTTACGTTCGCATTTTTGTGAGCATTTTGCGTGACATATTCAAGGAAGAAACTGTGGAATATGTTTTAGCTCTTATTGATGAAATGCTCTCAGGTGACTGACAAATGCATTTGCTTTTCAATTAAAATTTGCAATAACAAATGGCTAACCTTTTCTTTTCTTTTCTTTTCAACGGCAGCAAACCCCAAAAGAGCTAGATTATTTCACGATAATTCTCTCACCAACGAGGATATATATGATCCTTTCCTGAGGCAAGGATTCTGCATGTACTATTTTTGCATCTAATATTTGTCTAGGACATGAGTTTATCCATTTCCATTGAGTGAACATATTATTTTAAGTGTTGGTACATCTCCATCTTCCTTCACCCTCCCTCCCTACCCAAAAGAAAAGGTGGATCAACAAGATTTAGCACCTATTGCTACTTACATAGGCTAGCATTTAGTCTTAGAGCAGGCCTTTTCTCATTTTGTTGAAATTGTGATGCTTGTCACCTTGGTTTTGAAGATCCTTGACCAGATAACACCCCTCTTCCCCCACTCCAAGAAGGAAAACAAAAACAAAATGAAGATGGATTACATAAATGCTGCAGTTGGTAGTTGCTGGTGCTGCATGTTAAGTAGGGCTGTTATTTGATACATATTTTAAGTGTCTCTCTTGCATCTAAGTAAGCACTATCTTAAGCTTATATTGAATCAAACAACAGTATAGTTTGTGAAGAAGTTCTTTAGTATCCTTGGAATGGATGACAAGCTCCAATTTCATTTGCAGATTGCTCTGGAAAGGTAACTGGTATATACAAGAGAAGAGCTGCAAGATAATTTCTTTGATAATAAGGTGTGAAAAGACGTATATTACTGGGCATGCAAACTATATTTGTTGTCTTCTGCAGAACTTACCTTATTTCATTAATTTCAGTGGAAGGCCGAAAGCTCAGGAGAGTGCCATTGCTAATGGGGCATCAAATTCAAAGAAGGAAATCACTACTATAAATGATGTTTTGAAGGGACTGGTTGAGTGGTTGTGCACTCAGGTTTGTGCTCTTTCCATTCTTTATTCATTAGTTTGTTATGCAGGTGACAAAGGTTATTCAATGTTTGATGTCAGTCTGTATCATGTCTTGCCATCATTGAAAACAAAACTTTAACAATTTCAAAACAAGGATTTCATAAATCTAAACTCTTGCACAGAAAAGCATAAAGGCTTTAGTAAAATCCAAAATTGCAAAAATACAAAATAGGAAACTATAGAAGTGTGCTTGAGAGGAATTTCAGAATATCTACTTTTGGATTTTTTGCTTGAAAGAAAAGAGAGTTAAACATTTTATCACACTGAATCAAATGTGTTCTAGAATCAAGGGGAGATAGGTATCATCTCACGTAGTTAAATTAAATGTTTCACCGACTATTGTTATTTTTCTTACGACAATGAACAACTCTATGGATCTAAGTAGCTAGTATTGGAAGACTGATCAACAAAATTAAAAGTAAATAACATGGACCAATCTAAGAAGTGACTGTTGGTGTTGCACACGTAATACTGGTTATATCATGATGATGTAGCTAGCACGATTCGGATCTGATCATAGAAAAGATTCTCTTCAAGCGAACCAGCCTATCTTCTGTATAAGGGTTACACGGTGGTTGGAACAAAGACACATTTGGTTGTGAATTTTATAAACTTTTATTAAATTGAGAAATTGATCTCCCATTTTATAAACTTTTCAATATAAGATGGTGAATTAACATTGTAAAAGGTAACTTCAGATTTGCAATGTATCTCCATTAATTTTGAGAGACAAACCTAAGGTTGTATAGTTAGCTAGGAGAGTGGTCTTATCATGAACTCAGTTTAGGAATAAATTGGTGAGTATTCCAATAAGATCTTTCACTTGGGGAAATTTTTTTATATCTTCATTCAATAGTATATAGCCACCAATCCTTGTATTCATGCTTGCCTACTTATACAGCTGAAGAAGCCATCTCATCCTAGCCGTGGCATTCCAACAGCTATTAATTGCCTCGCAACTCTACTGAAAGAGTCTGTGGTGCGATCATCATTTGTTCAAGCAGATGGTGTAAAGTTGCTCATTCCTCAAATTTCTCCAGCATCCACTCAACAATCCATCCAGGTAAAGTCTATTCAGGATTACTATACAGTAAAGCATTTAAATTCTACTCCCAACTTTGCCATTTCGGAATCTATTAAGGTGGTTGGTGGATTGGGTTCTGAATCTATCCTACACAAGTAGAGTTGGCAGTGTTGGCTTTGTAATAGTAATGTATGATTTCTTATAAGTGGGTATTTGAAACAGCTCCTCTATGAGACTTGCCTTTGTGTGTGGCTCCTGTCTTACTATGAACCTGCAATTGAGTACTTGGCTACTTCTAGATCCTTGCCACGGTTGATTGAAGTTGTCAAGGGATCCACAAAGGAAAAGGTGAGTTCCTTATTAAGATGCATTTATTGAGACAAACATATATAGACTTTTTTAGATCCCTTTATATGTCAGTTACATCTATGATTGGCCTCCGTATCATTGATAATAGATTTGACTATTCTGTATCTCAGTTTACATAATACTAAGCTTCCCTCAATCCCTCCGCAAATAACTTTCTATCAACTTCTGGTAGGTCGTCAGGGTAGTTGTCTTGACTCTGAGAAATTTGTTGCACAAAGGGACTTTTGGTGCTCAGATGGTAGACCTGGGACTGCCACAGCTTGTTCAGAGTTTGAAAGCTCAGGCATGGAGTGATGAGGTGAGAAAATATTTTTCTGAGAATGCAAACCAATCATAATGGTTAGTCATATTATCATGTGATAATTAATGTTTTGGCAGAGTTAATATTCCATGGTTCTGCCTTATCTGTTTTATCAGGACTACTGCCCTGCCAAGATACTGGTGTTGAGTGCAAGCGTTTTTTAATTGTTCTTTTTGTTTATTCTTACAGTGAACATTTTTTTCCCTAATTTTTCTCTGTGTATTTCTTTCTTTTTTTATTGGGTTGATGTTGGGAGTTGAGTGGGGTTCATCAATTTATCACATGCACAATGACATAATAAGATAGTTATTGGTTGAGTATGAGTTAAAAAAATCTTTCTCCAACTCATGATTACTAGGTTACAAATTTCAGTACTGATGCTGTAGTAAGCGTATTTGATTGCTTTCAATATCTGCTTTTGTGCTGAGATGAATCGAGCTTCACCTGGGTCTCAGCACTAACATTCTTATTCTCCTCCCTTTTAGGATGATCTTCCCTAATCTCTTCATTGCTCTTGATATGTAGCTGCCAAACTTATTCTGCAGGATTTGCTGGAAGCTCTTAACCTACTGGAAGAAGGTTTGAAAGATAACATCAAGAAGCTAAGTTCTTTTGATAAGTATAAGCATGTAGTCCTCCTTGGACATCTTGATTGGTCACCCATGCATAAAGATCCTATATTCTGGCGGGACAACATTACAAACTTTGAAGAACATGATTTTCAGGTTGGATTCCATGTCATTCGATGCTATATGGAGTGATCTCTATTGATACTTCATTGCATTATTATTTCCAGTTTCTTCTTCATTCTTCTCCTTCAGCAAGCACACTCAAAAAGTGATGAATTGATTTGAACATACTTTTTTTTTTCCTGTTTCTCTTTGCACAAAACTGATACTTTGACACACTCCTGCAGATTCTAAGGGTCCTGGTCACAATTTTGGACACATCCACTGATCCTAGAACACTTGCTGTTGCTTGCTATGATCTCTCACAGTTCATTCAGTACCATCCTGCTGGGCGAATCATTGTGAATGACCTCAAAGCAAAGGAGCGGGTGATGAAACTGATGAACCATGAAAATGCGGAAGTTACTAAAAATGCCTTGCTCTGCATCCAAAGGCTATTTCTAGGTGCCAAATATGCAAGCTTTTTACAGGCTTAAAGCATTGTTTATAGAAGCCATTGGCTTTCCAGATTAATTTAATGATTTCTTTTTTCTTTTTCCTTTTTTCTTTTTTGTTTTAACAAGGAATGCGCAAGTTGCTTGTATTACTTATATACTTACTACCCATCGGGAGCATTACAGGTGTAGCGCCCTTTTCATTGGTTGTTTACTGTGATCAATGTTTGAAGAGTTATTTTTATTTTCTCATTCACAATCCAATAAGATGAGAGAGCTTTTATTCTATGCTTCGCACTTGTATCTTAACTATTGATCAATAATTAGCATGTTAATTGTTACATCTCTTGGCCAATTTTTGACTTACTAATTTCATAGTTAGTCTCTCCCATGTTTTGCTTGATGTTCCCTTTCAGTGGCCCAGCTTTATCTTTTGTCCTTAAGGGAAGTTCTACTAAACTGTGAATGCCCAAAGTTATTTCTAGTCCAGCTGAGTATAACTTGCTGAAATTGATTCACTGTCAGTTCTTTTTTATATGAAAAACAGAGCGTGGCTGACAGAAAACTCTGTTCATGGAAAATGGAAAAACTCCATTCTTGACCATTAATCGGTTGATGGCAAATTGGCTGTTGCAGTTTATGTGCAAGTCTAAGCCAACCTTTTTTGCTTTGCTAAATATAGTTTGCTTCCATAGTATGACTTAGACATTGAGATTTGGTGAAGAACAAATTAAAGGGTGGAAGTATGGATTACCAAAATGTTCACCAATATAGGTGTTAACTATGTGAATGAGGGAAGCACATTTGTTTGCTAAGCTTCATATTATTTGGCAAGAGAATGAATTGCAGCTTCTCCACATTTTTACTTATTCCAAGTGCAATTTCATGGATCCCACCACTGATATAAGCTGAAGAAATTTCAGCAGTCCTCAACCTTTTTACTCTTTTATACTCTGTAGTACAAAGTCATATAGACTTTTCATACTGCAAGAAAGAGCACTGCAGCATTTTGACTCTGCTAAAATCTATAAATACCTCTTCTTGAAATGAAATAAGTTATAGTTTGCTGTCTGAATATTGTTGTGTATTATCGTTTTCACGTTTTCAGACATTTTTTACACTTTTAATTTTCTCCATAACTTGCGGTGAATTTTTAATGGTTTATTTATTTTTAGAGAAAAAAAAAAAGGAGGGAGGAATGTGGAAAACATGAGCGTGCACAAAGAAACTATAAAATAGTTAAAAAAACAACAACATTGCACTTGAAATAAATCATAATAATAAGTGCAATGAAGGAATGTTTAATGAAATAACATAAACAAGTGGGTGCTAATGCAGTAATGCTATCCATGATGGGACATGGGAATAACTTTGGAACAATTTGGTACTTCTACAGTAAGTGATTAATCTAGTAATGATTAGTATCTTAATAATCATTTTATCATTAAAAAAATAATAAATAATCAAACAAAACATGATTAATATCTTTTTATATGATTCATGACTCGACTAAAATAATATCGGACATGACCCGAAAAGAATGTCCTTAATCCACTATTATATGTACTCTAAATTTTTTCAAATGAGGACACTAGTCACAAGGAGAAACACCCATACGTGCAAAGAAAATTTATAAAATAATTTTCAATATTAATAATAAGATAATTTTTGATATTTTTACTTATTTCATTTACTAATTGAATTCTCAACTACCTTTAGATTTCAATTCCATTTAAGTTTCGAGAATTTTAATTGAGGATCACCACTGATAACTTAATATATGCTCGATTTGCAGATTATCCTTTTTTGAACCATATTAACACTTGCATCTATAAGTCAATCATAAAAGATAATTTTTAAACTCAAATTCGTATAAAAAATTAATATCAAATAATTAATATTTTTTTAAATATTCGGAATAATAAATAACACTCAAATAATTTTAAAATTTTATAACATCAAATCATCTAAAATAATCTAAAATTCAATAGAATAAGCTTCAAATAATTTGTTATCTGAATATCGTTATCAAATGCACACGGTCCAATTCTCAACCCGACTGTATCTAAAGAATCTAAGCCGTACACCTGCGCTACACTATAGACTTCCCCAGTTCGAACAACCCGAACTCTTTTTCGGGTCCAAAGGCGCTTTGCTTTTGCTTTTGAACTCCCAAAAAATAAATTCATTTCAAAAAAGAAGAAAAAAAATTCACTCAGATTACACAGAATTCAATATTCCCTCTCGCTCTAAGTACTTTCTCTCTCTGCCTATACATACAGATCACTTGTATGCATACGTCACTGTGTAAGCAACCGCCGTCGTACACTCTGTTTCCGGGTTTCGATCTTAGCTGGAATTGAAGTTTCTGCGGTTCAATTGGGGTTTCTTGAATTCGTTGAGCTGATAATTTTGGTGGATTTTCGAGGAAAGTCTTGGTTTTGGGAGTGTCGAGGGTTTTTATTGGGTTTGCGTGTGGTGTTTTAGTGTTTATGCGGAATCTAGGGTTTGTTTGTTCGGGCTCTGGTTTGAGAATGGGAATTGAATGTGGATTGTGTTTGATTTTACATGTGGGTCCTGATTGAAGTGAAAAGCTTGGTGCTTTAAGTTAAAGTTGGGTTTTTGTGTGTGTGTGTAATTTTAGTGTTTTGACTGTTGTTTTTGTACATAGGAATGAAAAATTAGAGGAGAAATAACCGAGTCGAAGTAGTTGTGTTCTGTTGTTTGTAAGAATAGAATAATTATTGGTTGGGATTGAAAGAGGGAGAAGGAGAAATGTTTTATTCACAGTTCATATTGGCGAAAAAGGGGCCGCTGGGGACCATTTGGATAGCGGCGCACTTGGAGCGTAAGCTTCGTAAGAATCAGGTTGCTGATACTGATATTGGAGTTTCCGTAGGTAAAGTTGTGATTGTTCATCATTAATATCACTCTTTTTCATATCTTACTACTGTTATTACTCTTGCTTAATCTGTTGAATGATATATCCTCATGGTTGACACATGCATGCACACTTGTTAGTGGATGGAAAATTATGGTTAGATTGGTGGTAATAAAAATAAGGTAAAAGAAGTATTCATAATGTGGCTTGTGTCTAGTATTAATAAATTAGAATAGGTATGATGGCTTGCATGAGTTAGTTGTCTGCTCCTTTCTAGGGGAGCTGTATTTGGTTTTTGAAATTAGAAAAGTTATTGAAATCAAATGTAAGTCAGAATTTTGTTGTTTTAAGTACCAAATTGAGGAAGTAGTGGAGATTTCCGTTCCATCAATAAATAGGTTCAGTTTTGCTGGATATTGTACTATGCAAGGTCAATAGCACCGGATAACAATTCTGGTCGGACCTACTTCCCACATATTGAATCCAACATTTTAGTGCCTCAAATCTTGCTTTGATTTCATAAAAGAGGTTCCCTTTATGTGTTGCTAATAACAGGAATGTATGTTTAGGTTCATTAGATTTTTTATTCTATTTTCATTGTCTTCTTTATTATGTTAGGGAAAAGAAAAAGGAATTCTTTACGTTAGTTTTCCAGAAGCCATAGAAAGTACTCACTGTATTGCAACTATCCTATACTTGTTGTGCATGTTTTCTTTAGGAAGTGAGAGACCACACTCGTTTAGGAATTTTTTTTTACCTCTGGCACGTAGATTATGCCATACTTCTTTAAACTCTAGGATCGAATTCGATGAAATAATTTACTTCTGTGACTTTGGGCTTTTGTTTGGCTGTGCAACAACGTTTAGTTGGAAATCTCTGAATAATTATATGAAGAAATGAATAAATCATGTTTAATATGCAGTGGAATGTGATTGGTGTCATGAATGTTATGTACTTTTTGATAAGCAATCCCTCGAGAACCTATCACTCAGTCTTTGGGTACTTATTACATTTGACAAACCTTGCCTTGGTCAATCTGCTGAGGGATGGCGTGGGGATACCATCTGCTGCTTGCAATTCCTTTTTGGAATACAGACCTAACTACTGGAAGAAGAGGAATTATTTTCATGAGTTTACCACAGTCAACATACAGCCAGATAACAGAAAGGAAGTAATAATATGATCTGTGAGTGAACAAAGAGACAACAAAATTAATTCAAATTCTCAGTTCATTGAAGGTGTACAAAAATGGTAAATCATAGTTTATATGTTTCACCCATAATGATAAATATGGAAACACAATCGGGTAAGTTACATTAGTGAAACCACTTAAGGTCCTTACAGTGACTATGAATCCCTACTCTTGTACCTCTAACAAGGCATAAAAACCATATTCATGATTTGCATGCAGGAATAATCTTTTTAAAAAATTGCTTAATTCATCTTCAATTAATGTAATCATCACCTTTTCTGTGTAAATTCTATTGCTAATTATGCGATTGGAAACTTTTGGAACTATACTGCTTTTAGATTTTGTTCATTTTTGCTGTAATAAGTATTTATATCTTGTTTAATATACTCTGCTTGCATTGTACAGATTCAATTCTTTTTCCAGAGGTGCCGATTGCACTTCGATTGTCCAGCCATCTTCTGCTTGGCGTGGTGAGAATCTATAATAGAAAGGTGAACTACCTCTTTGATGATTGCAGTGAGGCTTTGCTCAAAGTCAAACAAGCGTTTCGCTCTACTGCTGTGGATCTACCTCCAGAAGAGTCAAAGGCGCCGTATCACTCCATCACCTTGCCAGAGAAGTTTGATCTTGATGATTTTGAGCTGCCAGATAGCGACATTTTCCAGGGGTTTGTTCAAAAGTTTTTAATTTCTATATCCTTGAAAGCTATTTTGTCTTTATAAATGTGTTTGAAATTTTCTTCATATGTTATACATTGGTAAAGCTGATACTTATAATGGTTTTAAAGATTTGTCAGCCCATCATTTTGTACACAATGCATATATAAAAGCTCCACCCAGACATGATATAGGATAAATGGACTAATTGATTAGTAGATATAAAAAGAGATTGGTCTCTATCTAAGTGACATGGTAAAATGATTGGAGACACTTGAGGATGTTTAGAGGAGATTGTGTTATTCTTTATCTTTCAAGCATGGGCTTTTTATTTCATCTAGTCTAACATGCCAACTGCAAAATTTGCAGCAACTATGTAGATCATCATATCAGTTCGAGGGAGCAAATCACCCTTCAGGATACCATGGAGGGTGTCAGTTACTCCACATCGAAGTTTGGGCTGGACGGTTAGTAGTCGTTTTGCTTGTTTTGCACGATTTCCTGACTGTTATGTCTTGTCTCCACATACTCTGAAAAGCGGCATCATGTAACCAAATATATGAAGATGATGAATTTTTTTACTAGTTATTAATGTGGTGCTTCTATATGTTTTTCATTTCTTAATTTATGCTTGTTATGTTCTTAGAGAGATTTGGTGATGGCGATGCGTCTGGATTGGACCTTGATGAGGTACATCATGATTGATGCTGTTATTATGTTTTATTCTCTTTCATTTTTATAGTGCTGTAGACAATTGTTTTTTTATCATGTTGGTGTTGTTTGGAGAACTTTATGCGATAGTATATGGTGTTACTTGAATACCTGTAGCAAGTTAAATGAACTAAACTTTATTATCGGCGTAACACATTGAAACTGATTTACTTCAAGTGGTGAAAACTACTTTTTTGTTTTTGAATTTGCAAGGAGAACTAATGAAAATGTTTTCTCTGTGGGGATATTGTTCATCATATTTTGCTATCTTTTTTTGATTGAGTGAATTTATGAAGATTGGAATTGGGGAAAATGATAGCGGACCTGAGCTAGTTCCATGTACTCTCACAGACTAATCCACGTGACATTGTGATAGATTCAGACCTTTTAAGTGTTAATGAAGTGACAAAGTTGAGCCTTTGAAGCACTAGGGGGGAGAATTTTTAGAGATGTTCTCTATTTGCGATTCAGTTCATATTAAAGTTTCATTGCCTTTCAGATTATAAGATTTAGCAAGGCATGTATTTCATGCATCATGTAGGAAACTCTATAATTTTGAAACTATTCTGGAATATTAAAGCATCTGCCTATATGGAAACTGTTGGAATCATTAAATAAATGTGATAGTGGTTCAGCAGTCGTCAAGAAAGCAGACAAGCTTCTTTGCCATGCTTTGTTTAATGGCATCTATCATCAAAATTTACAAATAGATCTGGAATAGAATTTTTATTAATGAACATTGTTAACTTACAAAGTATTGGCTCTTATAAGCTGTTTTTCACTGACAATTGCATACAGGAATTATTTTTGGACAAAATTGGTGCTGCAGGACATGCTGATGTGAGGTTGGCTTCACTAACTTTTTGTTGGCATAGTTACTTAGTTCCTTATTTTTCGTTCCTTAATATTGATGTTTATATTATTTTCCCTGAAATTTAGTGAAATGGTGATGTTTCACTGCAATTCCATTACTGCGATTAGTTCCTAAAAGTAGCATGTAATGCCATTGTGAATTTTAACATTGAATCCTTCACAAGGTCTGAAGTTAAAGAGAAGACAAGTGATAACTGCATTTTAGACTTTATCTGATAGTGTTTTGTATTATATGGAGGTGTTATGCTATTTACAAGATTTCTAGTAGGGGTGGCAATGACCTGCAATCGGATCACATCTGGTACTAGATCCAGTGGATTGAATCTTATTTTCAGATTTTGGACCTACTTAGGTTATATCCAGTTGGATTCAAATTGTGTTGTATGGGTCCAAAATGGATCGATTTTGAATCCAATGAAATATAAACATCAACTTGAAATTTTAGAATTAACTAGCCAAAAGTATTTGAAATTGCAATTCCTCCAGTGGAAAATATGAAATGATATGTAAATTTACAGTTATGTTCCGTAATCCCTGCCTTCCCTCACCCCACTAGGCCCCCCTTATCCCATTCTTCTCTGTTCCTGTGCTGTAACCTCCACTGCCGCCTCCTCTATGCCACCGATGTCCGCCACTGGCTCTCGCTCTGCTGTCCTTTTAACACATTTTCCCCCTCCCCTACTACACAGCAGGAAAAAGGAACCAAAGGGCAAATTTGTCACATGGCCACGAAGAATCACCCCTGTATCAACTATACAAGTTATATTTACTGGCTCCCATTTTCCCTTTGGATCTATTGGGAATTTGGATGTATTTATGTGAGCTAGAGTTGATGGACCCAGTTTTTTGGGATAATGTATTTTCTGAAATTTTGATGTTGAATCCGCTTCTTTCTTTAATTTTGGGTCCTGTCTGGTCCCATTTTGGATTCTTCCCTTTTTTGAATTAATGTGTGATTTTCATTGGATCCGATCTAACCCATTTTGGACCCGATTTATTTGGATCCCGAACCAATTAATGTGACCCTCCCATTTGCCACCCCTAGTTCCTATTATCTTTCGTAACAGAAGTTGTTTCATGCCGTCTAATACAAATACCTGTGGATAAGCATGAAAATTATTGTGCTACATATCTAAATATATAAAAGGAAAAGAAAATTTACGTGTGTTTCCTTCTTTTGCTAAACTACTTTATATGCATTCTTATCTGCACGGTTTTTTATGTTAATATTGCTGTATCCGAGATGGGATTTACGTGTATTTAAGCAGCAATATCCGCTATCCATTGATCTGTCCTATTGAAGTATTTTGTCTCGTACTATTAGCTGGAATCATTAGGGTTCATGCCTTGGTGATTGATTTTGTCGATCAGTTCATCATAATATCTGGACAATACGGATCTCTCACGGCATATCATTTCTGATTTCAGTGCCGATCCCCAGACCTCTTTCAGATCAATGTCCCCAATCAAGCAAGATGAACATCCTGAAGATAGGGCTGCTAATTCAGAAATCATGGTAGCTTCTTGGAGCTCTAAAACTTTGTTGATGGATAGTTGAGGAAGTAATCCATGTTTAATCATTTATGACCTTGGATTGACGTTTCAATTTATGCAGAACAAAGAAACTATTGTTGCTCTTCAGTTGGTTTGGATACCAGAAGTGCAAATGTTCACCTGTGGTAATTTCAAGAATTTGTTTGATGAAGATTATCTTTACATGCAGGTTGATGGTGTTGGTGAATATGCTGATCACACAGACTATGCACAGGCTCCTCGTACTCCTGGACTGGTGGAAGAGCCAAATTTATCCAATGTCCAAGATGCTTCTGCATGTGATGACCATCTGGAATCGGAATATCATGTAATGGAATCTACTGTAAGGGACACAAATGATGTTCCTTATGAGGATAAACAAGAGGTGGACTGGTGTTCTCGAGATGATACAATTTCTGATGCAGTACCTCAGGGGCCACCTGAGGAGTATGGTTCTCTGTCTGGTGGCTTGGAAATCAAAGAATCACAGCCACAAGGAGAATCTCCTATAGAAGCTAATGTTGAATTTGTTTTGTTGAAGGAATCTTCGTCAGTATCTGAGCCCAGTACTCACTTATTAGGTCAAGTTGAAGCCATAAAACCAGCTTCAGATTTCACTGATAATATCATCAAGGCATCTGATGTTGCACACCAGGAAGATTCACCAACTGAAGCTGTCAAAGAAGATAAGACCTATCTTCTCTCAGTTGATGAAACCTGCGATAATAATCAAGGTCCCAATGAAATTGGCTTGGAAAAAAGTGCTTCTGAAATTTCTGCTTTGGCTAGCACTTGCCAGCAAGTTCCTGAAGGTGTATCAGCAAAAGATCTAGCACCGCTTGGGGTTGAAGTTCCTGGCATTGTGGGAGACACAAGTAATCTGGAGAAATCATGTCATGATGGATCAGAGTTAGCTCCGGAAAACCAAGTTGGATCTTTCTTAGAGACTCCTGAAATTCAAGCTTGTCACGAGACTACAGATTCTAGTGCATTAAACCTTGATGCTCACGACAAAGAGGCAGCTAGTGAAACTCTGGTTCTCAGTCCATGTAATTCCATCCTGGAACACCCTGATGTGACAAAACCTGGGTGTAGCATGTCAACTGATGCTGATTTAAAGTCTGATAGTAATGCCTTAGCAACCTATGGAAGGGAACAGACAGCAAAGCTAGGTTTGTCTATCAAGCATACATGAAAAATTATAGTAAGGAAATCGCAGAATAGGCCCAAATTGATCTCTTTAGATATTTATATCTTGTCAAATTCTTTTTGGACAGTGAGCCTCATTTAGTTAAGGTACTTAATGGGAAGTTCTAAAAAAGTGCACTTTTTTCACCTGTTGCTAGTTGCATGCAACATGATCTTTTAGGTTTCCAGTTTATGTGCAGAGTTCATGTATTCTATCCCTGATTTTCTTTAATTAAACTTATACGATCATTAACAGCTAGAACCTTTGACAAATTTCTAATGACCAATTTGAAAACAGATTGGAGTTGAATGTGGACAACAAATGATACTCAGGAAGGAAGGGAAAATGTAGAATAAAACATGCTTTTGTAGTATGTGAAATAAGTCATGCTTTTGTAGAATTTTAGGACTTATTGTGAATTACATGAACAGAGTGCCTCTTTGATACATAATAATTATTGATTCGATATTGAAGGCCTTTATTTTGTGGGGTGCATTTATTTTATCAGGTAGAGCGCACTGCATAACTGGTAATTCAGAACAAAATCTGAAGGAAAATCGAGTACAAGAACATGGATCACGAGAAGATATTCAGGTGGCTACTAGTGAAGCTGATGGTCTAGTACATAATACAAACACACAGGATAGGTTGGTGGAGAATTTGAATAATTCCGCTGAATCTGAGCTGCCTGCTCCTGAAAAGCTGCTTTCAGTACCGGAAGGCCATATGGATCTACATAAAGACATGCTGGTAGAGGTTAGCCCTGGGGACTTTGAGGGGTTTGATGATGGTGATGCTGGGAGCAAAACTGCTGCAGGCAGAAAGCGTAGTTTTACTGAAAGTACACTAACAGAACAGAGTCTGAATTCAGTTGAATCTTCAAGACAAGTCCGTGTTAAAAGAACTACAGGATCAGTTCCAGATGACGATGATTTGTTGTCTTCCATTTTAGGTATATCAGACTCCCTTTCTTGTAATTCTAGGCATAGAGTTAACTATATCCTTCACTTACTTGTTCCTTGAATAGTTTGTGATTTGATAAGAAATATTACTATCTCAGTTGGAAGAAGATCTTCAGTTTTGAAAGTAAAGCCAACACCTCCTCTTTCTGAGGTTACATCTATGAAACGTACTCGTTCTGCTCCTCGTTCTGGTGCTCCCAAAAGAAAAGTGCTTATGGATGATACAATGGTTTTGCATGGCGAGTATGTTCTTCCTTGTGGCACTGATAGCATTTTAACTCTCTTGATGCGGTGTATTTATGTTTTTTCACCATAAATGTCAACATTTGCGAGGCTGGATAGAGTGCTAATGCCTTAACCAATTATGATGAAGTAATTTTGTGCATAGCATGCCACACATCTCTTTTAGTCATAGAAATGATCACTTGACTTATTGAATCTGTTTCCCTCTTCCAGTATTTCCCGATCACATTATTTCTTTCTCCTTCTCTCTCTACATATAATTGACAGTCTATTTCATCATGGTATGTTAATTTGGCTGGGCATTGGCAGCTTGCCTTAATGGCTTTCTAGTGCTTCTGGCTTAGTCACCTGTGCCACTTAATTACTCAATGATAGAAAGCTTTATTGTCCAATGTTTTGGCTTGTATTTATTTGCTTGCTTGTCGATGCTATTCTTTTCATGTAAAACTTATGTTATCTCTGTTCCTTGATAGTACAATACGGCAACAGCTGACCAACACGGAAGACATACGCCGTGTTAGGAAGAAAGCTCCATGCACTCTCCCTGAAATCTCAATGATTCAGAAGCAGCATATGGAAGATGAAGTTTTTCTCGAAACTATATTCACTGGTGAGTCTGTAATGCCAACATTCTACATGGTGATCTTCAATTAATTACACTTTCCTTGTAAATTCACAAATTTGAATAATTTTATTAGTAGTGTTGTTACCTGGTGTATGTCAGGATATGTCAGTCTGGATTATATACTGCAGCATGTTCTCTATGGATGCTTGATTTTGTTTGATATGTTTGGGATCATTCTAAATTTACTGTTTAAGACCTTTATCACCTAATGATTGCTAGTCTCGTTTCTGGGAGTCTATGTGCTGTCAATTCGTGACCTGCTATGGTTGGAACTACACAGCCCAGTGCATTTAGGCTTCCTAGACATGAACTGGCATTTAATTTACATGAAACTTCATTGGTATCTAATATGCCTTCATCTGGGAGAAATCATTAGCTTATTTGTTTCTTTGGTCTTTTGTCAATTTCATTTAATTATTTGTTGATTGATGATACTGTTTAAGTGGAAGATGTATACTTCTCTTGTCTACTCAATTTTTCCTGCATTATGGATTGGTATCTTGTTGGACCAGGCACCATGTGAGGCGATCAATTTATTGTTTTCATTAAATTTTGTAGGCATGTCAGTTGAATTGGCATCTTTGAATGGGCAAGTGTACGATTTGAGTCGAATCAGGGTCTGCCAAAATGAAGTAAATGATGCATCTCTTGAAATTGTGACTGAACCGAGGCTGCCTTCCCAAAATGACGAAAATGGTGTTTCCCTTGAAACTATGGCTGAACCAAAGTCAGGTTCGCACAATAGCAAATATGGTGCTTCTCTAGAAACTGTGGGTGAGTCGCATTTAACTTCCCCAAATAATGAAAACCATGACATGGAAGATGATAAGGGGCCTGGTAAGACTAATGTAATAAAAGAAAGTGGGCAGGGGGTAAACAATGAACTTTTGGTTGTGAGAGACAATGAGATAGCTGAGCCCAGCGAGAACCCTCTGCTGAGTGAAAATAGGCTGGAGGAATTTGATTACTCTAGTATCGAAGTTAATGTCAGTCAAGAGCAGACTAAGCCTACTAATGAGGTGGGGCCTGATAATTCACAGCAGGAGCTTTCACTGAATGTAGCTGGAGTTGGAACAAGTCCAATAAATGCTGGTGCTGCAAACCCTTCTGTTAGTGCTGATGTTGAGCCATTAGACTCCAGTGGACATGCTACCGGTGATATGGGTGATGCTTCAGCTGGTATGGTTCAGACAGCTTCTTTAAATGAGTCTGGTGATACAAATTCTCATGTGAATATGGATGTATCAGCTGTTGTTCCTGATCAGAAGATGGCTGTACCCTCAGTTGAGTTGGATCATGCAGATGTTGATGTGGGGCAAACAGTTGCTAGAAATGAAGTTACAGAGAAGGATGGAGATGCTAACGGGGAGGGTGAAACTGAACTTGGAGCAAGGAATGATACTCTGCCAGATGTGGACCAAGTTTCTGCTGCTGTTGAGCTGGTACCCAGTGCCAACCATCTCGAGTTGGAGTATAATGTTCAGAGTGAAATTTATAATACTACATCTGAAGAACAGCGAGAAATGGAATTTTCATATCCAGCACTAGTAAGCGTTCTGGAGGATGGCTCCATGAATAATGGTGAAAAACCAGACTACATGGAAGGTTATCAACCCAATATGACGGATGCAGAAATTCCTGGTTTTGGGCTGCATGATCGAGATGTAAGTTGATTTCTTGTATACAACCAATCTGACTTTTTTCTCATTCTGATTAAACATGGATTTCACTAAAATGAACACTGACAATGAAAAAGTGACAAGATGGTGCATTATTGTTATATATTGTTTGGTTGCTTTAAAAAAACCGTGTCTAAATTGGTCGTCGTCGCCACGCTAATTGCTGTTGTTAATCCACTGAAAGAAATGCTACTAAAGAAAAACTTGTTGGACTTTGATAATCCAGCCTAAATTTTATGCATTATCAGATAAGGTTGCACTTATTGGCAGGCATTCTTTCTGGAATGCTGGTAAATGAATCAAAATAATAAATAAATTTGAGTTTCCAACTGAAATTTTCCTTCTAACATGAAGAAGCTATTCTATTTGTGGTTTTGGGCTGCATGTCTCTAAGCTCTTCTGTATTTCTGTTGGATCTAGAAATTTACTTTGTGCTTTTGAACTTTGATGAGTTTTTTAACAACTTTCTGTCTTTATTATGCAGGAATTAAATTTTTTGGCTGCTGGAAATGATACAGGTTTGCTTCTAACTTCCTAAATGGATCACCCTCTTGCCAGCCTTTGAACAGGGAGAAAAGGAAAAACAAAAAAAATAGACTAGCAAAAATTATTCAAGAAGCCTTGTAGTTGTAGGTAAGGAACCTTAGCTTAAATGTCAAAATGGTCTTTCATGTGTCTGTATCTTCTATTGAGGCTAAATGTGTCATGGACGTTGAGGTCCATTCAGCTGGTCGACAGCCCCCCAACAAAGGGCTTGAAATGGTTATTAAGTAGTTTTTTCGTATTGACGCCAAACATATATATATATATTTAAGGATACAATTGACACCAAAAAATATGAATACGGACTTGGGGAACAGGTCACAGGGAGGTCTGGTGCACCTATACACCTATAGTTGTTTCATTTAGATTCTACTTCTTTTTTTATAGTGTTTTGAAATTTTAGTCATGATTTATGGAAATTTACAAATTTAATAAAGAAAAATATCCAACCAAATATACCCTAGTATTTCAATAAAATGCAAGTATGAATTGCGGCAATACATTTTTGAACTTTTATCAGCACAAGTGACAAATCCCAAAAATACAATTAGTGTTAAAAATTTATCCATCACAAAAAGATGAACATTGGTGAACTTGAACAATCTGAATTCCAATTACGTATAAAGTAATAGATCTTGGTTTCGAATCAACACACTAACCTCCTAATGTAATTAAATAATTGTATTTAAAAAATTAAGTCTCTAACCATACCTAAAATCCCGTAACTATAGAACTCCAGAAGCAAACTTAATGCTTTTGCTTTGACAAAAAACCAAACTACCAACAATTTAGTATTCGCACAAGCCCAATATTTGTTTCCTGTTCAGTTCAGTTGGTACATGTAAGTCTAAACACCACTTATTGGGCTTGGACTTGCCTTCTAAAGTACTATCTGGTGTTGGCCCAGTACAAACCTCGTTAAATTTGGGCCATGAGGACCCCTAATTGTGGCTTGTTCTTTTCAGTTCTAATATGTTTATCTATGATGTTTATAATGCTTCTATCTATTCAATCTTTTGGGAATTTAGAAAATTAATTATAGGTCACAATTTGAGTTGGTCATATCTTATGGAATGTGTATTGCTGTTATGTGTTTATGGGGACTGCGTAGGCTTGACTCTAATGTCTTTGAGCTTTCAGAGTTTCTAAATGTTGATGATGATGAGCTAACTGAAATAGCTGATGATTATATGCCTGATGCTGAAGAGACACGATATACTGAGAACAGCGGGTGGTCTTCCCGTACAAGGTAATGTTCTGCGAGTTAGCTATGCTTTTGAAATTGCATTGATTTCTCCTTGTTGACAATAAGAGAGTTCCTTTTTGTTTCTGCTAAGCATTTGGCCGAGGTTGATTTATCGATTGTTAAAATAAAAATCTCTATCCCCACATGTGGTTTTCTTCCTTTATCTCTGCTTGTTTATGTAAATGGTTGGAAACATACTAAAAGACCCTTAAAAAAAGTTCTTGATTCAAACAACTTCCAAAAGTGTTTGGGACCAAAACTTGTATTTTAAATACCTTTCAGAACAACCATTTAATTATTCTGTAATGCTTTTAAGAAAAAATGGTCAAATTAGTGAGTAAGAAGAACCCTTGGGAATCTTGTTATGGTTTTGATGTGAACATACCTGGATTATTAAATCCGAGGATTACAATATGCTTCGACCCAAGGGAACTCAAGTTTCCAGGAAAGAAGTTGAATTCTTTGCCTGATATATAGCCATCTTACAAATTTTGTGTGACTTGGCAATCAACAAGTTGCTGGCAAAAAAGAATTCTGAAGCAGTAGAAATCCTTGGGCAATTTGTCTATTGATATGAGGATAGTTTTGTCTCAACTCTTATGAGCCTAGGTGGTGTTCTAGCTGACTTGAACGATTGGGTTCATATATGCAGAAAATTTCCGAACTTGTGGTTTTAGAATAGTCATAAAATTCTTTGGACTTTGGATACAAGAACTTATTATGTGAGTGTCTTCTAGTATTTTTTTTTTCCATATTATCATCAGAGAACTTGCTGTTAACAGCAAGTTTCTGATATAAATTTGGGTTGAGAATTAAGTGAAGGTTGATGACTTTGATTCGTGGAGCAGAAATTTTTTAGATTGTTTTATTAGTATTCAAAAATAATAACTGATGATGAATTTCCCTTTCATTAAAAGCAGAAGGTTTCTGCCTCTTAATCATCTGTAAAAATCTTATTGATGAGATTGGCATAAGTATAATTTCTGTTTTCATTGAAACTTGTAGGGCTGTTTCCAAGTATCTACAAGCTGCTTTTGTTAAAGAGGCAGAGTGTGGAGGGAAGTCTCTTTCCATGGACAATCTTTTAATTGGTAAATCACGCAAGGAAGCATCGAGGATGTTTTTTGAAACATTGGTATGTTCAAACTCTTTCGTCAATGATAAAGCTTCATTTCCGTAAAACCTCAATGATCTGCTATTTTTTTTCTGTGGTTTTAACAATGATAAGGTTAATGTGACTATGTTTTTTCTTGTAAATGATCATTTACCTCTTAAGAGATTGTGATTCATATGAAAAGGGACCATTCAAATGAATCCTTTGTTTTAGAAGACTCAGGCTGAGGTCATATGACTGAAGGGTCTCAGGTTCAAGTCCTGCAATTTGAGGGTTGTTTGTTTTATTTTTGCTGCTTATTGAATTACTTCTGTCATTATTCCTTGCTATATTTCTCCCATAATTGTGTATTGCGTGTTTCTTCTTTTTTAATAAAAGAAGAATGATATGCATTGGTTTTTCTTCTCTTTGGTTGCTTCATTTACTGTCAGCATCTTAGATAAAGATAACTGCCCTTGTTTCTGCAACTCAGATTGCTTAACAGAATTGTTAAGTAAATGTAATAACAGAATGGCCATTGTATGATTGTTCTTGGTCCTAGTACAATTAGCCCCAGTTTAGAGTCAACCTTGTCAAATTTGAGAGCTGAGCTGTTTGGTATTCATGCATATCAGCCTCCCACATGTGGACTTGTTGTCGATATGATTCACAAGTTCAGAATATGAATTATTGTTGGCATTACAAGTCCTTTTTTGTGGTAGGCAAGGACATTGCATTTTTAGCAATACGTACCACATATTTTCGAACATTAAGAGACAGAAAGACTCGTCATTAAATTCAAGGTGGTTAAAATGGTGAAGTTCAATGAATGAAAGCCACCAGAGTGAGTCTTAATTTTGGGAGTAAATGAAACCAGAAGTTCCAATAGTTCTACATGTATAGTGTATAATTGTCTTTGTTTTTGTTTCTCACACACAATAAAGTGCATTGTGTTTCTTTATCTTTTTATTTCAATTGATGAATCTGTATGATAATTCATTTTGCTTTTACTAGAACTGTCTTCTCTTTTGGCCCTTATCATCGTTGAAAGTTACCGAATTCCTGTTTGTATGGGCATGATTGTTTAATCTTTGTGTTTGACCTGACAAATGTTCCAGGTCCTTAAAACAAGAGACTACATCCATGTAGAACAACGGAATCCCTTTGATGACATTACCATGAAACCTCGAGCGAGATTGATGAAATCCAACTTCTAAATCTTCTGGTGTAGGAAAGGCAGAAACATGATTCAAAGAAAATGCAGGCAGTCTGGCTTATTTTGTGCTCATTTTTGGTGGAAACTAGCTTCATTCTTTCCAAGTAGTGCTTTCAAAGCTCGTAGCTGGCTAATTAGGTTTATCTATACTTGTAACCGTTCAACTTGTTTCATGCAATCATACAATCTTTTGTATAATACACATCTTATATGTATGTATAGCCTGTAATATTAAGTTTTCATTTAGCAATTGGAGCTGGTTCCTTTTGTCGTGCTGCCTGATTCTTGTAAAGTTGAATGGAAAAAAAAGAGTGGTTTTTGATATTAAATTAAATTAATAAACTACTCATTAAGCAATGTCAACAATTGATATTAACATCAGGCTAATGGTCTAATTTTGCCAATGATGCATTGCATTAGTGGCAAAATTGCAGTTCTAATACTTCATAGGTTCTGGGTTTGATTAGAGTCCCTCCTGATGTGTGGATGGTTGTTTATTCTCATAGTAGTTAAAAATTAATTATTGGTATTTGTTAATAGTGATCGATATTGGTTGATTAATTTTCGATTAAACTCTTAATTAGTTATGTATTTGGCACTATTACTCAAAAAAATAAAAAAAAATGGAAGACAAAAGGGTTGTTTTTAATCTGTTGATTGATTGTGCTTACAAATTCACAACAGCTAACAGATCCAAATAAAAACTAATAGCACTAATTTTAACATAAAACTGTTTATTCAAATTGATCTATATTGTATGTATATTTTTTCTCAAGTTAAAAAAAATGGACTGATTAGCATTATATCTATTCTATATTTGTTATTTCTATTTTACTTTTTGTGATTTTTTAACACGAGTATTTTATAATTTTTTTTTAAAGTAAGTTATTTTACTTAAATAATGCGGTAACTCTAATTGTTAAGACTGTGTTTAAAAGTAAACAAATGAGTATATATCGGACACATGAACTATTATTTATAAGGGTAAAAATATAAGTATATATCAAAGGAGTAGTTTAATTCTTCTCTCTCTCTTCTCTAAATCTCTTGTTCCTATGTCTCTGTCAAGAGTCTGGTCTTGTTGTTATTAACCAAACATGGCTTATTGTCACGGACTTGTTCCCTTAACAAGGACCGTGCGGTTGCAGAAGCCACCCCTCGCGGTAGCTAAGTCAGCGTAGCTAAGAAAGTTTTGGAAGATGGCTAGCAAGATAGAAGACACTCAAAGAAGGCAAGAGAGCTTTGTAAGAGAAAGTTTATATTCACTCAAACTCAAACTCTTGCTTGATGGTTTACAAAGGAAGTTTCTACCTCTATTTATACTACTCCACCTCCTAAATGAACGGTGGTGATCTATTTGATCCAACGGTTGGGAGAAACTCTCTAGAGTTCTCCAAGGAATATGCTAGAATGATTCCACTATATATTTACAAAGGACATTCTAGAAGTTCCTAGCATTTGTCCAAAATATCCCTAATGTTCTAGAAAATTATGGAAGAGCCTCCAAGCCCAAAAATGCTGCAATAATCGGGTCGTGGCTTGGCGGTGTGTGACATCCTCCCCCATCTAATTTGGCGACGCCCTCGTCGCCTCGTACTCTCGAAGTTGATCTTGGAATTGCCACAAGTCTTCTGCGGGTTCCCATGTTGCTTCAGACTCCGGTAGTCCCTTCCACTTGATCAAGTATTGAGAGCAAGGTCGTACGCCACGTCGTCGTACGGTCTTCTTGGTAAGCACCTCTTCGATTTCCTTATCGTAGGACTTGGTTACCATAGGAGGTGCCCGATGTGATTGCCCTCGGCTTGGGTCTTCCTCGTCCCCATGGTATGGCTTCAACATATTTACGTGGAAGACCGGATGTATCTTTAAAGAGCTAGGTAGGTCAATACGATAAGATAGCTTACCTACCTTAGCCACAATTGGAAACGGCCCCTCGTACCTTCTTACCAAACCTTTGTGCATTCCTCGCAATGCCTTAAATTGTTGTGGTAAGAGTTTGACAAGTACAGGGTCGCCTATATTGAACTCTTGTGGGCGTCTCCTTTCATCGGCCCATTTCTTCATTCGTCGGCGAGCTTTTTCTAGGCATGAACGAGCTAAGTCGGCTTGCTCCTCCCACGACTTAGTCATTTTGATTGCCCCTGGGCTCCTCCCATCGCCTTCGAATGTTGCTATAGTGTGAGGAGTTAATGGTTGTTGCCCCGTCGCTAACTCGAACGGACTGTGTCCCGTGGCCTCGCTCCGCTGCAAGTTGTACGAAAATTGCGCTACATCAAGAAGCTTGGCCCAATCCTTCTGGTTAGCACTCACAAAGTGCCTCAAATAGCACTCTAGCAAGGAGTTCACCCGCTCAGTCTCTCCATCGGTCTGGGGGTGAAAACTTATGGAGAAACATAATTTCGACCCAAGAAGCTTAAAAAGTTCCGTCCACAATCTTCCCGTGAAGCGGGGGTCCCGATCGCTCACGATATTTCGTGGTAGTCCCCAATATTTCACGACATTTTTGAAGAATGCCCTTGCCGCTTCTTCCGCTGTGCAGTCCCTACTGCATGGTATGAACGTCCCGTACTTGGAGAATCGGTCTACTACCACCATGATAGACCCGAACCCTTCTAATTTTGGCAAGGCACTGATGAAATCCATTGTGATGGACTCCCATGGTCAGTCGGGAATCGGTAATGGCTCCAACAATCCTACTGGCTGCTTGGTCTCTACCTTGTCTTGTTGGCACACAAGACAAGTCTTGACGTACAACTCGACACTATCCCTCATGTGAGGCCAAAAATAGGTAGCCTCCAATAGTGCCATCGTGCGTCGTTACCCTAGATGTCCCGCCCATTTGGTGTCGTGACACTCCTTGATGAGCTCTTTTCGCAAGCTCCCCCACTTTGGGACGTATAGACGTCGTCCCTTGGTGTAGAGTAGACCGTCCTCTACCCAAAACTGCTTGGTTTTGCCCTCCACTTCTAGCTTCTTTAGCTCCCTAGCCAACGGGTCCTACTCCAATCCTTGTTTGATACGGTCCGTTATTTCTCCTTTGGCTAGGCTAACAGCTGCAAGCTCCACCTTCCGACTTAAGGCATCGGCCACTACATTGGCTTTACCGGGCTTGTACTCCAATGTGTAATCAAATTCGGCCAAGAAGTCCTGCCATCGAGCTTGCTTCGGTGACAGCTTCTTTTGAGTTTGGAAGTAACTTGTGGCAACATTGTCAGTTTTGATAATGAAATGAGAGCCCAACAAGTAATGTCGCCACACCCGTAAGCAATGGATGATGGCCGTCATCTCCTTTTCCTGTATCGTGTACCGTCGCTCGGTGTCGTTGAGCTTGCGGCTTTCGAATGCTATGGGATGCCCTTCTTGCATTAGTACCCCTCCTATTGCAAAGTCGGAGGCATCCGTGTGGAGTTCAAAGGGCTTGTCAAAATCCGGTAGAGGCTGATACGGGCTCGCTACTTACTGCCGCCTTTAAGTCATCAAAGGCGTGTTGGCACTTCTCGGACCACTCCCATGTTTTTCCTTTCTTGAGTAGGTCTGTCAGTGGTGCTGCCCGCGCCGAGTATCCTTGGATAAACCTGCGGTAATAATTGACAAGTCCAAGGAAAGACCGTAATTCTATTACCTTGGTTGGAGCTTCCCATTCCACAATGGCCCGTATCTTTGCTCCGTCCATCTGGAGCTGCCCATGTCCAATGATGTGTCCCAGAAAAGGAACCTCCTCCTTGGCGAACGAGCACTTTTCTTTCTTCACATACAACTCGTTCTCCCTTAATACCTGAAATACGATACGTAGGTGGTTGACCTGTTCCTCCAGCGAGTTGCTGTAGATCACTATGTCATCCAAGTAGACCACCATGAACCGATCCAGGTACGGTTGGAAGATCTTGTTCATGAGCGTGCAAAATGTGGCTGGGGCATTGGTCAGTCCGAAAGGCATGACAAGCCACTCGAAAGACCCATACTGGGTGATGTACGCCATCTTTGGCTCGTCCCCCTCAGCAATCCGGACTTGGTAGTAGCCTTTTTGCAAGTCCATCTTGGTATAAATCTTGGCTCCTCCAAGTCTGTCAAATAGGTCAGCTATCAAAGGTATGGGATATAGGTTTTTGATAGTTATCTTATTTAACGCCCGATAGTCCACACACATCCTTAGTGACCATCGTGCTTTTTTTGGAACAACACTGGTGCGCCGTATGGTGCTTTCAAGGTCGGATTCGTCCCGTGTTTAACAACTCTATTAGTTGCCTTCGAAGTTCCTCCAATTCGGGTGGGGCTATACGGTAAGGTGCCATGGCGGGTGGCTTGGTACCCGACTCCAACTCGATCTTGTGATCCACCTCTCTCCTAGGTGGGAGTTTCTTCGGTAACTCATCCGGCATCACGTCCTTGTTTTCCTCCAAGACGTTCTGGATGATGGGTGGCAAGTCCTCCTCCTTAGTGATGGCTGGAACTTCCTCCTTTAAGGTTGCTAAGTATGTCGGCTCGCCTCGTTTTACTCCCTTGGTAATTTGCATTGCCGACAGTTGCCTTGACTCAGCTTTAGTCCCTTGCGAATGTCCCTCGATTGGGTCGATGGTGGGAATCATACAAGGTGCTCCCTTTTCAAGTATGCAAACAGAGCTGAAAGAAGGCATGGGAATAGCTGTTACCTTTCTTAAGAAGTCCATGCCGAGTACGACTTTGAAGTCGTCCATAGGTGCCACCGAGAAGTCCACTTGGCCCTTCCAAGTGCCTAAGCGTAGTTCCACATTTTTCACTACGCCATTAATGGGTTGAGCTTTGGCGTTTAGCACATCGTAGGCCTAATCTATTGGCCTCTTCCTCGGTTATGAAGTTGTGGGTAGCTCCCGTGTCTACCAACGCCTTGGTAGGCTTCCCACTTATGTAAGCCTCCACGTGTATCAGCCCATTGCTTGATGTCGCTGGTAACGGCTTGGCATTGAGGGCATTAAGAAGTCGGATGGACCTGATATTACTCGTCCCTTCATCCATGGTTGCTGCTGCCTCGTTCCTTTCGACCATGGCAGACAAGGATCCGAGCTTGGGACAATTGCTCATGGCATGTGGCCCTTTGCACACGAAGCATCCCCCTTTTGGTACGAAGGCACGTTTCTTTTCTTCGTACTCCTTTCGGGAAGGATTCCTATCTCCTCCCTTGGGTGGGTATGTTTTTCGTTGATCCCGATTGTCCCGCTTCTCTCCCCCACCTTTAGTCGGGTTTCACTTTTCCTTCTTCTTTGAAGCATCCGTTTGGGGTTGGTACTCCGTAAGAGACTCGGCGACGGCGATGGCCTCATCTACTGACTTGACGTCTTGCCGGTGCAACTCTTGTTTAGCCCATTGTTGAAGACCATCCACAAAGTGGAAGAGAAGGTCATCCTCCGATAGATTGGGAATTTAAAGCATGATTGTGGTAAAGTCTTTAACATACTCCCTTATGGTGCCTCGTTGTTTAAGCTCTCGGAGCTTCTTACGAGCTTCATAGACGATATTTTCTGGGTAGAAATGTCGCTTAAGCTCCTTCTTGAAGTCTTCCCAAGTATCGACCCGACAGGTACCTCGTTCTATGTCGGCGTGCTTCCTGCGCCACCATAGAATAGCAGTATCGGTGAGATAGAGAGTGGCGGTTCTTACCCTTGATGCTTCGTCGATTAAGTTAAGTCCCTCAAAGTAGCGTTCCATGTGCCACAAGAAGTTCTCAACTTCCTTGGCATCCCTCCGGCCATCGAATCTATTGGGTTTGGGATAGTCCACCCTTGGACTAACCACACTGGTGCTAGCTCCCATGGTGGTAGCAGTCTTCTTGCACACTGCTAAGTCCTCCCGTAATGTCTCGATGCTAATCTGCATAGCTTGCAGAGCGTCCATCACCTTCGCCTCCAGTCGCGTTAAGCGATCATCCCACAAGGTGTCGGCATCGAGGCATGCTTGGACATTCTCCTTCAGGGAGTCTAGCTGTTCAAGAACGTGGCCCTCCAATGTCTCGACATTATGCTTGACTATCTCGAGTCGTTCACCCATATCCTCCATGACGCGTTCCCAAGAGCTGCTCTCACGGCTCTTACTCTGATCGCGTTTCTTCTTGGATTGGGACTGAACGGGTTCCCTCCCACGGTCTTCGGTCACGCCTGACCTGTTCTCGTTGCCGGCCATCACTTGTAACTTCGTAGCACTTAGCCCAACCGGGCTCTGATACCACTTGTCACGGACTTGTTCCCTTAACAAGGACCGTGCGGCCTTAGCTTCTGCAACCGCCCCTCGCGGTAGCTAAGTCAGCCTCGTAGCTAAGAAAGTTTTGGAAGATGACTAGTAAGATAGAAGACACTCAAAGAAGGCAAGAGAGCTTTGTAAGAGAAAGTTTATATTCACTCAAACTCAAACTCTTGCTTGATGGTTTACAAAGGAAGTTCCTACCTCTATTTATACTACTTCACCTCCTAAATATGAACGGTGGTGATCTATTTGATCCAACGGTTGGGAGAAACTCTCTAGAGTTCTCCAAGAAATATGCTAGAATGATTCCACTATATATTTACAAAGGACATTCTAGAAGTTCCTAGCATTTGTCCAAAATATCCCTAATGTTCTAGAAAATTATGGGAGAGCCTCCAAGCCCAAAAATGCTGCAATAATAGGATCGTGGCTTGGCGGTGCGTGACATTATGCTGCTCTTGTTTCACTTGCACAAACTCTATTGCAGATCTGAAACACGACCAATATCACGTCTCTCCATAAACATGTGGCTTTTTCATGCAGGTTTTTCTTGAAGATTTTGTAGAAAAAGCCAACAGTTTACAAGGCCGACTGAGGGATGTAGCAAATGAAGCTGAAGATATTCTTGAGTACCTACTGTCTGAACAGATTCATATCTTGAAGTCAAGTGGAGGACCCCACGATGTCAATCTTTCACCCCATCAAAGTGGTAGGTAAATGGCCCATAGAGAATTAAACAAATGGCCCTGCAACTTGGTGATTCTTCCCCTCCTAAATATTTGTAATATTTTATTTTATCTTTCATCTATTATTCTAATTTAATTTAACAAATGTACACGGTGCTAACCATACCTTTTTCCTTTTCCTTTTTCGTGAGAATATAAAGTTTTTTTTTTCTTTATAAATTCAAATTCGTACGAGAGATGTTTTCAGACCCGACCATGGGCGAGGTCCGGTCCGAACCGGACTCGGATCGTGATCGGACCGTAGTCAACGAGTCAGACCACGGTTCACGGGTCGAAATTGTGAACACCCGTGAATCGGCCCGTGAGTCCACGGGCCGGTTACGGTTCATCTAATCCGTGAACCGTCGGGTTGGACCCGGCGGTTTTTATTTTTTTTTAATTTTAAAATAGTGTGTAAAAATGTGCTATGTAAGTTTTGAACTTGTGACCTCCAAACTATTAATAGAACACTCTAACCAAGTAAGCTAATAGATCATATGTTTATAATTTTGAATAAGTGCATAAATAAGTCTCATGATTTGTTTTTTCATCTTTTTTTTTCTCAAATTGCTTGTCTTATTTTTTAAAATCAATATAATTGGTATTGTGTCATTCTTTAAATTTAATTAATTAGTTTCAACAAATTAGAAATCAAGTCCTATATTTAAGTATTCAACATTTCATTTTAATAATAAGTAAAGTTTTGGAAATTATCTAATGATACTACTTTACAATTATCTTAATAATAAGTAAATTTATAATTTTTTAAAAATATTTAATAATGTTACTTTACAATATCTACTGTTTATTCCCCAACTTTTCATTTAATATTATTAAATTATTGTAATGTTTAATTAATTTTATATAATAATATTAACTCCAAAAACTAAAATTTAGTAAATTGTGTTTTATCAATACAGTGTAAATGAAAAAATTATTTTTTAAAAATTTTATAAATTAATTTAGTTACTTTTGTTTTGGATCATATGCTTAAATTTTAGTTATTTTTTTTTCAAATTTAAGTTATTTTTTTTTCATTTAATTTAAAAAGTAACAATATTTTTTGCAAATTTAAATTCAAAAAAATTTTAAAAAATAAAATAAAATATAAGGGTCGGAACCGGAACCGGCGGTTCCAGAACCCGAACCGTAACCGGCCTTGGCGGTTAAGGTTAAGGGTCGGGATTTTCTTGAAGCGTGGAACCGACGATTCCGAATCGTAACCGGCGGTTCTTGAACCGTGGTCAGGTCTAGATGTTTTGGACTACTATGCTTGCTTTTTATCGGTAGTTTTCATAGTTGATCAAGTATGAGAAACTTTGTTATTAATCAATCAATTCTCTCTCTAAGTTTATCTTCTTTGTCTTTCTGAGCTAGCCCTGTTCTTGTTCTTACTTCATTTGATTTGCAAAATCTTGTAAAAAAGGATTATTTGTGTATATTGGAGATGGCTTATGCTGCTCTTGTTTCACTTGCACAAACTATAGACCAGATCCTGAGTCATGCTCAATATTCAATTTCTCTTCATGAAAAACAACATATTATATGTGTCCATGAATACGTTATTTCCTTGCAAGCATTTTTTGAAGATTTTCCAGAGAAAGCCAACAGTTTGGAAGGACGAATCAGGGATGCAGCATATGCAGCAGAAGATGTTATTGAAGATTTTATGTTGGAACAAATTGGGTCACGTAACAGATCGATCAAGTCGACTGTTGGACCAGCAGAAGTGAAGTTTAAACACCAGCTGAAAAAAGTAACAGAGTTAATTAATTCAATCACTGGAGAGGTGATGGACATCAAAAATAGCTTCACAATCAAAGAAGTGCAACTTGGTGATTCTCCTGCAGCTAGTTCATCATCAAGAGTTGCACCCACCCACAAAGATGCCATGGTTGGTTTTGATGACGACTTAATAGCAATAAAGGCTCGGCGTTGTGGAGAACCATTCAAACTCCAAGTCATCCCAATCTTTGGTATGGGAGGTATTGGTAAGACTACTCTGGCTAGAAATGCTTATGATGATCCATTAATGATGCAATACTTTGATATTCGCGCTTGGGTCACAGTATCACAAGATTATAGTGCACAAGAAATTTTTTCGGGCCTCCTAGTTTCCATGAAAGTATTCAACGTAGAAAGATTTGTACAGAGCAATGACTCAATGGCAGAAAGATCCGGACAGAGCAATGAACCAATGGCAGAAAAAGTGTACAAAAGCTTAAAGGGTAGGAGATATCTCATGGTAATAGATGATATATGGAGCACAAAGGCTTGGGATGATGTAAAGATGTTATTTCCTGATGACCATAATGGAAGTCGAATCATGTTAACCACTAGGCTAGCAGATGTGGCTGCTTATGCCGACTCTTCTAGCCCTCCTCATGAGATGCGTTTCTTGGATGCGGATCAAAGTTGGAATTTGTTTCAGCAGAAGGCGTTCGCACAAGAAGATTGTCCTCCTGAATTGGTAAACATTGGGAAGGAGATTGCAAGAAGCTGTGCAGGACTGCCCCTTTCAATTGTCGTGATTGGAGGAATCCTATCCATGGTGAGTAAGACTCGGGATTCGTGGAAGAAAATTGCAAGAAATGTAAATTCAGCAGTTGCTGCAAAAGATGGGCAGTTTGAAAAGATACTATCTTTGAGTTACATCCACTTGCCTCACCATTTGAGGCCGTGTTTTCTATACATGGGAGGCTTTCCAGAAGATTACGAGATTCATGTCTCGAAACTCATCAAATTATGGGTAGCTGAGGGCTGTATGAAACCAGTTGTATCTAAAAGCTTTGAAGAGGCCGCAGAAGAGTATTTGGAGGATCTTGTCAAGAGAAGTCTTGTTTTGGTCACCGAGAGGAAATCTAATGGCAAAATCAAAAGTTGCGGCCTCCATGATCTCGTGCGGGACTTGTGCATACGAAAAGCCCAGGAAGAGAATTTTCTTCGACTTGTTATGTACAAGTACATTGGCGAGGATTTTCTAGAAAGAATAAAAAATGAGCGCCGTATAAGTTATGCTCATTCTTATCTAGATTGCCAGGTAGACGTTTATGGCTCAACCATCCATACTATTATATGCTTCCAGCATCGTGAAGAACCACTAAGTACTATACGAAATTTTAGATTGCTCAGGGTATTGGATGTGGTAAATGCTACTGACTACTCGTTGGGTACTGAATCATTTACCCCGCTCCCTTATTCAGTATATGAGCTATTTCATTTAAGGTACCTTGCTTTCGAGTATCCCATGGAGATTCCTGCAGCCATATCAAACCTTCAGAATCTTCAAACCTTAATCATTCATCCAAGGAAGACACGGAACTCCCGACCACTTATGGTACGTTTGCCATTTGAAATTTGGAGGATGCCACAATTAAGGCATCTTGTCTCCTTCTTTTTTGATCTTTCATACCATCCAAATCTTTCATACAGTCCAAATGAAGCAACTTTTGTTCTCGAAAACCTGCAAACACTCTCGGCAGTAAGAAATCTTGTATGTACCAAAAGGGTCCTGAAAAAGATTCCAAACCTTAAAAAATTGGGAATCTATTTTGCTCCAGAGGATTATGATATAAACTATCACCTCCACGATCTTGCATCTCTGCATCAACTTGAAAAACTCAAATTAGAGATACATAGAGGTTTTGCTTTTCGCCGGAAGCTTAATCCTGCTTTTCCTAAGACGTTGAAATTTTTAACCTTGAGTGGTTGGGGACTTCCTTGGGAAGATACGACGATTGTTGGTTCATTGCCTAATCTTCAAGTGCTTAAACTAAGAGATTCCGCTTGCACTGGCGACAAATGGGAAACAACTGAAGGAGAATTTCCTGAGCTGAAATTTCTGCTAATTTATCACTCAGATCTCAAGGATTGGATAACTGATAGTAGCCACTTCCCAAAACTCAAGTGCCTAATGCTTCATCATTGTCCGCGTCTAAGTGAGATTCCAGGTGTTATTGGAGAAATTCCACCACTTGAACTGATTGAGGTTAAGGGCGACAACAAATCTCTTGTGGAGTCCGCCAAACGGATACAAGAGGAACAACAAAGTTATGGAAATGATGCCCTTCAAGTTCGTTGCATGCCTTATTGATATGCACTTTCGAAACTACATCTGCTTGTCATCAGGTTAGAGATTTATATATATCATTCGACCTAAAAGTTGAATAATTTCCAGTCTTTATTTTGTCACTTCATTTCATATAAATAAGACAAATATCTTATCTTTCCATAAAGTCAAGTTAACATTAAATGCATACATAAAAAATAAAAACATAAATAGCTAGCTGCATAGATGGTTTAGTTTGGTAGGAAATACGAAAGCCAACTAAGTGCCAGATTCATGAAATGATCGTTTTAGTTTTAGTTCGGTTGATAGATTTATAGAAATGCACACACTCCTGTAAAAGCTCCTAAGCCGTGTGTTGAAAGATATCAATGTTGAAGATCAATGTCATCAATTAAATTAGGTTATGTGTATTGCAATTTGTGTGGACTCAAATTAATTAGGTGTTTATAATTTGTGTGGATTCAAATTAATTAGGTTTTTATAATTTATGTGGTTGAAAATTAATTAGCTTAATTAAATGTGTGGGTGTATTTCATTTCTTCTTCTATAAATACCCAAGTCCCTAGCATTGTAAATCATCAAGAAGTGAAAAAGAAAATAAGACTAGTAGTCTTATATATAAGAGTGTAGTCTTGTTAGCTTTGAGTATTTGTGAGAATTGAGAGTTTTCTTTGTAATATCTCAAAGTTTAACAAAGTCTTTGTTGTGTTTCCAATTTTAGAGTGAATTTCTTTTTCGAAAGATAAAATTTAGAATTATATATTCTAAATTTTTCTCAACATTTGGTATCAGAGCGGTACCGTTTGGGACCGCAGAGGTGTCACATCTCTTGAAATTCTAAGTATGCTCTGTGGTTGCAGCTTTGACTGAACTTCCACATCAGAAAAGATTTCTTGATATTGTTATTGAGGGAGTTTCTTTGAGTCGTGAGGAGTTCAGTACTCTGCAAGTTTAGTGTCAAAACTTGTTCGGTAATATAGAAATTCTACCGACACGATGGGAGATCTTCAAGTAGTTGGAGGAGTCAAGAAACTCAACAACCAAAATTACAACACGTGGTCTACGTGCATGTTATCCTACTTGCAAGGACAAGATCTTTGGGAGGTCGTCGGCGGTAGTGAAGCTACACAACCGCGCGGCAGAAGATGCAAATGGCATCTTGCGAAAATGGAAAATTAAAGCAGGCAAAGCAATGTTTGCTTTAAAGACTACAGTTGAAGAAGAAATATTGGAGCACATTAGGGATGCCAAAACACCAAAAGAAGCATGGGACACTTTTGTTACACTTTTTTCAAAGAAGAATGATACAAGACTACAACTTCTTGAGAACGAGTTGTTATCGATGGTGCAACGTGACATGACGATTGCCCAGTACTTTCACAAGGTGAAATCGATATGCCGCGAAATTTCAGAGTTAGATTCAACAGCTCCTATTGGAGAAACCAGGATAAAAAGAATAATTATCCATGGTTTGAGACCCGAATATCGAGGGTTTGTTGCTGCTGTACAAGGATGGCCGACACAACCATCACTTGTTGAGTTTGAAAATTTACTTGCAGGTCAAGAAGCTATGACCAAGCAAATGGGAGGAGTCTCGCTGAAGGGTGAAGAGGAAGCGCTCTACACCAACAAAAGCAAAGGCAATTTTAAGCGGCACACTAGTAGCGGATATAAAAAGGATGGTGACAAAGTAAAAATTCATCAAGTAAAAGGAGGCTCTCGTCCTGGAGGAGTTTTAAAAAATCGCATTAATAGTAGAAAGTTCGATGGTGATTGTTACAACTGTGGGAAGCCGGGGCACATGGCGAAAGATTGTTGGACCAAGAAAAAATATGTTGAAAGTAATACTGCTACTTCCAGTTCTAAGGAAAATAACGAAGATTGTTGGGACGCTGAAGCATTATTCGCTACAGTAGAAGAAGAATTAGCTCTCACAGTGACAACATCAGAACAGATTGACTACAAGAATGACTGGATCGTAGATTCGGGCTGCTCAAATCATATGACAGGTGATAAACAAAAGTTGCAAAACCTGTCTGAATATAATGGAGGTCGTGTGGTGGTGACAGCTGACAACTCAAGGTTACCAATAGCTCACATTGGTAAGATAATAGTTACGCCTCGATATAATTCTAACCAGGTGCCACTTCAAAATGTTTACCATGTCCCGGAATGAAGAAAAACTTGCTATCTGTGGCTCAATTGACATCATCAGGCCACTATGTCTTGTTCGGTCCCCAAGATGTGAAGGTTTATCATAACCTTAAAATCTCAGAAACACCAACAATGGAGGGACGACGATTGGAGTCAGTTTATGTAATGTCAGCAGAGTCTGCATATGTAGACAAGACAAGAAAAAATGAGACATCAGATCTATGGCACATGAGGTTGGGCCATGTTAACTACTCCAAGCTAAGTGAGATGGTGAAGAAGTCAATGCTTAAGGGGCTTCCTCAACTTGACGTGCGAACAGACACGATATGTGCGGGATGCCAGTATGGTAAAGCTCACCAATTACCATACAAGGAATCAAAGTTTAAAGCAAAAGAACCGTTAGAGTTAATTCACTCTGATGTGTTCGGACCTGTGAAGCAACCGTCAATTGGTGGCATGCGGTACATGGTGACATTCATTGATGACTTCTCAAGGTATGTGTGGGTTTTCTTTATGAAAGAAAAATCTGACACATTCTCAAAATTTAAAGAGTTTAAAGAGTCAGTTGAAGGAGAAGTAGGAAAGAAGATTCGTTGCTTGCGCACAGATAATGGGGGAGAATATAACTCAATTGAATTTTCTCAATACCTAAAAGAATGCCGAATACGTCATCAGTACACTTGTGCCAACACACCACAACAGAATGGTGTAGCGGAGAGAAAGAACCGACATCTTGCAGAAATTTGTCGGAGCATGATACATGAAAAGAATGTTCCTGGAAGATTTTGGGCTGAAGCAATGAGGACTGCAGCCTTTGTGATCAACAGACTTCCTCAACCGAGGTTAGAATTTGTTTCACCTTTTGAGAAACTATGGAATATGAAACCTACAGTTAGTTATTTTCGAGTATTTGGCTGTGTATGTTATGTATTTGTTCCTAATCATTTACGAAGCAAGTTTGACAAGAAAGCTGTTAGATGTATTTTTGTGGGATACGATAGCCAGAGAAAGGGATGGAAATGTTGTGATCCAACAAGTGGAAAATGCTACACTTCACGAGATGTAGTGTTCGATGAAGCATCTTCTTGGTGGTCTTTAAAGAATGAGGTTTTGCCAGATTCCAGAGAATTTGGAGACAAGGTGCAAGAAAAGATGGGGGAGCACACAGTTCAATTCCAACCAATTTCGGATGAATCAAGAGATCCAGACAGCAATGATGTCGAACAAAGATCAACTCAGAATCCTTGGCAAACTGGCGTGTATCAACAATCAAATGAAGAAGGTGGGCCTAGTGAAATTGAGGAATCAACTCCGCAATCTCAACTCCGAAGGTCAACAAGAATACGAAAGCCAAATCCCAAATACGCCAATGCAGCCATAGTTGAAGAAGTAACTATAATAGAACCTGAGACGTTCGAAGAAGCATCACAGAGTTCTGAGTGGATGACAGCTATGAAAGAAGAGATTGATGCACTCCAGCAAAATCAGACTTGGAATCTGGTGCCGAAGCCAATAGATGTAAAACCTATATCCTGCAAGTGGGTTTACAAGATAAAGCGTCGTCCAGATGGGTCAATCGAAAGGTATAAGGCTCGATTGGTTGCTCGTGGTTTCTCTCAGCAATACGGACTAGATTATGATGAAACTTTTAGTCCTGTGGCAAAACTTACAACTGTACGAGTTCTACTCGCGCTTGCAGCCAACAAAGACTGGAGTTTATGGCAGATGGATGTGAAGAATGCTTTTCTTCATGGAGAGCTAGATCGAGAGATCTACATGATTCAACCAATGGGTTTTCAAAACCAAGATCAACCTGAATATGTGTGTAAGTTGCGGAAAGCACTCTACGGATTGAAACAAGCACCCAGGGCATGGTATGGTAAGATTGCTGAATTTCTAATACAAAGTGGTTATTCATTAACACCTGCAGATTCCAGTTTGTTTGTCAAAGCCAATGGAGGAAATCTAGCTATCGTGCTAGTGTATGTGGATGATTTAATCATAACTGGTGATGATGAGACAGAAATTCATCGAACGAAGGAGAATTTATCAATTCGTTTTCAGATGAAGGAACTTGGAGAACTCAAGCACTTTTTGGGATTAGAGGTCGACCGTACAAAAGTAGGGTTGTTTCTCGGTCAACAAAAGTATGCAAGAGACCTATTGGAGAGATTTGGGATGCTTGATTGCAAACCTATTTCAACACCAATGGAAGTCAACGCCAAATTGTGTGCACATGAAGGCAAAGGGTTGGAGAATGAGACGATGTATCGACAACTTGTAGGTAGTCTCATTTATTTAAATTTGACTCGACCAGACATTTCATTTGCAGTTGGCATTGTAAGTCGATACATGCAGAATCCAAAGAAGTCCCACTTAGAAGCTGTTCGGCGAATACTGAGATATGTGAAGAGTACAATTGACTATGGTCTTTTGTACAAGAAATGTGGAGGCTGCAAGTTAGTTGGTTACTGCGATGCTGACTATACAGGAGATCATGACACTAGAAGATCAACAACTGGGTATGTGTTTAAGCTTGGTTCCGGAACAATTTCTTGGTGTAGCAAGAGACAACCGACGGTATCATTATCAACCACTGAAGCTGAGTACCGAGCAGCAGCAATGGCAGGCCAAGAGAGTACATGGTTGATACAACTGATGAATAATCTACACCAGTTAGTAGATTATCCAATTCCATTGTACTGTGACAACCAGTCGGCAATTCGCTTGGCAGAGAATCCAGTCTTTCATGCAAGAACTAAGCATGTTGAAGTGCACTACCATTTTATTAGAGAAAAGGTTCTGCAGGAAGAGATTGAGATGAGACAAATCAAAACAAATGATCAAGTTGCAGACTTGTTCACAAAAGGTTTGAGCACTAGTAAGTTTGAATTGTTTCGTCGACAGCTCGGCGTAGTCCAGAGAATGGGAGCTGACATTGAGGGGGAGTGTTGAAGATCAATGTCATCAATTAAATTAGGTTATGTGTATTGCAATTTGTGTGGACTCAAATTAATTAGGTGTTTATAATTTGTGTGGATTCAAATTAATTAGGTTTTTATAATTTGTGTGGTTGAAAATTAATTAGCTTAATTAAATGTGTGGGTGTATTTCATTTCTTCTTCTATAAATACCCAAGTCCCTAGCATTGTAAATCATCAAGAAGTGAAAAAGAAAATAAGACTAGTAGTCTTATATATAAGAGTGTAGTCTTGTTAGCTTTGAGTATTTGTGAGAATTGAGAGTTTTCTTTGTAATATCTCAAAGTTTACAAAGTCTTTGTTGTGTTTCCAATTTTAGAGTGAATTTCTTTTTCGAAAGATAAAATTTAGAATTATATATTCTAAATTTTTCTCAACACCGTGTTGGATTAGTAAGATTCGCCATCTAAAGTTGGTTAAGTCTCTTCCCCTACTTGAGGCTGCTCGTTTCAAGTTATTATCTGACTTAAATCTTCAATCTGGAAGCATTGTATTCTTAGCCATTAGCATGCATTTTTGAAGCTATTTGACAACTGATACGAGCCTGTTTTGTTGGCTGGCTGACTTTTTTCTGTATGAGGTTTCAGAGTTTCTGTTCGTTGTTGATGATGAGCTATAGCTGATAAATATAGGGTGGAAGGAAAGCAGATAACCTTTAGATTGGTAAAATCATTGGAGGAGCATCGATCGATGATGTTTATTTAAGCATTAATGATTAAGTTCAAACTCTTTAACTTGTTCAGGCTTCACCAAATCTATATCTCAGTTATGTTGTGTGACTTTCTCATTGTAGTTTTTGAAAGTTGGATGTGAAGAAATATTTTTTTTTCCTCGGGAAAAAATAATTTACTCCCAATCCCAAAAGGTTGTGATTATAAACATGGAAAAGGTCCATGCTAATGAATCAAAGTTATAGCTTGTTTGGAAGACTGAAGTTGACAAAATTTGGAATTTCATTTTACCCTTAGATATTTGAGAGTGTGGCTAAACTTAATGGAAGGATTGTATATTTTATAATATATTTTTGAAGTTTTTACTAATTTTATTTTAAAAATAAATTATTGAAATGTTTAAATAAAATAAGATAATAAAACTTATAAGACGTTAGTAATAATATTTTTGTAATTATTATTGTCAAAATAAAAAAAGTTTGTTAACATTCTTTTAAAAAATTTACAAACTCTTTATTTACTTTCTTTTAATGGAGGTTATAAGATCTTAATTTTTTTTTTTAAATTTTCAGGGCTTATAACTCATTTCTTAAATATTTTATCAAATACTTTAAACATCTTATAAAATACTTTAAAGAGTTTGCAAGCTCACATAAGGTCTATCTTCATGTCTCGATTTTCATTTGGTCCCTTATTTTGTAAAACAAGAAATAGAAAAATATATTCTTACAAACTCAATATAATGCTTTGATAAGCAATCTTGCTATTCCTGATATGTGAATGAATGATGTAGTAATAATGATGCGACTTCAGGTATTTTAATGAGGTGGCATCATTACGAAGTCCATAAAATCGAAACATCTACCGATGAGACAGTGAGCTAAATCTAAATAAAATGGATCCTCAAGAAAACGCCAATTTTTTTCCTCCAAATATGTGATACTTTGATCCGACCATTGAATGTTGCATATCCTACTTTAAAATGTTCTATAATTCATATACTTGTATTTATATTCTAATAATTTTTTTTAATTTAATTAATTAATACTTGATATTAAATTTTATTTTATATTTTATTGTACTTAAATTTTAATGATAATTTTTTTATTATTAATTCATATTAAATTTCTATATCGTAAGATATTTTTAATTAACTAATAAATTTTACTTTAAAATTTTCTACTCATTGTAAATAGAAAAAATGTATAATTTGTTTCTAAATAATATTTTGTTAAATATATAAAATATAAGTAGTAATAAATTTTTCATTATCAGAATTTCATGCAAAGAATTTTTGAATTTAACATAATTTTTATGAACTTATGATAATTTCATTAATAATAGAGTAAAATTATACTCAACATGTGAAGAGGGGTTAAAGTGAAATCAACTCAATAATAGTTATACAATTGAAACATGTAATATAGCAGTAAAAATTGCTAAATTTTACCTCTCACTCAAAAAAAAAAAAAAAAGTATCAATTAGTGCACTAATTTTCAATAGGAACAATACACTCATCTATTTATCAAAAAAGAGAAAAAAAAAAGGAACACTCATCTAACTTGGTTTAGGTGCTAGTATTCCAGTGGGCAACTTTTATTGCACGCCATACCTTTTTCCCTCTCCTTTTTTGTGAAAATCCAAGTTGGCGACCCACAGATAGAGCAATTTCACAAGCATTATTGGAGTGGACTACTATGCTTGCTTTTATCTAGTCGTCATAGTTGATCAAGTATTAGAAACTTTGATATTAATCAATCAATTCTCTCTCTTCTTTGTCTCTCTAACCTAGTCCTGTTGTTATTCTTGCTTTCTTTGATTTTTGAAAAATATTGTAAAGAAGTTTGTTTGTGTATATGAGAGATGGCTTATGCTGCTCTTGTTTCACTTGCACAGACCATAGACCAGCTCCTTAATTATGATCTATATTCCATTTTTCTTCATGAAACCCAAAAAACTATATCAATTTACGAATACGTTATTTTCTTGCAAGCGTTTCTTGAAGATTTTCCAGAGAAAGCCAAGAGTTTGGAAGGACGAATTAAGGATGTAGCAAATGAAGCAGAAGATATTATTGAAGATTTTTTGTGGAAACAAATTCGGTCGCGTTTTAGATTGATCAAGTGGACTGTTGGACTAGCAAAAGTTAAGTTCAAACATCAGCTGACAAAAGTAGAAGAGGAAATTAATTCAATTGCTGAAAAGGTGATGGACATCAAGAATAGCTTCAGAATCAAAGACGTGCAACTCGGTGATTCTCTTGCTGCTGGTTCATCCTCAAGACTTTCACCCACAGGTAAAAATCATGTGGTTGGTTTTAATGATGATTTGATACCAATAAAGGCCCGGCTTTGTGAAGAATCATCCAAACTCCAAGTCATCCCAATCTTAGGTATGGGAGGTATTGGTAAGACTACTCTTGCTAGAAATGCTTATGATGATCCACTAACTATGCAATACTTTGATATTCGTGCTTGGGTCACAGTTTCACAAGATTATAGTGCACAAAAAGTGTTTTCAAGCCTCCTAGTTTCCATGAAACAATTCAATACAGAAATACCTGGACAAAGTAATGAAGAAAATGTGTACAAAACCTTAAAAGGTAGGAGGTATCTCATTGTAATGGATGATATGTGGAGTACAAAGGCTTGGGATGATGTAAAGATGATATTTCCTGATGACGGTAATGGAAGTCGAATCATGTTAACCACAAGGCTATTAGATGTGGCTGCTTATGCGGACTCTTCTACCCCTCTTCATGAGATGCGTTTCATGGATGCCAATCAAAGTTGGAATCTGCTTCAGCAGAAGGTGTTCACACACCAAGATTGTCCTCCTGAATTGGTAAACATTGGAAAGAAGATTGCAAGAAGCAGCAGAGGACTGCCCCTTGCAATTGTGGTGATTGCAGGACTCCTATCCACGGTCAGTAAGAGTCGAGCTTCATGGGAGGAAATTGAAAAAAATGTAAGGTCAGCTGTTTCTACAAAAGATGGGCAGTTTGAAAAGATTCTATCTTTGAGTTACACCCACTTGCCTCATCATTTGAGACCCTGTTTCTTATACATGGGAGTCTTTCCAGAAGATTACGAGATTCGTGTCTCAAAACTCATCAAGTTATGGGTGGCTGAGGGCTTTATGAAACCAAGTGCCTCCAAAACCTTTGAAGAGGGGGCAGAAGAGTATTTGGAGGACCTTGTCAAGAGAAGTCTTATTTTTGTCAGCAGGAGAAAGTCTAATGGAAAAATCAAAAGTTGCAGCCTCCACGATCTCGTGCGGGACTTGTGCATAAGAAAAGCCCAGGAGGAGAAGTTTCTTCCAGATGTTAGAGATAGGTATGTTGGCGATGTTCTTCTGAAAAGAACAAAAAATCAGCGCTGCATACGTATTTCTGATTCTAATCTAAATCGCTTTGCAAACATTCATGGCTCAAGCATACGTGCTATTATATGCTTCCAGGGTTCACTAGGGTCTTTGGGAAATTTGAGACTGCTCAGGGTATTGGATGTGGTAAATCGTGATGTCTACTCGCTTCCTCATCAATTATTTGATCTATTTCATTTAAGGTACCTTGCTTTCGGCCATGCCACAGAGATTCCTGCGGCCATAGCAAGACTTCAGAATCTTCAAACCTTAATCTGTCGTCCAGTGAAGAGATTGCAGAGTGAAGAAGAAGTATGTAAGATGCCTTTACCATTGGAAATTTGGATGATGCCACAATTAAGGCATCTTGTCTCCTCCTACATCGGTCAGTTACCGAATCCAGAAGGAGCAACTTTTGCTCTAGAAAACCTGCAAACACTTTCGGTAGCAACAAGTTTTTTATGCACCAAGAGGATTTTGAAAATGATTCCAAACCTAAAAAAATTGGGAATCATTTATTTTGGAGACGAATATGATCAATACTATCACCTCGACGGTCTTGTATATCTGCATCAGCTTGAAAAATTGAAATTAAATTTAAAGATATATGAAGGTTGTCCTTCTCGGCGAAAGCTTAATCCTGCTTTTCCTAGGACGCTGAAAAAGTTAACGTTGAGTGGTTGGGAATTTCCATGGAAGGATATGACGATTGTTGGTTCATTGCCTAATCTTGAAGTGCTTAAACTAAGAGATTTGTCTTGCAAAGGCGACGGATGGGAAACAACCGAAGGAGAATTTCCTCAACTGAAATTACTGCTAATTGAGAACTCAAATCTCCGGCATTGGATAACTGAGAGTAGCCACTTCCCAATCCTCAAGTGCCTACTGCTTCATTATTGTCGCCATCTGAGTGAGATTCCAGATGGTATTGGAGAAATTCCAACACTTGAACTGATTGAGGTTAAGAGTGGTAAGGAATCTCTTGTGGAGTCGGCCAAACGGATACAAGAGGAACAACAAAGTTATGGAAATGATTCCCTTCAAGTTCGTTACTGGTCTTACTGATATGCACTTTCAAACTGGGGACAGTAAATCTGCTTCTGATCAGGTTAGAAATTTTATATTCCCCTTGCCCTAAAAGTTGAATAATTTCAAGTCTTTATTTATCGTTGTTGATGATGAGCTAGCTGGTTAAACAGCCGATGATTCAAATTAATGATGCTGAGGGTGGAAGGAAATCTGTTTCCATGGACAACCTTTAAATCTTGCAGGGATCGAGGGTCTACGTACGTACGATGTCAATTTAAGCATTAGTGGTTAAGTTCAGACTCTTTTAACTTGTTGAGGTTTCATCAAATTTTTAAATCTCAGTCATATTGTGTGAATTTCTCATGTAGTTCTGAAAGTTGGATGTGAAGTAATATTTTTCTTTCCATGTAAAGATTATTTTACTCGTAAATGGTTGTGTTTTTATTAACATGGAAAATGTCCATCTACTGAGAGCATGTTGGTTTATTTGTAAGATTGAAGCTGGCAAGATTTGGAACTTCCCTTTATTTTTAGATATTTGGATGGACTGACATTATAACCACATTTATTTGTACGTATGACTTGGAGGGTGTGGCTAAACTTATTCAAAATATTTTACATCTTATAAAATGTTATTAAAGTTGGTAAGATGTTGTATTTTATTTTATTTTAATAATAAATTTCTTGAAGTAATCTTTATTGTCAGAAAATCAGACCTACAGTAAGTAAAGCAATGACATATCTTCCACACTGTTATGAATATACAGTGCTAGTTTTTAAAAGCTAATGGAAAGATGCTTGCTATATGCTTCCATGGCAGAGCAAGTTCACTAGGCTCTTTTGGAAATTTTAGATTGCTCAGGGTATTGGATGTGGTAGATGCTATTTTGGTATACGTCTCACTCCCTCCTGAAGTATTTGAGCTTTTTCATTTAAGGTACCTCGCTTTCTGCTGTCCAAGGAAGATTCCTGCAGCCATATCAAACCTTCGGAATTTTCAAACCTTAATCATTCATCCAAGGCAGAAATCGAGGAACTACCTACCACGTTACCTATGTTTGCCATTGGAAATTTGGAGGATGCCACAATTAAGGCATCTTGTCTTGTCCTATTTTGTTCTTTTACCCCATCCAGAAGGAGAGACTTTTGTTCTAGAAAACTTGCAAACACTTTCGGTAACAAGGAATTTCATATGTACCCAAAGGGTCATGAAAATGATTCCAAACCTAAAAAAATTGGAGATCACTTATTTTGGAGACGATAAAGACTATCAGCTCGACAATCTTGTACATCTGCATCAACTTGAAAAATTGAAATTAGAGATATATACTTCTTCTGTATGGGGAAAGGGGTGTCCTGCTCTTTTTCCTACGATGCTGAAAAAGTTATCCTTGAGTGGTGGGGGACTACCTTGGAAGGATATGACTATTGTTGGTTCATTGCCTAATCTTCAAGTGCTTAAACTGAGAGATGGTGCTTGCATAGGTGACAAATGGGAAACAACTGAAGGAGAATTTCCGCAGCTGAAATTTCTGCTAATTGAAGGATCAGATCCCAGTCGCTGGATAACTGAAAGTAGCCACTTCCCAAGCCTCAAGTGCCTACTGCTTCATCGTTGTTGGCATCTAAGTGAGATTCCAGATGGTATTGGTGAAATTCCAACCCTTGAACTGATTGAGGTTAAGCGCGGGAGCACATCTCTTGTGGAGTGGGCCAAGCGGATACAAGAGGAACAACAAAATTGTGGAAATGATGCCCTTCAAGTTCGTTGCACTATTGATATGCTCTTTCAAAACTAGATCTGCTTCTCATCAGGTTAGATATTTATATAACCCTTGGACCTAAAGTTGAAATAATTTCAAGTCTTCATTAAAATTGTTGCTTAAATATGAAATCATACTAAATACTAGATTCATGAAATGATCGTCTTAATTTCACTTTGGTCATTTCTAGTCTCAGGTTCATAAGTTCTTCATCATTGTTCTGTGACTCAACTCTTCTATCTTAGTTTTTTTGGGAAGCATTTGTGTTTTTAGTCGTCGTATATATTTTTGAAGGTATTCGGCAGCTGGTACGAGTCTCTTTTGTTGGCTGACTATTTTCTGTTTGAGCTTTCAACGTTTGTAATCTTTCATTGATGATGAGCTAACTGATCAAATAGCTCATGATCCAAATTAAAGATGCAGAGGGTGGAAGGAGATCTGTTTCCATGGACAACCTTTAAATTGGTAAATCTTTTAAGGAGCATTCCATGGATGATGTTTATTTAAGCATTAATGGGTTAAGTTCAACTCTTTAACTTGTTCATGCTTCATCAAATCTAAAACTCCAGGTTGAGTAACTTGCAGTTCTGAAAATTGGATGTGAAGTAATATTTTCTTGTAAAATATTATTTTACTCCCAAAAGGTTGTGGTTATTAACATGAACAAAGTCCATGCTAACGAGTCTGTTAGTTTGTTTGGAAGACTGAATCTGACAAAATGTGCAACTTCCTTTTACTCTTAGATATTTGAGATGGAATAACATTATAATCACAAATTTGTTCATAATATTACTTAGAATTTGTGGTTAAACTTATTTATTTTTTTTATAAAATTTTACATCTTATAAGATATTTTTGGAACTTGTAATACGTAAAATCTATATATTATACTATATCTATATCTATCTATCTATACTATTATAAAAGTGTAAATATTTATTTCGATTTTTTATCCGACTAAAATACCCTTTTAATATTATTAATTTTAGTGGTAGTTATATAATTTAACAATTATGTAATGTTTGAACAAATAATGTTTATTTGTTTAATTGATCAATGGGGTTATAAGATAATTACAAGAAGAGAACACTGATAGTCCAAGACAAACTCTATTTTCATTTGTTTGATCTTAAAAAAAATGTGTTATGTGTGAAAATTATATTCATAACTATTTTACTTTTTGTTTTCTTTTTTGTCCATTTATGTGTTCATATTTCAATTCAATGGTTTTGTTAAATGAATTTAAAAAAAATAAAAATTAAACAGTTCAAATTTAAATAACAAAATTTAATTGTATTTTAAAATTAATTATTATTAGTTTGGTAAGTAAAGAATAAGCACAAAGTATAAATTAATTAATAAATATAAAAATTATAAAAACTAAAATGTGATATTCGATACAGTTCGATAAACTAAAACCAAAATAAAAATCAAACCGAATATTGAATTTTTATGAAAATAAAAATCAAATATCAAATTGAATTTTTTTGTTCAACTTTGGTGCATACCCAATTTTTAATTTCGGTTTGATTCTATCGGTTTATCAAACTATGGTCACTCCTATAAAAAAAAATCACATTGAAATTGATTGAATTAGAATATAAAAAAGATATGGCATACTTGATTTAATATGAAAATTAGTTTATTGTAAAATATATCTATTTGAATAAATATACATCATAATATCCAGTCTAATTAGATTTATTAAAATTAATGTGAAAATAACATTGACTTTTTATATCAATTCAAAGGCACATTTCACTATCATATCTATAATTTTGGTTATTCTACTTTTTCAAAAAATAGAATAGAGCAAAATCTATATATTAAAGTACATTCATGAATAAAATTGGATCTTTTTCGAAACATGGGGCTAAATTTGCAAAACCTCTCTCAACTATAAGAATAAAAATATATTTTTCTATACTTGGGAGATACAAAAATAATTACATCAATTGATGGAATATTTGATTCCTTTAATATTTATTTTCTCAAGCCACCGACATTAGAATTTTATATCATTTACCAATTTGCTAATTTCTTCCTGAAAATATATGTGAAAATTATGTTTATAAATACTTTACCTTCTATTTTCTCTTTTATCCATTTATATAATCATATTACAATTCAATGATTTTGTTAAATGAATTTAAAAAAAAAACAATAACAAAATCAAATGGTATTTCGAATTTACTATTTTCAGTTTGGTAAGTTAAAAATAAGAAAAAAAATGAAATTGATTAATAAATATAAATGAAATATAAAAATTATTTATAAAATTTTTAAAATTCAAAATTGGTACGATTTGATAAACCAAAATAAAATTGAATATCGATTTTTTATGAAAATAAAAAGTAAATATCAAATTGAATTTTTTTTGTTTGACTTTGGTAAATATCGAATTTTCAGTTTCGGTTTGATTTCATCGGTTTATCTAACTGTGGTCACTCCGATACAAAAGTCACATTGAATTAGAATAGAAAAATATATGACACACTAAATTTAATATGAAAATTATTTTATAGTGAAATATATCTATTTGAATAAATTATATATACCTTACAATATCCAGTCTAATTAGATTAATTAAAATTAATGTGAAAATAATATTAATTTTTTATATCAATTCATAAGCATATTCCACTGTTAAATTTATAATTTTGGTTATTTCACTTTCTTAAAAAATAGAATAGAGTAAAATCTATATATTAAAGTGCATTCATGACTAAAATTGAATTTTTTTCGAATCATTAGACTAAATTTGCAAGATCTACTTAAACTATGAGACTAAAGCGTATTTTTTCGTGCTTTGGAAGATACGAATATAATTATATCAATTGATAGAATATTTGATTCTTTTAACATTTGCTTTCTCAAATTACCTATATTTGAATTTTATATCATCTTTATCAATTATAAAATTATATTTCAAAAGCTATGTTATCTCTTATATTTCACATATTTTATGTATAAAATTCAAAATCTATTTTAATCATTTGGCCTATCATTTGTCGTTGCAATCTTAGCAGCCTAGTTGTAATTACGTATGGTATTTGACTTAATAATTTTTTTCACTTTTGAGATTTATGCTAAATCACTTCCTGAAAAAAACAAAAAGATCTTTTGAGTTTGATCATTTAATTTCATGAATTTTATTTGTACTATTTTATTGTCAGTTTGAACTTTATAGTTTTGATTGGCTTTCTCTTGCTGCTTTTCTTCCAAATATTATTGTTGTTTGTTGGATACAAAAATATATTTGTCACTTGCATGTTTTGGGAATGATATTTGCATTCCACCATAATACAAATAATTTATTATAATATTTGAATAATCTTATATGTTATTATACCATTATTAATTATAATAAAATAATAGTGACAAGACATCTCCAATTAAAAATATCTCTTATTAACCACAACAAAATAATATTAACAAAATATTTATAGTTAAAAATATTTTTTAAAATATATTATATCATTTATACCAACAAAACAATGCGAATATATATTTGTAATGCCGTAATTTGATCAATAAAACATCGCAAGAAAGACCAATGGCGGTTCATTGGTGTCATGGGGGAATAAAGGGGAAGGAAACATTTTTTTAGATGTGTCTTTGTCTTCCACAGTTGCACTACTCAATGAGAAGAAAATAGCTAAAGAAACTCTAAAAAGGGCTGTGTTTTGGGTAGGTGGAGTTGGAAAAAAAAAGGGATGTGTTTTGGGTAGGTGGAGTTGGAAAAGTGAGGGTGAGTTAAAAGTGTGTTTTCTAAAAAAAATTAACAAGCAACCGTACAGGAGCAAAAAGATCTATTTTATAAAAAAATCTTATAAGCAAACACTGCCTAACTTTTTTTATAAATTCAAATTGATACATAAGTTTTTACAATATTTTAATCTAAACCTGAGTTTTGCCAAGAATGCCGAATTGGTATATATAGTGAATTTCATCCAATTTTTCATCTAATTTTTGTTTTTTATAATGATGGATATGCCTTTAACCTTTTAAATCCTGATTTAATTTTCTTATCCATTTTATATGTTTTTCATGATATAATATTTTGATTAAATAAGTCCTATAATTATAATAACATAAACTTTAAAATTGAATAATTATAAACAAACACATTAAAAAAATATAAATGTTTGTAGTTAAATAAAGAAATTAGAAATTAGAAATAGACCTGGATGGGACTGACAATTTTACAAATAATGAGATGAGTTTTTAAATTTAATTTTTATTGATATTTAAAAAGAAGAGTAGAGAGAATAAGAGATATATTTTATTTTTATTTTTATTGTGTTTTCTTCCCATGCTATTTTTTAATTAGGTCTAATCAAACGAGATGAAAAGTGTAAAAAAGTTCCTCCCCAAAAAAAGGAAGAAGAAGAGAAGACCAAAAAAAGTTATTGCAACAAAAAACATCACATTTAAAATCTAAATAAGGATTTATTATGACTTTTACAAATCATATTTTATATTGCACATCATATATTTTATGTTCAAAATTATAGCTCTTTCTCAAAGTATAGTATAATTTCAATCTCTTGTGTTCCATCGTAGTCTTTTTATTTCTTACTTATATCTAGGTATATTGTTAGGGCATCTTAAATCTATGTTACTAATAGATATAATTTGATATTACCACATGAAGCATAATATAAAAAATGAAAGAAGAATTAAATTAAATAGGGTTAAAAAAGTATATATGTCATTGCAAGAATTTTAGAAGAAAAATTAAAAGGATTTCATTTAATATTTAACATTTAAAACTCAGGTCCCTTAAAAAAAATTACACCTTTAAAAATTATCAAAAATTTTAGGCATCAATATGATATTTATGACAAAGCTTAAGTACCAAAATAATTTAATTTAACAAAATAAAATAGAATATGAAAGATTGAAACAAGAATTAAAATTGGATCAATTTCACATTACTTCGGTACTACTTAAAAAAGTTTTATTAATTTAGGTACCAATATAACATTCATAACATAACTCGGGTATGAAGCTTAACAATAAAAGTTATTGTATTTTATTATGTATTATTTTTAAGGGGGTTATATACATCCACCTTTTGGATCTTTGACAATCATATCTCCTCTATCATTATTTAATCAAATATTATAAGAGAAATTTATTTAAAGATGAAAGTATCCTTATCTCTATACTTTTGACAAAAAAGGTGTAAGTTTTAAAAAGTTAATTGGTATTTATATTTTATAAAATAGTTTTGTGAAGAAAAGAAATTAGTGTGATCAAATTTTAAATTTTATATTGTTCACAAATTTACAATTGCATAATTTTCATAATATGAACAATTTTTGTAATCAATTTGAAAATTCATTTTTTCATGTATGATCAATTTGCAACATAAAATAAATCAAAATTGTAGAAGTGCTTTCACTTATTCAAATGCACTATAGTGAAAATTCGAGTTTGTATTTTATCTTTTTGTAGTTTTTAATTTTTTAAATAATATCATTTTTTTTCTTAGTACACTTTTTTTTCAACTTAATCGAATAATTTATTATTTAAAAGATAATTACACTAATTTAATTGAATTGATTTAGAAATAGTCTAAACTAAACATGCACTCATATAAATTTATTCCCTAAACTTTTTATTATTGAAATAAAATCAATCGTATTGAATATAATTATAAATGAAATCCACAATGTCAATAGCTTGCGTATAGGTATTCCATGATGAAAACATTTCTAATAGTGAAGAAAATACAACTTTGCAAGTAATTTGGAATATAATATTTACTCTAATTTTTAATAAAACCATAATTAAATTATGATGTTATACAAATATTTTACTTGAACAAAAACATTGAAATTTAAATATTTTAAAATTTTAAAATCTAATAAAACACAATCAAAATAAAAAAACAAATATAAATAGTTTCTAATAAATATTTTAAAAGTAAATATATTTTAATTCCTTATAGTATTAAATAGTTTTTTATTTAGAATAACTAAAGTAAACATTTTAATTTTAACAATATAATTAAATATTTTTCATATTATTTAATATTTAATTTAAAAGTATATACCGAATCCTACCTGCACAATAAATAAAAAATACAAGCATTTAAAATTTTAAAAAATTAATAAAAATACAATACAAATTAAATAAAAAGTTAAAAAATATATTTGAATAATTTAAAAGTAAGCATATTTAATTCCTATGATAGTACTTATTTTAAATATACAGTTATTTTTTTAAATTCAAAAGTATGATTGTTAAAGGGGATTAAAAATATTTTATTTTGAATAAGTAAGGAATTTAATAATATTTAAAAAGTAAAAATCCTAACAAAAACGTAATATAATTTAAATATGGAAATATGTTATGCGTAATGAATTTTTAAAAGTAAATACATTGTAGTTTATTAGATAGTGTTTAGTCGATATATCGAATTTATTTAACTTTACAATAATTATAAATAAAATTAATCGTATTGAATATAATTATAAATGAAATCACAATGTCAATAGCTTACGTATAGTTATTCCATAATAAAAACATTTCTAATAGTGAAGAAAATACAATTTTGCAAGTAATTTGGAATATAATATTTACTCTAATTTTTAATAAAACCATAATTAAATTAGGATGTTATACTTATCTTTTTCTATTTTGCATGAAAGCTCTTGTTCTTAACCTTTTCATTTTTATCATTTTTAATGTAATATTTTTTTGAAATTACAGCAATTTCTAATGAAAAGTCACAATGGCCAGCTGTCTAACAACCCCACCAGCTATTAGTTGTCATTCAATGAGAAAAAGTTGAAAGAAATAGAGTAGATCAATGTCACAAGCTTTACTGGAATACTAAGCTTGCTTGCTTTTATCAGTGATAAGTCAGCTTTGATCGAGTATGAGAAACTTTGATATTTAATCAATCAACTGTCTCTTCTTTGTCTCTTTAAGCTAGTCCTATTGTTGTTCTTCCTTCATTTGATCTGCAACATCTTGTAAAGAAATCTGATTGTGTATATGAGAGATGGCTTATGCTGTTTTGTTTCACTTGCACAAACCATAGACCAGATCCTGAATCATCATAAATATTCCATTTCTCCTGATGAAAAACTACAAATTATATCTATGCAGGAACACATTATTTTCTTTCAAGCGTTTCTTGAAAACTTTCCGGAGGAAGCCAACAGTTTGGAAGGACGAATCAGGGATGTAGCAAATGAAGCAGAAGATATCATTGAATATTTTATATGGAAGAAACAAATTTTGTCACGTTATAGATCGATCAAGTGGATTGTTGGACTAGCTGAAAAAATTCAAATTAAGCTTAAACACCAGCTGAAAAAAGTAACACAGGAAATTGATTCAATCGCCAGAGAGGTGATGGACATCAAGAATAGCTTCAGAATCTTCAAACCCAGTGATTTTTCTGCTCCTAGTTCATCATCAAGACATGCACCCACTGCCAAAAATCATATGGTTGGTTTTAAAGATGATTTGATAGCAATAAAGGCGCGGCTCTGTGGAGAATCATCCAAACTCCAAGTCATCCCCATCACTGGTATGGGAGGCATTGGTAAGACTACTCTTGCTAGGAATGCTTATGACGATCCATTAACGATACAATATTTTGATATTCGTGTTTGGATCACAATATCACAAGACTATAGTGCACAAGAAATTCTTTCAAGCCTCCTAGTTTCCATGAAAGTATATAATGAAGAAATATCCAGACGGAGCAATGAATTAATAGAAGAAAAAGTGTACAAAAGCTTAAAGGGTAAGAGGTATCTCATTGTAATGGATGATATGTGGAGTACAAAGGCTTGGGATGATGTTAGGAAGATATTTCCTGATGACGGTAATGGAAGTCGAATCATGTTAACCACAAGGCTATCAGATGTGGCTGCTTATGCCGATTCTTCTAGCCCTCTTCATGAGATGCGATTCATGGATGCGGATCAAAGTTGGAATTTGCTTTGGCAGAAGGTGTTTACACACGAAGATTGTCCTCCTGAATTGGAAGTCATTGGAAAGGAGATTGCAAGAAGCTGTAGAGGACTGCCCCTTGCAATTGTCGTGGTTGCAGGACTCCTATCCACAGTCAGTAAGACACGAGCTTCATGGAAGGAAATTGCGAAAAAATGTAAATTCAGTTGTTGCTACAAAAGATGGGCAGCTTGCAAAGATACTATCTTTGAGCTACACCCACTTGCCTCATCATTTGAGGCCTTGTTTCTTATACATGGGAGGGTTTCCAGAAGATCACGAGATCCATGTCTCACAACTCATCAAGATATGGATAGCTGAAGGCTTTATGAAACGAAGTGTATCTAAAAGTTGTGAAGAGGCTGCAGAAGAGTATTTGGAGGATCTTGTCAAGAGAAGTCTTGTTTTGGTCACAAAGAGGAAGTCTAATGGCAAAATCAAAAGTTGCAGTGTCCATGATCTCTTGCTGGACTTGTGCATAAGAAAAGCCCAGGCGGAGAAGTTTCTTCTACATGTTAGAGATAGGTATGTTGGCGACGTTCTTTTAGAAAGCATAAAAAATCAGCGCCGCATATGTATTGCTCATTCTGATCAAAATTTCTTTGCAAACATTTATGGCCCAAGCATCCGTGCTATTATATGCTTCCACGGTAGAGCAAATACACTAGCCTCTTTAGGAAATTTTAGATTGCTCAGGGTATTGGATGTGGTATATGTTGATGTCAAGTCGCTCCCTGATGAAGTATTTGAGCTATTTCATTTAAGGTACCTTGCTTTCGACTATCCCATGAATATTCCTGCAGCCATATCAAACCTTCAGAATCTTCAAACCTTAATTATTCGTTCAACTTCAGTACTTTTGCCGTCCCAAATTTGGAGGATGCCACAATTAAGGCATCTTGTCTCCTTCTATTTTGATTACTTACCCAATCCAGAAGGAGCTACTTTTGCTCTAGAAAACCTGCAAACACTTTCGGCAGCCACAAATTTTTTATGTAACGAAAGGATCCTGAAAATGATTCCAAACCTAAAAAAATTGGGAATCATTTATTTTGGAGTGGAATATGGTAAAGACTATCACCTCCACAATCTTGTATGTTTGCATCAACTTGAAAAATTGAAATTAAAGATATATGGCAGTTCACATTTTCCGCAAAAGCTTAATGCTGCTTTTCCTAGGACGTTGAAAAAGTTAAACTTGAGTGGTTGGGGACTTCCATGGACAGATATGACGATTGTTGGCTCATTGCCTAATCTTCAAGTGCTTAAACTAAGAAATTTGGCTTTCGAAGGCGACAAATGGGAAACCACTGAAGGAGAATTTCCTCAGCTGAAATATCTTCTAATCGACCAATCTGATCTCCAGCATTGGATAACCGAAAGTAGCCACTTCCCAAGTCTCAAATGCCTTGTGCTTCTTGGTTGTGAGTATCTAAGTGAGATTCCAGATGGTATTGGAGAAATTCCAACACTCGAACTGATTGAGGTGGATTACCTGAACAAATCTCTTGTGGACTCAGCCAAGCGGATACAAGAGGAACAACAAAGTTGGGGAAATGATGCCATTCAAGTCCGTTGCGTGCAATATTGATATGCTCTTTCAAACGGTGGACACTTCTGATCAGTTTAGAGACTTATATATGTCCCTTGGTATTCATGATATGATGTGTTTAGTTTTAGTTCAGTTTTATAGGTTTAAAGAAATGCACACACTCCTATAATAGGTCCTAGGCCATGCTGGGTAAATAAGATTGGCCATCTAAAGTTGGTTAAGCCTCTTCCCCTATTTGAGGCTAGTCCTTTCGAGTCTCAGGTCCATAAATTCTTTATCAGTGTTCTGCGACTTAACAACTCTTGAATCTTAGTTTTTTTGGGAAGCGTTTGTGTTCTTAGTCGTCGCACACATTTTTTAAGCTATCTGGCAGTTGGTATGAGTCTGTTTTGTTGGCTGATTCTTTTCTGTTTGAGCTTTTAGAGTTTCTAAATTTTGTTGATGATGAGTTGATCAAACATCTGCTAGTTTCAAATCTAAAGAGGCAGAGGGTGGAAGGAAATCTATTTCCCTGGACAACCTGTAAATCTGTTAATCATGCAGGGAGCATCAATACATGATGTTTATTTAAACATGAATGGTTAAGTACAAACGCTTTAACTTGTTCAGGCTTCGTCAAATCTAAATCTCTGGTATGTTGTGTAACTTTCTCACGTAGTTCTAAAAGTTAGATGTGGAGTAATATTCTTCTTTTCTTGTAAAAGATTATTCTTATTTAAAAAGTTTGTGAATATTAACATGCAAAAAATTATGAGCAGCTGAGAGCTATGTGAAACTAAGAGGATCTAAAAGGTTGAAGAGGGTATTGCTTCTGATCCGGATTGCTTGACAAATATTCAGGGCTCAGGCGCCATCCGCACTATTATATACTCCCAAGTATGATCAGAGATAGTGTTTACGACGTATTTCCCTCACTTTTCAACAACAACTTGATCTTCCTTCAGTGGATCCTCTGTTCCTAAGTCACAGCTTATATCTCCTTTCACCTCAAAGTTGAACTGTGGTCTGTGACTATATCTTCTAGAAAGTATGTAATACATTTTTGAAGCTGGTATGAGTCTGTTTTTTGTTGGTTATTCCCTCTACTCTTTTGATACTTGAACTAGAACCAGAAACAGTAGTCCCTACACATGACTATTTCGTGGAAGCATGCCTCAATGAAAATCTTGTTTAATTCTTTTGGTCCCTTCTTTGGTTCATTGTTGGTTTCATTGCCTAATCTTCAAGTGCTTAAACTAAGACATTCTGCGTGCGATGGCGACAAATGGGAAACAACTGAAGGAGAATTTCCTCAACTGAAATCTCTGCTAATTGACGAATCAGATCTCCAGCATTGGATAACTGAAAGTAGCCACTTCCAAGCGTCAAGTGCCTACTGCTTCATAGTTGTTGGTATCTAAGAGAGATTCCAGATGGTATTGGAGAAATTCCAAGAATTGAAATTTGGATTCGTAATGCGCGGGAACAAACTTTATAACTTGTTCAGGCTTCATCAAAATCTAAATCTTATTATGTTGCGTGTCTTTCTCATGTAGTTCTGAAAGTTGGATGTGGAGTAATATTTTTCTTTTCTTGTAAAAGATTATTTTACTTCGAATAGGTTGTAATTATTAACATGGAAAAGGTTCATGCTAATGAACAGTTTCCGAATATAAATTATGGGTAGCTAAGGGATTTCTGAGACCAAGCAGATCTATAAGCTTTGAAGAGGGTATTGCTTCCAACTATGATCAAAATTTATTATTTTACAGCCTAATATGATGCTCTGATAAAATAATGAGCTAAATTAAAGACTATACATGAGCTAAATATGAACCCACCAGAAATATCCATGCAGCAATGTTTTCTGATGTCTTCTTCATTTGCACATTAGAGTGCTATATATTTGACTTGAGCCATTGAACCCAATGGCAAACCACAGAAGTCCACTAATCCAGTTTGCCATTTTTACCACCTTCAGCTTTAAAAAAACCGCAAAAACCAATAAGCAGAAGATTTCTGATGCCGGGTTAGCCCATTTTTGTAAATCAGACCAAAGCGCTTTCTGCAATGATTGATTCGACATTATGGTTGCAATGATTTTAGAGAGAGTGATTTCCTGGCATGAAACTCATGTTGGCAATTAGCTTTGGTTTTGATCTTTTTCCAACCAGATACATTTGATTGAATATGACATCCACATACGATTTTATGTATCATTAACTGGGATCAAATTTTAGTATGAATTAAAAACATTTTAGAAAAAGTATGTACTTGTAATTGCATTCACATTTGGAGAGTCTTAACCAATAATCTTGTCCACATATGTACCCTAACAAGCAGTATATAATTCTTACAGATAACCTCAAAGGTACTTAAAAATTAATCTAAGGAGAATTGCATGGTGATCGTTGGGGTGCCTTGAACTTCATTCAATATGTACCATAACACATTTCTGCTTGTCCCCATTCGAATGAGTTTGTATATGCGCCTTGCTGGTTACATAAACGATTTTCCATAACTAGTTACCTTTTAAGTATTTTGGGAATTTTGTGTGTATTGGAGTGTATATGTAAAACTCTATATATTTAAGGGTTAATGTTTGATAATATCAGTTTATTCTGTGATGCTGAATTTTCTCTATAGTGAAAATAGATTATCCATGGGTGATGTGGGCCTTGGTGGTAAATCATGCTCGTTATTTTTTTCTTCACAAGTGGTGGGCGGGCTCAAGAACCTCTCCGAAGAATCTAAGTTCATATCCCACTTTCCCTCTTCACTCTTCATCTTCATCTTTTGTCTCTTAGTTCATCATTTTATCAAAGATTTAAGGCCATGAAAAAGGAAGATATACAATAATTTTATTTGTTGAGTCTTTGTTTTCTATTGAAAGAAATACCAATGTAAGATTCTGTCTAGATTTACATATATGCATATTATTTAATAGCGATTGAAACCATAATATACCTATTGATACACAATATGTTAAATAATATTTTTTTTATAAAAAAAATTCTATTGAAGGGTCATTAAGAATGATTTTATTCACTTCCTAGCATTCATTTCTAATTATTAATCATGGTATTGCAATCAAGTAAGAAATAATAATTTCATTCATTTTTTTATTCCTTATATATACCAAGTATGAGAAATGCTATACTCATATCATTTTTTTCTATCATCATCATATTTTTTTATTCATTCTATTCCTATCTAATTTCATTCCTATATACCAATGGGCTTTAAATTTAAATATGTTTCTTTGTTCTATAAATCAATAAATTTCTATTAAAATATAAATATTATATCTTACAAAGGAAAGAATAATAATTATAAAAGGAATTTTTATTTAACTTTTTTTTTACTTTTTGTAATTAAAAAGATAAAAATATTTAATTGATAAATAATCCAAACTTTTAAAAAATTAAAGTAATCATCAAGTATAATAAATTCAAAAATAGTAAATATAAGAATTTAAATTAAGTGGTTAACTAATTTATTTAAACAAATCTTAGACTTTGTTGGATAAAAGATGAATAAAACAATATTTATTTAAATTTAAGAAAAATATCTAATTTTATAGATTGCATAAATATAGCTTAGTTAGGTTACCTCCACATGTATGCAAACATAAAGGTTACTTCAACATGTGCAACTTATGTGCTCTACTTGTGCAACTTACCATTATAGTAACAAGTATTGATTGAGTAGGGTTTTCTTATTAAAAGATCAAAATAAAACAAGTGATAAGGAAGCAAATTAATTGTTAAGATATTGTATATTAATACATAGTGGCTAGTGTTGATTGTTAATAGCATTGAGAGAAAGGGTTGAACAAAACATTGCAGTCAGATGATGGATTTTTTGTATTGGTTCAGTTTTATTAGGGATGCAATGATATTAGTAAAACTCAGACCTCCCAAACCAACCGCGTTTGGGATGGATTTTGAAACCACAAATAAACTCGACCAATTATCATCTCTAAATTTTATCACACACTTTTATTGTTAAATTTATTTTGTTAAAGATAAATATAGGTTGGCGATTCCTATGGAAATGAGGATCCCTGACACTAATGTCATGATTTGCATGCAGGAATAGAATAAGAATGGAATAGACATTCCTAAATCCATTCTTAAATACATGATTGATATAATTTAGTATTAGTAATACTCATTTTCAAAAGAATCATTATTCCTAAAAGCATAAATTTAGTTAGTTTTTCCCTTCCCCATGGGTTTAGCCGTTACCAATCAGTTAGGAAAGAATCTATATTTATTTTTGATAAAATTATCCTTCTAAACTAAATAAAAATATTTGACAAAATTTAGAAATGACAAGGGGTCGGGTAGGGTCAGATTTGCTAAAACCCGACCCCTCTAGAACTTGACCTGACAAGATTTTAATAGATTTGAACCAGAACTCGTTACAAACCCGAGAGTTAGTGGGTTGGATCTATTAGACCTGATTTATACTTTTTAAAATACTAAAAACTATTTATTAAAAAATAATATCACCATAACTTTCTAATATGATAAAATAATATTCTCAACAAATAACTGATCATTTAACTTATATATACATGTTTTAATTTTTAAAAAATTAAAAATTTCATATATTGTTGTTACTTTTATATATTTGACTATTTATTAATTTTATATTACTATTGTAATTTATAAGAATATTATATTTATATTATTTTGAGTATATATAAGATACATATATATTTTCATATATATATATATAAATATACATCATATAAATACATATATAACAAATGAAAAAATATAAGCAATGTTTTAAGGGATTAGGTTTGAGTCTTAAAATTAAAATCTGAGATTTACCATGAGGTCTACTTGTGGTTTCAAAACCTGCCCCAAGTGAGGCTAGTTCGGAGAGGTGTGAATTTTATTAGGACCATTGTATCCCTAATAAAATTAAACTAACAAAAAAATATTTTAATTTTCTGTATCGTCTTTTTCAACTCTTTATCTTTATCTTGTCTATATTAAAAAAATATATAAAGTAATTTTATGGGTTGGTTTATTTTAATAAACAAATATTTATATCAATCCATGTGAGATTTTGTATATATATTAACATTGACTAAAATCATAACAAGCTCACTATACACAATATATCAAATAATTATTTTATTTTAAAAATTTTGTACTGAAGGTTAATTTAGTCATCAAAAGTAATTTTATTCTATTTTTACTATTCATTTCTAATTACTAATCATGGGATTGAAATCAAGGCAAGAATGACGATTCAATTTCTTTTTCATTTATTGTACATACCAAGTGTGAAAAATATTATACTCATATCATTCATTTTCCATCATCATTCCATTCCTAATTTCATTCAATTCATGTCTAGTTCCATTCCTGCATACCAATCACCCCTAATAAAATTAAACCAACAAAAATATATTTTAATTTTTTACACCGTGTTATTCAACTCTTTATCTTAATCCTGTTGATATTAAGAAAAATATGAAGTAATTTTATGTGTTTGTTAATTTTAATGAAAAAATATTTATATCAATGTGAGATTTTGTCTATATATATATATTAACACCAATTAAAATTATAACAAACTCACTATGCACAATATATCAAATAGTAGTTTTATTCTAAAAAAATTCTACTAAAGGTTAATTAGTCATTAAAAGTAATTTTATTTCTAATTACCAATCATATGATTGGAATCAAGTAAGGAATGCCGATTATATTCCTTTTTCATTTTTTACACATACTAAGTATGGAAAATATTATACTAATATAATTCCTTTTTGATCATTATTTTATTCCTGTTTAATTCCATTCATGCATATCAATCGCCCCTTAATTCTTTTGGACCCTTCTTTGGTGAAAACAAGAAACATAAAAATAGAGCTTGAATACAATATCATGCTTTGAATAAATAATGAGCTAAATAAAAACTAAATTGATTATGAGCTGAATGTGAACCCCAGAAATATCCTTGCAGCAATGTTTTCTTATATCCTTTTCATTTGCACATTAAACCCATATGTGTTTGAACGTGATAAAGCAATTCAAACATGTGATCCTCTGGTGCCATTATAGTGTGAAGCTCACCAAAATGGGGGATGGAATGGGAAAAATTTTGATTGATTATTTCTCAGTAGTGAACCTTATTCATTTGTCGATATTCCAAGATATATAGAAATTTAAGAAAAAAGTGTACATTTCCGTTAGGATTTTGGAGGATGGCACAATTAAGATGTCGCCAAGTTAGACCCCTTACCTGATCTTTGTGCCATATCTCTTGCTCTGGAAAATCTACTAACACTTGTTATAGTAACAAATTTCAAATGTATCAAAAGGATAACGCAAATGATTCCAAACTTAATGAAATTGAGAATTGTTGATAATTGAGATAGAATAAAATAGCAAGTCTACCACCTCGACAATCTTTTTCGGTATTTGGCTTGATTACATATTTCATATTTGAATCAAACCATATATTCAAATTGAATCTATCCAGGTCACCTCAGATAATCTAAGTCATCCCATTTGAGGCAAACTTACTTAGGTCAACTCAAATCTATTTAAATATTTAGGTTTGGTTAATAACAATTAGGTGTAGGAAAACTGGTTGGATGAATTTGGACTGAATAACAACTTATAGTTTATGTACTCTTTGTATCTAGATCTTAAAGATGCGATCTGATGGTCCAAATTAATTCGAACCAAAAGATGCAACCAAACATAAAGGGACACACATAATTCTATAAAAGAGGCAACACTAATTTAATTCAAGTTTAATTAATTTCTCTCTTCCGACTAAAATACCTTTGATTATTTTAGTATTCTTGTTATTCTTCCAAGAAGAATATAGTCAAACTTTTGGTTCACCCGATAAGATTGGTATAGTATTATACCAATCGTGTAAGACATCCTAGTTTCTATAGCACAAGTGTAAGGGATGAAATATGTTTTAAAAAGATTAACTTTGTGCTTACCTCATTTCAGTTTAAACTTTGGATATAAATCCAAGTCACTTTTAGACATAAACCAACAAATGTGAAGGATAGCAAGTAGGAATTTGGGATTTTTTTTCTCAAATTATTATAGAAGCAGATCCTAGGGCTAATAAAGGATGAGCAAGAAATAAAAGGTGTCGAGACTAATAGTGATATGGTGACGGTGATGAGGGGATTAAAGACGGCAATAAAGCAGGTCTGGGATGAGTTTGGCTAAACCCAGGACTTGTTTCGCCAATAAGAAATTAGATATGAGACCCGGCCCAACCCATTGGACCTGCCAATCCTTGTTTATATAAGTTTCAATTTTTTGCCTATCGATTTTGCCAATCAATACAACATCAAGAGAACTTTGCGAGACACAAGAACTTAAGGCCACTATCTCTAGTATCTATGTAAGCTATTTCCACAGGGTATTTGCCTCCCCAAATTCAAGATATCATGATGCCTAAGAATGTTTTATATTATTTAATACCAACAAATCATAATCACAATAAAACGCTAATAAAATACGACACAACCATTATTTTGAATCATCACCAATTAATGTTTGCATGATATAATTATTCCTGAAATGGCAAAGAGGGAAATAAATAGGAAAAATATAAAACATCGTTCAAAATTTAGCTTATACTTCACGAAAGAAAAGGTGAAGCATTTTTTAGTCCATTTTACAAATACCTTCCATGTAATAAATCTGCCGTAGTGGCGCAACAAGTTTAAGTGAGCTCAAATCGATCAGGCTTATCCATCAATAAATCTGCCGGAGTGGTCGCCTTGATTCTGTCGGCCTCACTGCCGGAGGGCATGGGTCGATAAGGAGGTTTACTACTGGTTTAATTATTTTGTACTTTTCTTTCTTTAGGCTATGGCTACATTCCTTCACTCAGCCAATTTTCAACAATAATGCATAGTAAAACCCCAAATTTGCCACCACTAGACACCGCCGCCCACGCCCTCCTACTCACTGTATGCCGGCCTCGAGGGTTTTCTTTATTTAAATCAAACGGTCAAGAAGATTCAAAGAAAAGTGGTAAAGAAAAATGGAAAACCACAACTTAATCTAAACAAACGAAACACAAGAAATTTTTTTTCAAGAAAATAGAGCTTGCAGTAGCAGAAAAAATTAAAAGAGGCGTAAGACTCATGCAGAGATAGATGAGATATAAACCCTAGAAAACGAGCAACCTAGAATGAGTCAAGGCTGAGGTGAGTCTCACCTAAGTCAAATAAATATATTATAAGTAATAATATGTTTAAAAAAAACTTTATTTACAATAGGACGGTTTGGGGTAGATTCAATAGGACACATTACCCTCTCCAAGACCCATTTAATATAATTTGGACTACCCCACTTTATTACAGGTCTAAATTTAAATCCATCTCATTACCATCTCCATATATGATGCACTGCCTCTTACTATTCAGAGAGGACAAGTTGTAAACTTGTAGAGTAATTTCTTATATAACTCGTCAAAGATGACATATGACTTTTTATTCCGTTTTGCTGTTTTTCAGTGGCGCTGCTAGTAATAGTATGTTACATATTGTTGAATGAGTATCTTAACTATATTTTGAATGTCTTTAGCTTAATTATTTTTTTGTGTTCAAATGTATGTTTTATGTTGATTTTTTTATGTATTTTGTTGACATTTTGTACAGAAGTAAATTGAGACAAATGTTAGAAGTCCAAATATACAAAGAATAATGAGAGAAAATATGCTGAATTTGAAAGTTTGGAGCCGTGGGATCATATTTCAAGGCTGCAGTGCCATAAGTTAAGAATGTTTCAACATTAGATGCTACTATGGTAGTGTTTGTAATTTGGGAATAAGTTCTTGCTTCGATGCCTTATTAATCTAATTTTTGATCAATTGGAAAGCTAAGAGATAGAGCTACAATTATTTTGTTGACCACAAAGCCCAGCTAATTTGATGTTAATTAGAAAAATTGAGCAGTATACTGAAACTTTCAGATGCGGCATATCACGATTTTTTTTACATAACTTTCTCCATAAATTTGATATTGAATTGCTCCAAGTTTCTATAAAATGCCAAAGACAACGCTCTCATTCTTTTAAATACACCAAATGCCAGTTATAAAATTGTGTCGAATATCTATAATTTTTGTCCTTGAATGTTACACAAGATTTTTTGAGATATTTATGGCACTAGAATTGTCACAGTACACAGCTAAAATATTTTGTCCTATCACATAATTCTCTAATATTTGTCTCATCCATAATAATTGTGAACAACAACTACCTACTACAATATATTCTGACTCAACAATGGACAATGAATACAATTCTACTATTTATTGTACCATAAAATCAAATTATTATTAAGGTAAAAAAAAGCCTCCAGTAGTGCTCTTTCTATTATTAATATCGCTTGCCCAATCAGCATTACTGAAACTAGCCAAGTTAGAATTTGTATCATTTGAATACCAAATACCCAAGTCGGTAGTCCCATGTACATATCTAATAATTTTTTAACAACTTTTAAATAAGGTTCTTTATGATTTAATTAATATCTAGGAATTTATCCAAAAGTGATCAACTAAAGTCTATTTCACATTTTTAGGTTCAAATGATGAAGTATAATAAATCAATTTTACAATATCTTTGTAGTTTACCTTCACCTTGTCTCTCATTCTCAAACTTTTTAAAACATCACAAATGATTTGATTAGCAGGGTGATTTTTTTGAATTCTACTTAATGGATCTTTTCTTTCAATTTTAGTGATATCAAAACCTTCATTTCTTTCTTTGATTTCAAGGATGTTGCAACATTCTAAGCGACATTAGTAGATATTGTTTCAGGTGTTGTAACATTAGGCAATCTAGCACCAGTATTGATGTTTCCTTCTCTGTCTGAGGATTTTATTCCCTAATCAAATTTTTTTTCTTCACTAAGACTAATGATTTCTTCTTCCTGTGAATTATTTGCAAAATCACAAAAAGCATCAATTACCACACTAAAAGATTCCACAACTGTTTGTGTCCTCATGTTATAAACTCTATATGATTTGCTATTGTTGAATAACCAAGGAAGATTCCCTAAGTATTTTCAATCACTGAGTATATAACATGCACAACCAAATCTATGAAAATGACCAAGGTTTGAATTTCTTACCTTTTCATATTTCATATAGAGTCATTTTAGTGCTTGATCTCATGTGTACATGGTTAGTGTTGTAACACACCATGTTCAATGCTACCGTCCACAACATCTATCTGAGTTTCTTGGAATTTACATCACACGAGCAATTTCCTAAAGTCTTCCAATTTTTTTTTTCCAACACCATTTTGTTGTGGTGTTTTAGGTATGATATGGAGAACTCAAGAAAATACTATATTTATCACAATAATTTGTAAAAGCACAATTCTCAATTTTTTTTCAATGTTCATTTCTTATTATGATAATTTTGCATGCTTTCTCATTTTTAAGTCTAGCATATAGTCTTTTTAAAACCATTAATGTGTTAGTTTTTTTCTTGATGTAATCAATCCATGTAAATCTTGAAAAGTCATCAACACAAATGAAATCATACTTCTTACCACGTATGTTTTCTAACTCTGTTGGTCCCATAAGATCCATGTGCAAGAGTTCTATGCAACATGTTGTGCCCAAGTGTTGCAACCCTTTATGTGACTTTGTTCTTTGCTTTCCAAGCTGACATGGTCTATGTACACCTAGATTTTTCTTGATGAGTTTTGGCATGCCAATGACTGCATCTATATTAACCAGTTTGTATAAGATTCAAAAATTCCGATGTCCTAGTTTCTAGTGTCAGAGTTTAGTTTTATCTATCTTGGTGTTGTAATAATTCAATTAGTGTTGCAACATATGTCAAATGATTTTCAATTTATCAAAACACATTTATTAGATTAATCAAACTCATGACATGGTTTCTTATTAAATTTCACAAATAAATTATGATCACACTATTGGCTTATGCTTATCAAATTAGCATTAAGCACTTCCACATATAAAATATTTTTAAGTATGGAAAATCCATCCACATTTATTATCTCCAAGGTAACATGACATTTTTCTTAGCTTTGATAGTCCTTTAGCATTTATTTGTCACCTGTCATATGTCTAGAATAGTTACTATCAACATATTAGGATTCAATAATGTTAGCCTTTGAGGATATGTGTGTCACATGACATGTAAGCTCATTTTTTCTAATCCAAATTCTATGATTAGATTTATTTTTTAAAATAATCTTGATCTTGAGAGTGTGTTTCATAAGGTATTGCAATACTCTATATAACATTAAATTAGTTCATATCATTGAGCAAAATCTTTTTGTATTTGAAGCACTATGACATGTAGGGCCAGACCTTTTAGGTTTAGGTTTGTATCTCTGACTAGATCTTCTTGGCTAATCAAGCATTGATTCAAATGAGCCAATCTCTTTTACAAACACAGTTTTAGAATACTTACTTGAGTTTCATAATTTAGCACTTTTTGAGGATGATTCTGCACCTATATATCCTAATCTGACTTAATTTCCATTATAATATCCAGTTGAAAAAATCTCATCCTATTGAGATGTCCCTAAATTCTACTTTCTTATAGACTTCATTGTGTTCTCGAGTTCCATCTTGACTTTACTGAGTTTTCTATTCTTTTCAGTGGCTAGGAGATCAAACTTGATCACATCAGCTTTGAGAGCTTCCTTCTCCTTTATCAAGATAAATTGTTTCTCAAGCTCTTTATTTATTTTTCACATTTCAAGCCATTTCTGAAATATTTCTTGGTATATGTGTTGGATGTTCTCGAAGCTGGGCCTTTCATCATCACTATTTTCATCATAATTTATACCTGCCAAAAAATAAAATTCAGACATATTTCAAAAGAAAAAGCAATTGACTCATATGTATGAGGTGTTGCAATATCGCATACAACATCCACTATGTTTGTATGTTTCTTCTTTTCCTAGATTACTGAGGTGAGTGAAATATGATTGCTATCATGTTTTTTCTTTTCTCTTAGCTACATTCTGATTCTCCATCACTCTAAGTTGTGTTGAGCGATCTGCCCATCTTCTTTAAGGTGTTGGCACACTCAACTTGAATGTGACCATATCATTCACATTATCTGCATTGAATTTGCTTGCTTTTCCTGAAATTAGATGGATTAGAATCATTTTTATTTTTCTGAGAGTAAGGTGTTTTACTAGACCTTGACGATTTCTTTCTCTTGTTTATTTATTTCAGAAAATTTCCAAAGTTCTTGATGAATAAAGCAAGTGAATCGTTCATATCATCACCATTCTGCTAATCTGGTTTATTTTCTAATGCAATGGCTCCAGCTTGAAATGTGACTTCTTGGTTTTTTTTCTATTTTATTCTAATTCAAATTCATTTGAAAGGTTTAGAGTGCCCCCATAAGTTTATCTAACCACAGTGTTGTAACATCCTAAGCTTTCTTATTAGCAGTCACTTTATATGCAAATGTCTCTGGAAATAATCTAAAAACTTTCCCAACAAGTTCGATATCAGTGTATTTTTCATCCAGTATGTGTACTTCATTATCAATATCACATAATTTCACAATAAATCATCTTATTCTCTTGCATTATTATATTTTCAAATTTATTGGCAAGCATCTGAAGTTTGGACATGATTCTCCTAGCAATAGTTCCTTCACATGCAACTTGTAAGATAACCCATGCATCATTAGTAGATTTGCATGCATAGATCAACTTGAATTGATTCTCATCAATTGTATTAAATATGAATTTAGTTTATTTGAATTAAAATTAGGCACTTGATCCTCTGCCATCGACCACTCTATTTCTAGTTCGAGGACAATCACTTTTTCTTCAATTTTTGTTAGATATTCCCATCCCATCATTATTGACTTCTATGCTCGTTCATCAAGTGATTTGATAAATGCCTTCATTTGGCCTTCCAATAAAAATAATTGGATCCATTAACTAATGGGGGATGTAACACTGAACTTCTTTCACAAATTTGTTTCATACCTAAAATAGATAAAAATTAGAATCTCTCTAATTAGTTTTTAGGGACCCACTCTTGATGCCAATTAATAAAATTGATTCCCTAGTTTCAATTAAGTTTAATTTAATCCTTAACAACATCTTGATTATCATTATTTGACTGAAATACACTCCTTGTTAGTGTCATGTCAAAGTATTGTAAGATCAACTTGATTAGTATTGTTAATAGTGTTGCAACATTAAGTTGAATTACACAACAAACATATAAAATAAACACAAGAATTTTAAACATGCTTCAGATATGAATATCCTACTGCATAAGGCCATATCCAAATTTAGTATCAGATTTTACAAAATACGATATATGAAATTAAATCAATTTGAAAATTCCCTCTCAAATTGATGACCATGATTTGAATTCCACTAATTAGTTGTTTCTCCGTGCTCTCTTTAACTTTAATCAACACTACTTGATTCCTTTCAACTATGAAATCTTTCAGATGGCGGATATGGTAATCTTCTAAATACCTTTCACCTTTTTCTCCTAAAGAATGTATAAGAGTGTGCTTGGTTCACACTTTGAATCATCTTGTAGCACTATATAGTTCATCCATTTACTTTCTTTAAGCTAGAGGCTTGAATACATACAACACGTTCAAATCATTTAGAACCCCCACCATATTGGGTATTGATTATTGTATATAAGGATAAATCAAAATTGTTGATTTGTTTTCTTAACTTGAAAATCCTTCAAAATCTTTTCTTTCCTTATCAAACAAAATTAACCATATCTTGAATTTCAGCATGTTTATCTTCAATATGATTTTGCAACATACTTAAAATAAGTATCCCTGAAATTCTTGAATTACGGAAACCTACACAGATTAAATAAAATTAATTTAAATAATTAATTAATTAAATCCTGTACCGTCAGTATTTCAACAACTCTTGCAACACTTGTCTACTATACAAAATAACAGTTTTCATAAAAGTCAATATTTAGGCTTTAACAAATGTATTCCCATCAAAATTAATTTTTACTACTCCAAAAGAATATTATATGTTTGGGCAAAATGATCAATCACATTAATTTATTACATACCTCAATCAATTATAAATTATCAATCGAGTAAAAATAATTGTAAATACCAACTATTAAGAATCACTGCTATACAAATAGACGCATAATTTGGTGAAACTCAGATCAAAATCTTAAAATATTAAGGCATTAACTTTGCTGGTTGAATTAAATCTCAGCAGCAGGAAAAAAACACAAGAACATAGAGCATTAATAAAAGTAACAATCTTTTTAGGCCATGTTTGGATATGTTTTAGGTGATTTGGGGAGATATTTTAGGAAAAAGAATTTGAGAAAAAAAAGCAATATTTAATTTTATTTTGGAGAGATTTTTTTTTCTATAGATGTCTTGTCTTATAAGTTTTTATCTGGTTAGTAGTATTACATCAGTTTATTTTAATGTTAGATGTATTTTTTAATGTAAAAAGAAGATGACATATGTCTACCATAACCTAATAATTGAATATTTTAATGATATTGATATATAGTAGGTATGGTAATGGGGTAGGTTCAAATCCGAATCCGTCCTCTTTGGATGATTTTTACTATTACAAACAGTCCGAGAAAGATTTAGAATTTTTATTTTTAAATCCGCCTTATTTAATTTTTTATTTTTTTAAATTTATTTTTTACCTATGTGATATATTATATTAAAACATATTTTTTTTATAAAGTTTAAATGGTATTATTGTTAAAAATATATTTTTATTAATTGAATTTAATGGGTTTGACCCATCGAGTCCGAAATCAATCTTTAAATTTTAAGATAATTGATCTCGAATTTAACCAATCTTATCCGGTTACCATCCCAGTTTATGAAAAGAAAAAACAAACAAAATTTTATTTTGAACGGAATAAAAAAATGCTTACCCCAAAACATATTCACATGATTCGAAAGACCATGCTAGGCGTAACGACTGCATAGGGTTTCACAAAATAATTCCTCACCACCTACCATCCATCCTCCTCCACCAATGGTGAATTATTCTTCTGTTACTTTTTCGTACAGCCGCCAATAAAACAAAAACATGAAAAGCCAATGAATAAAGTAGGCCTTTTTATTTAATTTCACTTGAGGTATGGAGTGGTGCGTCTTACAGCGGGGCGGTGGAATTAACAAAGGGAGTGAAAACTTGGATTTTTTGATAAAGTTGATCAGTATGTTTTTTAAAAATCTAATTAAATAATGTATAATAACGACAATGAAAAACTAAATCTGAAGTTTGGGTTAATTATGAAAGACTCAATATGATTAATTAATTGAAAAGTTAAACTTTGTGTTGTAATTAGCTATTGGCATCTTCCGTCCTTAAGGGTATCTATTGAAAATTTGATATACAAAAATATATATATTTATTAAAAAAAAAAAACGAATTTGATTTGATGGGATGAATCCAATATGGTACTGTAATGGAGTATATATATATATATGTACATATATATGATTGATGTGAATATCTTCTTGTTTGAAGAACTTGCAAATTGTGCAACCAAAAATGGCAAATGTAGGGAGGAGGGTGCATGGGGATATACAGCTCACTGAAAGCGCGCAATCTAAATATTCTTCACCTTTTTGTAAGTTACTTCTTTTTTTCATTTCTTTACATTTTCGTTAAGGTTATGAAATCCCGTCGCTTGAAACAGCAATTTTACATGAATTTTCCAACATTTTATTCTGCTGTAAGACCATGTCAATCTTATCTTTTGGTAGACTTTCAAGCCAACCAATATCAACTTCAAAAATTTCTATATATATCCTGCTTTTTCAACCGAGTGTGAGAAGATTTATGGATCTTAAGTGCACGAAAATTAATTTCTGTTTAGTACTTTTGTCTTATGCAAGTAAGATTAGTAATTTTTGTTTTGGAGAAATTAAAATTTCATGCATAAAATTGATTGAACATGAGTTATTTTATTTTCCATTACTAATTTCTTCTCACAGAAATTCTTTTTCTTCTAACAAATTGCAAAATTACAATTATCTTTTTGAGAAAAGTAATAACGTGCTTGTTTTATGTCAATGAATAATGAGAACATATAGATCTCTAGGCTTCATAACATGCTACCTATTACATCTTTTTTGCTTGTCAATATATATACCCAAATTAGTTATTGTGTCAAATACACATTTTTTTACCATAGTTTTGTAATTATCATTTTACAACATGGAGTACATACGTCTATAGAAAATACTTGCATATAAAATTTTACTTTTTTGAGCTTGGTGCATAAAAGAGCTTAATGTAATAAATCTTATATTTCAAGTACAACAAACATAAACAACGTGTCTTGATTATGTTTGGATCCTCTATTATATTTTTGTATTGTATTTTATATTACATATTATGTATACATATTTGTGCATATTATTAATTTTAAGTATATATTTAAAAATAATATATACACATATAGATATATCATACAAGATGCAACATAATATTAAAGACCCAAATTAAAATAATATATATATTTTTTATTTTTGTTGGTGGAATAGAGACCTTTATTCCCATGAACTAATGACGTTCCTCGTGCTATTTCACCAATGTGCCAAATATTTTAGTCCTTTCCTCAAAAAGCAAAAGTGTGGAAGAATCTTTACAATAAAAACCTCTGTGTCATTTAAATGTGCGTCAAATGCATAGATAGACAACTTTAAATTTTTTATTTTTTTTTTGCTTTTATTTTTGCTTTTATTTTTTGTTTTTTTGGTTTTTGGTTCCAATAAAGAGATCAATGTTTTCTAATTTTTTAATCATTTTATTGAGGTGGCTGAGAACTTAATATCGACAAGAATAAATAACTTTACTTTGTGTATTTATGTATTTCTTCAATTTAAGAATAGCATACTTATTTTTTGATAGAATATTTAATTCATATAGATTTAAAGAAAACATAGATTACCATAAATTTGTCATCACTAACCATTTTAACGGACTTAGAAAATTATGAAATTTGATCTAAAAAATACTCTATTTATATGAAAAATTATTGAAAAGAGAAAAAAAAAAAAAAAAAAGTAGCCACAATGGATTGTTATTGCTTGGCGGGCATGGATTTGTAGCTCATCTCGGATAACAGATTTTTGTCCGCAAAATTTAACCTAATTCAGACATTGTTTCGATTTTTATGGGTCCAAACTCTCTACTAAAATTCTTAATGTTTCTTCAATCATTTATTACATGAATCATTCTTCATTGTCCGATTAGGGGAAAAATATTTTACTTGGTGCGTACCACTACAAAAAGCTGCAATAAAAGGTGACTGGGCCACTGCTACAGCATTGTTGCCAGTGAATCCAAGCTGGTGTAATGATTCCATAACCCTACAAGATGACACTGTATTGCACATAGCTGCTTTACAGGGACATGCCTCTTTTGTTGCTGGTTTACTAAACATGAATGGAGCGTCTGCTTTGGTAAATAAAACGAACAAAAAGGGGTACACTGCGCTTCTTTTTGCTGCTGCATCTGGAAACGTTGATATTGCTAATCGTTTGATGACGGGACGAACTGATTTACTAACAATTAGTGAAGGGGTTTCACCACTTTACATAGCAGCATTGCTAGGTCATAATGAAATGGCAGATAATTTAATTGGAAGACCGACCGGAGGAGATCAAGTTGCAAGTTCGAGCCGAGGACATGAATTGGCAATTTCGATCAAAGATCTACCTGCAGATTCGGTGGTCGGAGGACATCAAGCTGAAAGTTCGGTGGTCAGAGAACATCAAGCTGCAAGTTCGGTGGTCGGAAAACATCAAGCTGAAAGTTCGGTGGTCGGAAAACATCGAGCTGCAAGTTCGGTGGGAAAAGATCAAGCTGATCTCCTGACAACAGCCATCGACTCAGGACTGTATGGTAATATCACTAACCAGCTTGCCGTGTAAGAAACCTTTATCAAAGTGATATAAATTATAAAATTAAGGTACTTACATTATCTAATTTAAGATGATTCTCTTAAATCCTTCAGGACTAGCTATGAAAATTGTGCAGAAAAACGAAATGTTAGCTGTAGCTCAAGACAGCAATGAAGAGACGCCAATGGGAGTGCTTGCACGGAACCCATTAGCATTTTGTGGCAGCAGCGGAAAAGGTTTTAAAAAAAGCTAGCTTTTTTGACATGATTTATTTTTCTTGTTTTTGTCTGCACGAAACTCTAAAGTTCATGTCAGAATCAAGGTTTAAAAAAAAAAAGAAGAAAAATGCTTTTAGCTTTAGTAGAAAACTTAAGTTCCTTCAGGAAATATCATGTTTTCTTTTATACCAGAACTACCTCACACGAAGAAGAAGAAGACCCACAATACCCCTGCGCCATGTGATGATGCATATACATTGCTTGGCCGTCTCTTGGATCTCCTGGTACACCGCTACAAAGACAATGAAAATGGACAAGTTGTTGGAATCATTTCAAAATTGTTATTTGTAGCAGCAGAATCAGGAAATGAAGAGTTCTTGATAAAGCTAATTGATCGGTACCCTGACATTCTATATCACGTGAACAACTTGAAACGAAGCATATTTCATATTGCAGTTTTGAATCGCCACGTGCAAATCTTCAATTTGATATATGAGTTAGGTAATACCAAGGATCTGATAGCAACATTCATTGATAAAGATGGAAACAACCTGCTGCACTTAGCCGCCATGTTAGCACCTCAAAATCAACTTAATGGTATTCATGGGGCAGCTCTTCAGATGCAGCGAGAAGTATTATGGTACAAGGTACTAATTACACGTTGATCTTTCCTTATTTTTGGACGTTTGTTTATGGTATATATATATGTGTGTGTGTGTGTGTGTGTGTGTGTGTGTATTTGAACTTTCTTTTATCTCTTTTTTATTTATTAGCACTTTTCATTGCTGGAACCTATTGACATTTCATGCAAATTGTCAGGAAGTAGAAAAGATTGTTCCACCCTCGTACAGAAACAAGAAGAACTCAGCCAACCAAACACCCTATGAATTATTCTTAGCGAAGCATGAAAACTTGATGAGAAAAGGAGAAAAACAGATGAAGCAAATCGCAAACTCATGCATGCTCGTCGCGATACTCATTGTCACTGTGATGTTCACCAGCACCTTCACCGTGCCCGGAGGCTACAACAACAGCACTGGGGCTCCAGTTCTACAAAATAATAAGCTATTCATGGTTTTACCCATATCTGAGGCAGTAGCAACTTTGTCCTCTTTTGCTTCGATGTTGATGTTCCTGTCAATCCTCACATCTCGTTACTCAGCTGACGACTTTCAGAAGTCGCTGCCCATCTGGCTGGTGATTGGTGTAATAACGCTTTTCGTTTCAATTGTGGCGATGATGGTCGCGTTCTGCACCTGTCTTTTGTTCTACCATGGATTGGCAGCCATAACTATTCTTCTGATTTTGTTTGCTAGTGTGCCTATCATGTTTATAATCTTGAATTATCCTCTTCTGGTTGCTATAGTACGTTGTACATATAGTTCCAGATGGTTATTTCGGTCCAACAAGCGATTATTCTCTTAGAAATTTGTTGGAACCTATATTGCTGGATGGTTATTTTGGTCCAATAATCGATTGTTATCTTAGAAATTTATTGGAACCTATATTATTGTATGGATATTTCGGTCCAACAATCGTTTGTTCTTCTAGAAATTTGTTAGAATGTTTATTTTTATATTTGTGATTTTTTTAAAAATTAATAGCATCAACTTGTTCACTTTTTTCATTATATCCTGAAATAATAATCACGTTTATTTAAGTTTCAACTAAAGAGATCTTTTCCATGACATTTAAGATAGCAATTGTGCAAAGATGATCATCTAGATCTTGGGGAAAGGTGGTTGTATTACCCATTCAACTACGTGCATCTACTATTATAAAAGTGTGAATGTTTTTTCTAATTTTGATCCCACGAAAATACCATTTTGATATTAATAGTTTTAATGATAGTTATGTAATTTAAAAATAACATAATTTTAGAATAAATAATATTTTTTTTAATTGATCAATAAAATTATAGATAATTACAAGAAAAATCATCAAAACTTCAAGTTAAACTCTACTTTTGTTTGTTTGATATTCCGAAAACACGTGTGAAAATTATATATATAAATACTTTACCTTTCGTTTTCTCTTTTGTTCATTTATGTATTCATATTTCGATTCAATTATTTTGTTAAATAATTTTTTTAAAAAATAAAAAAACTAAATAGTTCAAATTTAAATAATGAAATTTAATTTTATTTTGAATTAATCTAGGAAGGTTACTTTGGTACACACTGTGTTGCACAACAAGATCTATGCCTTGCCAAAAGTTTGGGTTGTGGGTTGTGGTGGAGGACGGTGGTGGAGAATTTCTAGAAAGAAGATTGAATATATATGTAAAATACAATTTTGCTATATTTATGTTTTTGTATTACTATACTTTTTTCTTTATCATCAGTCTACTTGGAGGTTTTTTTCCAAATCATTTTTTATCTTAGTTAATTTGTGTCGACATTGGACAAATCTACTAGAAAATAAAAAAATTCCCAAATTTTGTTGCTCATGTGGCCGCTACATGCCCAACTCTGGCAAAATTAATAAATTTTGGTGAAATTTTGACTAAATTCAATCCTTTTTAATAGTTATAGGATTAAATTAAAATTTTAAATTTGATCAGGACTATTTTTGACCCAACCCCTTAGTTAGAGGACCAATTTTACAATTTTGCCTAAACTAAATATAACTCAAAATATCTAGCTTAATTAAATTCATTAAAATTAATGTGAAAATAATATTTATTAGTTTATATCAGTTGAAAAACGCATTCCATTGTTGCATTAATAATTTTAGTTATTCCACTTTTTGAAAAACAAAATAGAATAGAGTAAAACCTATATATTAAAGTGCATTCATAACTAAAATTGAATATTTTTCAAATTATGAGATTGAATTTGCAAGACCTCCTCAACTATGAGACTTAAAGTATATTTTCATGTGTTTGAGATATACGAAAATGATTATGTTAGTTAATGATATATTTGATTAACATATACTTTTTTAAACCACTCACATCTGAATTTTATATTATCTTTATCAATTTACTAATATCTTCTAAAAACATGTGGGAAAATTATATTTATAAGTATTTTACCTTTTGTTTTATCTTTTGTCTATTTTTATTCTATGAATTTGTTAAAAAATAAAAAAAAAATAGTTCAAAATTAAATAACAAAACCTAATTGTAATTTGAATTTATTATTTTTAGTTTGGCAAGTTAAAATTAAGAAAAAAAGTGTAAAATTAATTAATAAATATAAAATAAGATATAACAACTATTAATAAAAATTAAAAAAATCAAAATTCAAAATTATATACGATTCAATAAATTAAAATAAAATAAAATAAAATCGAATACCAATTTTGTATGAAATTATACCTCACTATAACTAATTTAACTAGATTCTATAAAATTAATATGAAAATAACATCTATTTTTTATATTAATTCAAAGACTATCATTATAATATTTTGTTATTACACTTTTTGAAAAAAAAAATGAATACAACAAAACTTAGAGTGTATTCATGACTAAAATTTAATTTTTTCTTAACCATAAGATTATATGAAAATAATTACATTAATTTATGGAGTATTTGATTCTTTTAATATTTACTTTCTCAAGCCAACCATATCTAATTTTTATATTATATTAATCAATTATAAGACTATATTCCAAAAGTGATATTATCCCTTATATTTCATATATTTTATGCACAAAATTTAAAGTTTGTTTTAATTATTTAACTTATCTTTTGTTATTGCAATCATAGTAGCCCAATTGCAATTGCACATGATATTTGATTTACTAAATTTTTTTGACTTTGGGAATTTATACTAAATTACTATTGGAGTCATTTCATGAAAAAAAAAATAGATCTTTTGGGTTAATTTAATAAATTTTATTTATGCTATTGTATTGTTAGTTCAATCATTATAGTTTTTATTGACTTTTTTTTTTACTTTTCTTCCATTTTTTTTTCTTTGGATACAAAAATATATTTGTCACTTGTATTTTTTGAAAATAGTATTTCTCCCCAGATTACTAAATTATTTATTATCCTATTTAGATAATTTTATACCTTATACTATCACTAATTACAATACAATAATATAAATAAGATATTTATAGTTAAAAATATCTCTCATTAACCACAATAAAATAATATTGATAATATATCTACAATTGATAAAATATCTTCCAAAATACATCATATCATTTGTCTCACCAAAAAAATACATTTTTATTGTATATACGTTGTCCAAATTCACTTTTCAGAATACATTATTTCAAAACACTATAATATTTTTTTTTTAATAGAATCAAACATATCAAAAATAAGTTGTATGAACCTTTATGTTGTATCACCACATTTCAACATAAAAAATTTAAAAAATATATATTACATTAAATAGAAAATACTTTTATATTATATTTACTTGTGCATTTCTTGATCATTTTATATATTGTTCCACTGAGCCAATTATAAAATTATGGGTGAAATGAAATTAACAATAAAATTTTTAAGATAATCTAATAGAGATAAAATTTTATTATGCCTATATATTATTACAATATTATAAGGCTATACATAGCATATTTTCAGTTTAATTTCTTCTTTATTTTCATTTCTTAAGAAATCTAATTATATTTTGAATTTATTATTTTTAGTTTGGTAAGTTAAAACTAAGAAAAAAAAAGTAAAAATCTAATTAATATATAAAACTAGATAATTTTTTTTATAAAAATTGTAAAAATTAAATTCAAGATTTGGTAGAGTTCGATAAATTGGAATAAAAAAATTAAAATCAAACTGAATATTAAATTTTTATAAAAAAAAATAAATATCAAATTGATTTTTTTTATCGGCATAGGCATACCAAATTTTTAAATTTGATTTGCTAATTTTTTTTAATCTCTAAGTAACAGGTATTGCATACAAATTATGAGTTGAAAGAGAGCTCATGATTTTTCTGCATTGTTAACTGCAAAAAAAATAAAAATTGTAATCCTTTATTTTATATTCTTTTAAATTACTTAATTTTTTCATATTAATTTTCATTCATCTTCTTTTTCTAGAGTTATTATATACTTTTAATTAATAAATTACAATAAATATAATTATAAAAATTAAAAGTATCATCATTTATATACACTAACTACATAATTTCGCACTTATTGATATTCATCTATATGCCAATACTAAAAAATAAAACGCAATCAACCATCAAACAAGATTTTAGATTTGCTCATTGAAGTAATGATATTGCTAGCTCTATATGCACTTTTAATGTCAAATATCTGATGGAACTGTTTGAAATCTATCATGGAGTCAACAAGGGTATGTAATATGCACAACAAATGTGAACAGTTTTTAGGGATATACAATAATGTCTAATGATTTCAAAAGAGAATCAGAAATTTCAATTGAATATAATTTGCTAAAATTTTAAAAAGTCTGAACCTTTTTCTAGGAGAGCATGGAAAAAAAAATATTAGTTCATATGGTCTTCCAAATATTCTTATTGATATAGATAACATGGATAATAATTTTTTAAGAAACATACACGATAAATGTAAAAAGAAATATCTCAAGAAGATTATAAAATATAACTGAAGTTGAATCCTGAACAACATAATGATTTTCTAATGATTTTAGATTACATACAAAAGGTAGGAGTTTTTTAATTGATGGGCCATGTGGAGTACGAAAAAATATTTTATACCATGTACTGTTAGCTTATTTTAGATCCAAAAATCAAAAGACACTTATAACCGTAAAAAGCTGGAGTTGATTTCGCAATAATGACAGGGGTAGAAGAATACGATCTCGTTTCAAAATACTAATAGATGCAATAGAATCAAGTCGGTGTACTATATTCAAGCAAAATAAGGCTGCAGAGCTTTTACATCAAGTGCAACTATTTGTATGTGATGAAGTACTAATAACAAAATGATAGCTATTAAGAATATTGATAAATTTAAAGATGTAATGGAAAATGATGATAATTTTGGTGAAAAAATGGTAGTTGTTTGTGTAGATTTTAGACAAGTATTAATAGTTGTTCCTATGACAACAATCTATCAAATTATTTCTGCAAGTTTGGTGAAATAATATATTTGTGGCCTAATATTAAAAAAAAAATTATTTTATCAAGGAACATGAGTCGAGTAATAATCCAAACTTTAGTGAGTTTTTACTTAAAGTTGGAAAATGTAAGAAACCAAGTGATAATAAAGGTAATATCAAAATTCTAAAAGAGATAATTATTAAATATGATAATGAAGAAAATTTAATATTACGACTTATTAAGTCTATTTTCCCAACTTTAAATATAATGCACATTCAACTCATTACATGAATGTGAACCCATAAAATGGATTAAGTAATGGTACAAGAATTATATGCATGACTTTAGAAATAACGTAATTGATTCAAAAATTGTGTTTGCACAATATAATAGAAAACTTATTTTTATACCTAAGGTGTCACTTTCGTCAAATGAAAATGAAGGTTATCCATTTCAATTTAGACGCAAAAAAATAAATATAAAATTTTATTTTGTAATGGCAAGCAAAGTTCAAGGACAAACAATTTCAAATATTGGTGTCTATTAGCCTCATTCAATGTTTTTTTAATGTCAATTATATATTGTCTTTCCAAAGGAACTTTAATATCTATAACCAATAATTAATTAAACAAGACACCACAAATGTAAAAAGAAACATAGACTAAAAATATTGTGTATAAATAAGTTTTGAGTGTAGGTACAAATATTTTTTTCTTAAGTAATACATTATATATTATTAGTAGTAACTAAAATTTTACTTTTATTATGGAGAAACAATATTGAAGCATGATTCACTATGGCACAAAAATTTGATATATAACAATCATGTAATGTTAAGAAAATTTTAGCATACAAGTAATTAAAGAAAAAATAACTTGATTACTTATAATGATCATAATCAATTAAAGTAGTTTAATAATATTATATATAGGTCGTATGTGAATAATATGTAAAAACTGATAAATAATTTTGTACATACTTAAATATTAGAATGTATTTTACTTAATTTTTAATCTTAGACCTAATTCTTTCACTTAGTTCCACATATATTTATCATTAAAGAAGAAATATAACTAAATTATAGTTTTATTTATATTTGTAAAATAAATATTTTTTAAATATTAATTATTTATCTTACTTAACATTTAATTTTTTTTAATTTTTTAGAGAACAAGTATCGCCTACAAAATATGAACTAGAAGAAAGACTCTTACTTTGTTGTAATATTATATCGATCAATAATTAATTTATGAAATATTTTAAAATATTTTATTTTTTATTAATTGTATTTTAATTTATGAAGTATCATATAATACATTAATTTTACTCAAATATATTATTAAATAATATAATTAATATACTAGAATTATATAAACCACATGCAATGCATGTATTACTTATTAGTATAAGAAGTTTAAATTTGGCTCAAATTCAACTGATTTTTGTTATGATGCCAAATGATTTTGGATTTTAAGAAATCGAATCACTCCATTTCATTTGTATTACTTATTTTTGGATCATGAATGTATTAATCATATTCAACTTTCGTCTTATTAATTAATAATGTATATCCAATTAAAATCTTTTTTTTTTTTAATTCTATCAAGAATTCAAGATGCTAAAGATTAATTCTTATAATGGTATTAAATTTAAGGGCAAAAAACTATAATATTAAAACAGAAAAATATCCAGAGATGAGACAAAATGGACGGACATCATAGCGCCTGCAAATTTGCCTGGTGGTACGGCCTTCCACTTTTGTGTGGGAGGTCAGAAATTTCATCACAGTGTGCGTGAGTGGACGTTGGCATTAGTTTAAAAATATATATATATATATATATATATATATATATCACTTTTAATTCTTTGGAGAAACAAGTCGATATTTTACCATGTGCGCTGAAAGTCCCCAGGGTTCCTATTATACTCCTATTTAATGCTACTGCTCTATTTTAAGTGTTTGGAAACCGAAAAGTAGAACTCTAATTGGGCAGGTAGAGAGAATATAAAATTGCACTTTTAGGCTTTGACAGACGTGTTAGTAGAAAGGCTTTCTATTCATGTTTAAATTCAGCCAACCCAGCCCAATATTGTAATATTGTAACACATGAAGGGAAGAAGAAGGCCTTCAGTTATTTAAGGTTTAATTTTAACCAAGCCAGGTCCTTTGGGCCTCCACTCCATGTGTTAGGGTTGGCATTTGCCTTTACTGAAGAACGTTTTCAGCATGTACATTAAATCATACCACCTAAAACTACAAACAAATAAAATAAAATATTATTGACAAAAAAATTAAGTAATAATATTAAAATTATCATCAATAATATGTATTAAGTGACAGTAAATTTTTTTATCACTAATTATTTATATTTGCTGCTGATATTTTTTATTTTGTGATAATTGTATCAAGTAGTGTTTTAAACTTGTAACTGACAACTAGTGACAAGAAAAATTGTTAAATGGAATTTGTGATAAGATCTTTATTATCACTGTACGTGTATAACTAATTATTTATAGTAATAATTTAAATATGATTTTTATCACCAGTAAAAGTTATTATTATGAAAAACAGAATTTTCTGTCATTTAATTTATATAATTAGTAACAAGTTCATTTTGTCAATTTTTTTTCTCTTATACTGCAATTAATCAAAATTTTATGCTACTTTATTTTGGAAAAACAATGAATCAAGTCATTCATTTCAGTAAGATATCAAATGTTAACTAAATGCAACTAATGATTTCAAATCAAAGTATCATAAAAAGTTACAATCTAAGTAAATAAAAACATATATAGGATGATTCTTTCACCACATATCCTAATTAATCTGGCCAAACAAATAATATCAACCAATACAAAGAGAAATCACCAAATATATTTCAAACAAATACTCGCACACCGGAAATAACATTAGGCATACACTTGATACAAAAATCTCCTGCCTAACTTCTCGTTTAACTATTTTCTTGAAATTAAAGTTGATGCATTAATATGAAATAAAGTTGATGCATTAATATTCCATCATCCTAATAAGTTCCCTATGATGCTCAGGAGTGCCTACTGCTTAAAATTTCATAATTATCCTAATAGGTTTCTATTGAAAAATAGATCGAGCTGACCCTTTATCCAATTGGTAAACATATTTGAATGAGTTGAATGTTATCTCTACAATTTGAATGAGATTGAATTTTTTAGTTGAATTAAAATTTATCCTTAAGTAGGAATATTTATTTTTTATCCCTTCTCCCAAAGGAAGACTCTCTCCATATCTATCTCCATCCTAAAATTTCTCTCTATGTCTTTCTTGGATCATCACCATAGACTCCAAGGATCCTTGGAGGTGTGTAATTGAGTGGATAACTCTTAGTTATCCACCACCAATAAAAAATTCATGTTCGTGATTAATTCGAGTATGTAGCCTTGAACTTGTGATTCGATTCAAATGGGCTTATAGACAAGTTTGATCTAGGATATATGAAACAACAATCTGTTGTGTATATGTATATTCGATTCACTTTTATATATGAATATTGATTCATATTTTTGCATATTTTTTTATAGCGGTATCAAAGCCAATATAGCTCATTCTCGCCGTTTGATTGAATTTACGGATGTTGTTATGCTTTAAAAAAATATTTTTAAAAGCATAAAATTTTTTTACGAATTTTTCACCATACATAGATCACATGATTAAAATTTGATGAAAAATGATTGAGCAATTTGAGAGAAAAGTCAAATTCTAGTTTGAGACCTGTTTTCTTTTGGCTAAAAAGTAAAACCTATTTTTGATGTATTTGTTGCGAATATTTTATACTATATTGTAGAGCATGAAAAGAGATTAGAAACGATATAAAATTCATAAAAAATGGACTTAAAATGAGTGAGATATGAATTTTTAAAATTTTGACTGAAAATTATTTTCTCTCACCGAAAAAATGAATTGACCGAAATTGGTCGGTGTCGAAGAAGACTGATGTGCATACCATGACTTGGTGCATAGTTGGTGGCATGGGTGCAACTAGTTGGCGCATATATGGTGCTTAGGTGACGTGCAAATATTCACATGGCACCTCCGGCTAATGTGGCATACGGCCACATGGCGAATAGTTGGAGCAAACATTGCACCCGTGTTGCTTCCAACATCTAAGACAGGCTTGACTACTCATTTACTTTAATCACATGGTGCCTCATCTGATGTAGCATATGACTACATGGCACTAAGTTGGCGTGCACGTGGCGCCCTGTGGCTTCCAACATCTAAGATAGGCTTAACTACCCATTTACTTTATGGCCTATGCGTGCACATATTCACATGGCACCTCCAGTTGATGTGTCGTATGACCATGTGGCGTACAATTTGAGCGCACATGACGCCCATGTGGCTTCCAACATCCTAGGCAGGTTTGATTGCCCATTTACTTTATTCACATGGCGCCCTAGTTGATGTGGCGCACAGCCACGTAGAGCACAATTGGCACACATGTGGCTTCCAACATCTAAGGCAGGCTTGACTTTCCATTTACGTTGTGTTAAAAAAGAAATATAAAGGAAATGTGCTATCCATTTACGTTATGTTAAAAAAGAAATGTTAAAAAAGAAATATAAAGGAAGTGTGCTATCCATTTACTTTATGTTAAAAAAAGGAGCACAATTGGCACACACATGGCTTCCAACATCTAAGACAGGCTTGACTATCCATTTGCATTATGTTAAAAAAGAAATATAAAGGAAGTATGTTATTCATTTATAGTTCAACTGACAGAATAATTGACTTGGATTTCCTTCCAGCGGCAAGATGGGGGTTCGAATTTTGGTGGGAACCTGCGGATATATTTCAGTATGGAGCAATCACTGTGCTGTCAGTGGGACTCTACGACTGAGATGTCTCGAGCGATCACTGTGGGTTGGGCTCTTTGTACGCAAAAGTGTACAGTTTTTGTTGGAAACTTGGGTGTTGGTTGAAGCATATCCCGCGATTTACCCCTTCTAAGTGTTAGGGACAGGTGTTTAGTAGGTACAGAATTAGTTTGACGAAGCCGAGAATCTGGATTATCAAAAAAAAAAAAAAAAAAGAGCACAATTGGCGCACACGTGGCTTCCAACATCTAAGGCAGGCTTGACTATCCATTTAAGTTCTGTTAAAAAAGAAATATAAAGGAAGTGTGCTATCCATTTACGTTATGTTAAAAAAGAAATATAAAGGAAGTGTGCTATCCATTTAGGTTATATTAAAAAAATAAACATAAAGGAAGTGTGCATCAGCCAAGATTTGAACCCAAGTGTACGATATGGACTTAGCACTACTCTCCCACTAGGCCACCTATGAACAACACTATATCAATGGCTGGCAAATATTTTTGACTCAGTTTTGTTTGTGCATACTTCTAAGATGTCCAACATCACCAATGAGTGGCTGATTTTGGTACTATTTTTTATGATTTAATTTATTTTTGACCCTTTAGAAAATATGATTTAGAATTTATTGAATTAATTATAATAAAAATTAATTAAAAATATTTTTTACGCATTACAATGCATGCATAAATATTTTTATGAGTTAAGACTTTTCATGCCAAAATATTTTTTTGCGCATTAGGGTGCATGCAAAAATATTTTTTGCACATTAGGATGCATGTAAAAAATACTTTTAGCATTAGGATGCATGTAAAAAATACTTTTATATAATTAATGTGTTCTATAAGAGTTGCATGCTTTGTTAATTGTATTTTTTATGTGATTATTTTATGATATAATTTAAATTGAGTTAATGCAATTTGAGTTATTATATATTATGAATGAATTGATATTGACATTTGGGTGCTCATGTAAAATAAGCGTTAATTATTTTTATATTATTCCATATTTTTGTGGAAGATAATTTATGGTGATGGTGATAATTCGGTATTTCTATTTTTTTATTTTCAAGTAGATTGATATAGTAGATTTTGAATTAATGTAATATTTTTTTATTATTTTTAAGATATGCATTTATTGGGCCATTATTGGGAGGCCATGTATCATTAATTTTGTGGGAGTACTTTTTGTTTGACCACAATGGGCTAAAATTATCTCAACATTATGCCCCAAATGTCAATGTGGCCTATATGGGGTTAAAGTGTATTATTCATATTACATAATTGCATGCATGATATATGTGGATAAATTCTTATTTTATTCATGAGCAGTGAATTTTTTATTATGCATTTAACTCAGTGGGAGATGATTACTAATTTGAGTTGCGATATTTTTTAATTTTGCTAAGTATAACGAAATAATAAAGTATTTACTTAGATCTAGTACCTACTTTTTTATGCAATTAGTTTAGAAGTCTTAGATCAATTCATCAAATTTCTATTTTTAAGCCAATTGAGCATGAAAGTCGACAAATTGCGATTTACATACTGACAATATGGTAGTGGACTAAGAGTAAAGTTTGTGCTTTAATTAGTTTAAGCCTAAAAAAAAGAAAAAAATAATTTTAAGTTGCATAATTGCAACTTAGGTGCTAACAATATACTAGTGGATCAATAATTAAGTTTATACTTTAATTTGTTTAAGGTGCTAACACAAGGTTTAACAAAAGAGTTTGAACTCTAATTTCTCATATGAGCTTTCTCACAATTATAAAGTTCTACTTGTCCAAAGGTCTCTTTTTTTAATTGACTTATAAATCTCCATAATAAATTTTTGATAATAATCGCCTAACTTGAGACTGTTTGTTGAGAGTCGAAAAATGTACAAGTAGTTGAATTTGTCGCTCATGCTACCAGCATAAACCAACTAAGGTGAATAATGGAACAAGCAAAGTGTAGCTTGATGAGAGCAAAAGTTAAAATTAGAACCATAAATTGATCAAATAGAGTGACAAAACGTGTCACCTTAGTGATGGAGGCAACTAAGCACCAACAAATGTCAAGTTTAATGATGAGATTGGTCATCACTTCGCTCGTAATTGTACTGAGATGAAGTTTGTCTTAATTCTCTCCTTCTATGGATAGTAGAAGTTGGTGAAATATAGTATGAGATTAGAGATTAAGCAGACTATTATCGAGTGTTATGCAGTCATGTTTGTTTAAATAACGCACAAGATGAGGCATTATGAGTACGAAATGCTACTTCAAGCTCAACAATTAGTGTGAGCTATTCTTTTGGAGATGTGCAAAAGACACCTGATTCGATATAGTTCAATTTGAATTGATGCACTTACTAGATATTGATTAAGTGAGTAGATTTGTCCATCTTTCATGTAAGAGACATTTATGATATAAGTCATTTTTCATTGTGATGTGATTGACTTAAGATAGTATTTATTGTACTTCTTCCATGGATATTAATTTTTTAAAATCATATCATGCCATGCGAAGTTAGCATGATGACTGTATTAGCTGAAGGAGGCTTTGTTGGCCTATTTGCTAAGGTCAATCTCCCTCTACACAATTTTTTCTAGTGGGAAAAACCTACTGAAAAAAAGAAAGAGGGCTACTTATCCTCTAGAACTAGTCCACTAAGATGTGTGCAGACTTATAAGTGTGAGGTACTGCATGGTATATTCTATTTTCCTTTTTTTTCTATTTGCGCAATAAATTAGTACAATCCCATTCTCACCAATTAGAAGTGCCAAGTTATTTAGACTGGTTCTTAACAGAGGTAGAGAATCATAGAGAGTATGAACAATGAGGTTCAATGCATAAAAAGAAATGAGAATAAAATGTCTAATTAGCTTGGACACATGTGTGAGAAAAATAGAGTTGCAATTTAAAGAATGATTCTAAATATTTCGCAACTAAATGAGCTTGCGAAGTGCAGTGAATCAAACACTTCAAAATGACTTGATTTATGATAGTTCAAATTGATAAGTATCTCAATTGGTGTGATGCAATCTTGATTGCGGCCGACATAATGAAAAATATACCTCTAAGTGAATTCTCCAACCTTCTATGAGTTATGACGTAACATTAAGCCCAAATTAGTAGGTTTATGCCTATTTAAGTTCAAAAAGTTGTGTTCTCTAAAGTGATGAACACCTTGATGGAGAAATTACAGAAATTATGTTGCACCATATAGATTTCCTCAAGAAGGATTTACGAGCATATGAAGTCAAATATAATCTTGAACTATATGAGTTGTAAGATTCTTGAGGAGACATTCATTTTTCTAGTGAGAATGATATATTTTAAACTCATACAGCAATCGTTGGGATAGTGGAAAAAACTCAAAGTTGGTGAGACACTTGAAAATGACTTTCATACTCTACAAATAAGGAGTGAACATGAGTTGTTCCCCATCATTTATGAAAGATTGAGTGGGTATCCCAAACTATTTTTGCGGATGTTGGTGAGTCAACTTAAACTTTTGACTTCACTTGATGTTGTAAGGGAATAACTGCTATGAAGAAAAGAAGAGCCTACTGACTAAGAACAAAGTCTAAGAGTTGGTTGATCTTTCATCTAGGTGCAAGACCATTAGAAACATATGGTTTTCAGAGATCAAGTGCAAAGTAGATGGGTTGATTAATGTAGGTATAGCTTGACTAAGGGTAAAATGTTTATGCCTAATAGAATAACATAATTTTTTTGAGATGTTCTACCAAAGTGGTGAGATCGCCTCAATTTGCAAATATGCTATTTGTTATTGCGACTTTTGTTAGGTTTGTCCTAGATGATTAAGGCTGACATATAAGAATGAGGAATAGATGAGGAGATCTATGTGGATCTCCTAATGAGTTCAAGAAGTAGGGCAAGAGTACAAAGCTTATTAGCCAAAAGGCTCCATTTGTAACTTGAATTATCATCCAAATAGTGGTGCTATTGATTTTGTCGAGCTATCACTCCGATAAGCTTATGATGGTCGAGTAAGATCATTGAATATACATCAACATAAGAGAATTTAGGTCTCACTATATATGGCAATAATATAATGGGTAGAATGGATATAGAGGTGTCGCCACTTAGTAGTAGGTGTTATTTACATTTGGAATAGACTTAGGTAAAGTGAATATATACTTGGTGTTGTAATACCGAGATTTCGTGTGCATCTCACAAGTCCTATTGACACTTTATGATCAAAGATTATATTCGTAATTAAATTGAAATGCATTAAGATAGAAGAAGAAAAAAAAATGCTAAGTAGTATAATACAAGCTCTGTAGAAAGTTTGATGTGCACTGTGTGTGCCCTCGACTAGTATTATGCTTAGCAATTAGATTATTGGTGAGTGAATATTAAAGTGATCCCTATACAAATATTGTGATGTTGTAGGTGGATACTTAGATATCTTAATAGAATAGTATGAGATTTGTGCACACATTTATGAGGTTGTTGTTAATTTTGTGATAATACAATCATTTTGTGTATGCTTTGGGCACTAAATATTGCTAGAGGACTAAGTATACTTATTCTAGTCTTTAAGAGAATAAGTATTGCTAGAGGACTAAGTATATTTAAGAGAATATTGCTCATAATTAAATTGTTCTCAAGCATATTTCTATGAGTGGTGTGATTAGTTATCCATTTTACTGAGCTTTTATATGTAAATATGCTCCACAGGCATTGAGTAGCACGTAGCATTTGACTCTTATGGCTTGTGAGACGATTAATGAGATATATTTGTATTATCATTATATGGTGGTTGGTACTCGATTGTGAGTTGTCACGAGACTTTGGTTAGCCCTCTCATATGGGTAATCGCTCTGGTACTATGAAAGTGACCAGGATGAGACTTAAATGATTATGTCGCATAACTGAGGTTTGCGAATGGTTACCTTTGCACTTGGAGTAGTGAGAAAGTTTAATATGTATAACTAAGAGTCGCCTTACCTAGGAGGCTAAGATGAGATTAGAGTTAATCGATTATGAAGTATGCCCGAACTTCATAATAAGCCTGTTCGTAGTTGAATGTGCGAACTCCTAGAAGGTATTTTAGAGAGTGACTTCTAGTGGTGCGCAGGTCAGGCGCTTAGAGAGCGACTGGACTAGGTTCATATGATGTTTAGAGTGTGAAAATGCCCAAATTGAGTGGGAACTCCATCATAGTATGAATTCATACTACATGTGTTTTGAGACGACCTCTTAAGGGAAAGTGATTGAATGAGTCTCTGCTTCATCACTATATGAGCTAATATTATTTTTTGTACCCTTTGGGACTCTGGACCATGTTATGAAATGTAAGTTTGATGATGCTACTTTAGCATGTATTCAAGGTCAATTGTCGGAGCATGTTTAGAAAAGATGTCAAGACCAAACTTATTGGCATAAGAGGCTGATGAAGAACTAAGCTGGTAATGCATTTATGTTCTATGTTTCACAGCTTGGGTGAATATGTCAAAATATATTTGACTAGTCATGAAGATAGATACATATTTGATGAGTCAAGCATGCGCTACTTATTTTATTGAGGAATCTAGAAATGCTTGATTGGGTGCGACCACTGCGTTTGGGGTATATAGTGAGTTATTGAGTTGTAGGGTTGTGTAGTTTGGTGATGACTTAATACAACTCTACTCACTTGTCCTTTCTCGCTTGGTCACACATCTCATTTCCAATATGAAGGGAATGACGTGAGATTGAGAGATTGTACGATGATGAGATTCGAGAAGGTCGAGCTAAATATGTGTAAGTGAGAGATGTTAAAAATTGAATCGGGTTTAGAACCCTTGACCCAATTGGCATCCATATTTGAGTTGGATGTTATCTTCATAATTTGGATAAGATTAAGTTTCCTAGTTGGATTGACATTCTTTTTTAAGTAGGAATACATATTTTTTATCCCTATCCAAAAAGGAGCGTGTGAGTGAATCATATTCTTCAAAAAAAAAAAAGACTATTTCAATATCCCCTCTCTCCTAAAATTTCTCTCTATATCTTTCTTGGAGCATCTCCATAAACTCCAAGGGTTTGAGATGTATAATTGAGTGGATAACTTTAGTAGTTATCTACCACCAATGAGAAAGACATGTTCGTGGTTGATTTGAGTATGGACCCTTGAAGACATGCTCGTGGTTCGATTCAATTGGGCATGTAGACGAGCTTAATCCGAGATTCGTAATCCGCTACGTATAGATATACTCGATTTATTTTTATATATGATTCATATTTTTGCGTATTTGCTTACAATTTTCTTTCCTATCATGTTAATTTTTACTCTAATAATTATCTCTGAAGTCTAAAAGAAATAATATGTTGATTTTCATGCTCAATTTTTTTGTTCATTTTGAATTTTCTTGTGGTTTGCAATACAAAGTTAAAGGTTGAGTTTCTAACCCTATCTTTTTCTTTTTTCTTCTTCCCTCTTTTAAAGGAACTAGTAAGAAGCACGTGCGTTGCACATAATTCATATAAGTTTACTAAAATAATTATATTATTTAACAATTAAAATGTTAGAATATTTTTCTATAAATAAAGAAATATTAATTAAATACTTAATTAATTAAAAATAAAAATATTTCAATGTACTTCGAAATATTTTGTTTTCTGTAAGTATAAATCAATATGAATGATTAAACAAAAATATTTAAAGAACAAAACCCAACGAGAATTTAAAAATATATAATATAACTAAATAAATTCTTACATAAATTTATGATTATAATTGTCATCTTTTTGTTTGATTTTGATGGATGGAGAAGTCTTCTTCTTATTTGATTTCACAAATTTTCTTTGCATTAGATACATTTGTCAAAATCAAGTATAATACCATAATATTCTTCATAATTACTAATTAATTCAAAAAATATATAAAGGCTAATCTTATCCATTTGTTTACTTACTCCTCTTGCTCAATTCATTTTCTCTCTCTCATTTTTTCCAATAAAGAACAAAAAACAAAGTATAGAAGATCTATACAAAAAATTACCGTTTCATTTCTTTTTTCATTCTATTGGCAACCACATAAATATTTTTATCATAAAACTTGAAATTAGTGTTATTTGAGTCCACCTTTCCTAAGGTTTAAATTAACAAATGGTTTAAAAAATACCTGAGTAATGTCAAATCAAAACACGCGATATGAAGTTTTTTCTATTTTTTTGGCAATGGCTTATATATATTTAGATTCTATCCGATTTTAATTCTTGTTTCAATCTTTTATATTATATTTTTTGTTTTGTTAATTAAAATCATTGTGCTACCTGAATTTTGCATAAATATCACACTGATGCTTAGATTTTCACATTTTTTAAGGGTGTCAATTTTAAAAGGGCCCGACTTTTGTCATAAATGTTAAATATATATTAAACAAAATCCTTTTAATTTTTCTTCTATTTGTTTTTACAAAAACATGCACACCATCTATAATTCTATTTACTTTAAATTATCCTTTATTTTTTTTCTTCACTTAATTATATTAATTTCTATCTATCATTAACATTGATTTAAGATTCTCTAACAATATATCTTCATATAAGTAAGAAATAAAGGACTATAATGAACACAAGAGATTGAAATTATAATATAATATTGAAACTAAAATTTATGAGGTGCAATATAAAATATAATTTGTGAAAGTCACAAATTCTTATTTGGAGTTTAAATCTATTTTCTTCTTAACTGGTTTGGAATGTTCATCTCATTGATTATACCTAATTACCATAAAGAATGAGAAAAAAATACAACAAAAATAAAGCAAATATTTCTCTTATTCTATCTACTCTTTCTTTTTTCTTAAATCTCAATTTTTAAAAATTAAATTTAAAATCTCTTCTGACGTTTTATTAATAATCATGTATATATTATATCCTAACACTTGAACTTAAGGTTATTTGAATCCATTCTCCTGAGGTTTGTAATTTTAGTAAAACATCTTTCTAAAAATTCTAAAAAAAATGTATTTTCAAACAAAAACAATAAACTAAGATAAATGAAAATAATCCAACATTTTAAAAGTCATGTTCTGAATAAAAACTTAAAATATGTTAAGCCAAATATAAGTTTTGGTACTCTCTTTGGTTGTAGACCAAATACCTTAATTTAGTAAATAATAAAATCATATATAGTTTTAAAAAATAAATAGCAGACCAAAATTTTATTTTGAGACAACAATCTACAAATATAAATAATTAACTTTTATGTTTAAGAATAATTTTTCAAAAACTAAAGTTTTTAAATGAATATTTTAAAATAAAAATAATTTAAATTCAATTCTATCTTCTTCAATAATTAAAGAGAATATATTAATTTAAATATGAGAAAATAATGAATGCTAATGACAAAAACATAGTTTTCAAAATGCATAAATTATTAGAAATAAGTAAAAGATCAAAATTAAAGTTCAAGTATATTTACCAAAGGAAAGAGTATAAATTAACTTTTTTATATTCAAAATATATATATTTCAAAACACTAAGTGAGGGTCATAATTTAAAATGCATATTTATGAATAAAAATATTAGACCGGTATTTAAATGATGAGATTTAATAATATACATTACATATTTTATTATTTATCTATGACAAAAAAAAATACAAAATAACTCTTTTTGATTTTTTTTCTAGAAAGTGTACGACGTATTATACTATTAAAGATGAAATTTGCAATTGAACTTGACTTTTCATTTTTATTATAAAATTACACAATTGTAAATTGTGAACCATGTATAATTATAAAAATCTTAATTATTTTTTATATATAAAATTAATATATACTCCTTATGTCCTTGAAGGGACTATAAAATTTAAAATTTGATCTCATTCAATTCTTTTTTTGGGTATAAATTATTTATTATAAAATATAACTATCAATTAGTTTTTTTTTAAAAATTATGTCTCTTTTCAAAAAAATTAAAGGATATGGTACTTTGATCTTTAAATAAATTTATTTAAATTTTTTTTATCAAATAAAGGGATATGGTTGTCAAAGATTCACACATTAAGATAAAAATAATACCTTAAATTTACTATGCATGATGTAATATAATAAAATTTAAAGCTAAATTGGCTAAATGAATTTTTACTGTGAATATTGTATTGATACCCGTTAAGAAATACTTGATTTTTTTCGTAAATGTCAAAATTACTACATATTAAATAATGTTCTTTTAATTTTTCTTCTTATAGTGGTATATATATACTTGTAGATTTTAAGTTATTACATAGTGACTTTCTCTTATTCTATCTAATCTTTTTTTTTAAAATTTTAGTATATAAAAACTTAATTTAAAATCTTTTCTAAAGTTTTATTAACAATCATGTGAACAACATTATCATAACACTTGAACTTAAGATTATCTGGATTCACCTTTTCTGAGGTTGGCAATTTAAGTAAAACATATATGTAGCCCTATTATGTCAAAATTTTCAACAAATATTGTATTTAAAAACAAAAGAATATAATCTAGCATATATGAAAATAATCCATCATTTTAATTAAAAGTCAAGTTTTTATAAAAATGTAAAAAAAGTGATAAGCCAAAATTCAAATTTAGTTTAGTTTGACTTGGCTTTGAGTTTGCTTACTTGTTTATTTAAACCCGTCGCTTTCCACTCATTTCTTTGTAGAAAAAGATGAAGAGAGTGGATTATTTGCATTTAACATGAGAGATATCAATGGAGAAGATGGAAATTGATATAAATTATTTAAGATTGGAATATATATATTAAAGAGAGAGAGAGAGAGAGAGAGAGAGAGAGAGAGAGAGAGAGAGAGAGAGAGAGAGAGAGAGACTTTAGAATTGAAGTGGATTACGATGTGATCGACCAACAAATCTTGAAAAGAAAAGGGTCCTACGTAGAAATTTTATGTATTGGCAGGCCTAAACCAATATTAAACAATTTGCATGGCCGCAATAATCTACAAGCACGAACACACACACAAAAAACAGCAGCAATACATGATTTACGTGGATGGTCCAATATCTATGGAGTATTATGAAAAACGCCTTTTGCACTTCTTATTTTATTTGTCCTTTCATATCTTGTGGAATTTGCTTGCTTTCTTTGGTCTATAATGCAAAACACCATTTTATTTTTTTTAATAATGGGTGGTGGGGGTGGGAGTGGGGGGGGGGGGGGGGTATTTCTTGAATTTTGAAAGAGGAAAACACAAGTTCGTATATTATATTTACAAAGATAAGATGAAAATTTTAATAAAGGACAAATTTTAATCATATCTTAATTATTCAAACTCTCTTCAATTGAATACTAAATAACTTAATTTAGTAAATAATAAAATTATAAATAGTTTTAAAATAGAAATAGAAGAAAAACTTTTATTTTGAGGAAATTATAAATAATTTTAAATTTTAAAACACTCTGTGATTGTATACCAAATATCTTAATTTACTAAATATTAATAATAGACCAAAAAGAAATAGGAGACCAAAATTTTAATTTTAAGATAATCATCAATTATTATAAATAACATTTATTGACTTTTACGTTTGAGACAAAAACTAATATTTTTTAAATGAATATTTTAAAATAAAAATAACTTAAAATAAATTCTATCTTCACAAATTCAGATATGAGAAAACAATGAATACTAATGGGAAAAAATATAGTGTTCAAAATGCATAAATTAATAGAATTAAGTAAAGAACAAAATTAAAGTTTAATTATATTTATTGAAGGAAAGAATATAAAATATAAATTACTCTTATATGTTTGAAATGTAGGTCATCTTTTAAAATGCATAATTATGAAAAAATCTTAAGACCAATATCTAAACCATAAGGTTTAATAATATACTGAATTTATATTATTATTTATCTTTGAAAAAAATACATATGAAAATAACTCCTTTTGATTTATTTTTACTTGAAAGTGTACAATTTATTATGCTATTAAATATGACATTTTCAATTAAACTTGAGTCTTTTATTTTGTTATAAAGATTACACAGTTGTAAATTTATGAACATCATTATAAAAGTTCTAATTATTTTTTATATATAAATATTAATCTACACTTTTTATGTCATTAAAGAGACCATAAAATAAAAAAAATGATCTTATTTATTTCATTCTTATAAAATTATTTACTTTAAATGACAACTACCAATTAGTTTTTTAAAAAATACGTCTCTTTTTCAAAAATAAAAGAATAAGGTACTTTGATCTTTAAATAAATTTCTCTTAGAAATGGTTACCAACCATGGGGATGTCGTTGCCAAATATTCAAATCTCAAGGTGCAAATAACCTCTTAAACTTACTATTCATGATTTAACATAGTAAACTTTAAGGCTAAATTTGTTAAATGAATTTTTACCGTAAATATCATATTGATACCTAAATTAACACATAATTTAAAAAAACCCTTAGTTTTGCCGTAATATCAAATTTCTATATACTAAATGAAGTTCTTTTAGTGTTTTTCTTAAAATGGCATATTTACAATTTTAGATTTTATCCAATTTTAGTTTTTGTTTCAATTTTTGAAATTATATTTTACTTCATTAGATTAAATTATTTTATTACCTAAATTTGATCATAAATATCATACTGGTACCTAAATTTTATAATTTTTAAGGGTGTTATTTTCAAGTGACACCTGAGTTTACCGTAAATATTAAATTGCAACATATTAAATAAAAAGTACTTTAATTCTTCTTCTAAATTTTTTACAATGACATTCATACAATTTTTATTCTATTTACTTTTAAATTTTATTTCAATTTTATCAGTTATGTTTCATTTATTTAAAATTAAATTTTATCTATTGATAACATGGATTTAAGATTCTCTAACAATAGACCTCCATATAAATAATAAATAAAAAGTTTATGATAGAACATAAGAGAATGAGATTATAATATGCTCTTAAAAAGAATATTAAGTTTGAAACTAGAACTTATGAGGTGCGACACAAATAAGATTTGTAAAAAGCATATTAATTCTTTATTTAGAGTTTAAAAGTGATATTTTTTTTGGTGCAAAAAAATTGTTTGCTCTTTCTTCTTCTTTTTCTTTTTCTTCTTTTTTTTCTCTTCTTTTTCAAATTTTTTGGACTTATCATCTTATTGATAAGGCCTAAATAAAATAAAATATGCTAGAAAAATACAATAAAAATAAAGTAAATATTTCTCTTGTCCTCTCTCTTTCTTAAACTTTCACATTAAAGAATAATTTTAAAATCTCATCTCATTAACTAAAAAAAATTATAGCTCTCATATAGGTCTATTTTAATTTTTAATTTTTTTATTTGCATATAATCATTTATATTCTTTTTAATATATTTGTTATTATTCAATCTTAAGTTTATATTTTCATAGTTATTAAACTTGTTTAATCAAAAGAATGTATCATGAAAAAATAATTAAATTGATGACCTACTATTGACTTAGTTGAGTTAAGGATCACCTACTATTGAATTAACCCAACTCGATAGTATCTGTTTTGGGAACATCCAGTGCCAAAGTCGTTGAATGGGTAAGTCACCAATCTCTATGCAATGTACTTGATCCACTAGATGATGGGTGGACATTTTACAAGAGGTTTCTAATCCCATGTATAATTTCTGTTGAAGCATATACCCTGGGGTGGGTGTAGGAAGGATCATTTTAAAGTAGACTCCCCCGTTCATGAGATAGAGAAGATCAACAAGATTTTGTGATCTGTTGCTGAACTTATTTCAATTTTAAAATCTGAGATCGACTCGATATTGATATACTGATTCGAGCTCTCTTACTAAATTGCTTATTCAATGAGCATTCTCAATATAATGCCTTGAAGAGGACTCGAACCTCCATATATCCATCACAACAAAAAAATTAGATAAAGATTAACAGAAAAATTTAGATACCAAAATAACTTTTACTCTAATTATTGATAGCATATTATAATTTGCTTATCTTAAAACCAATTTTCTTTTCGTTTAGCATTGAAGCTCCTAGAATTAACCTTTATTTGTATGTTTTATTTCTAATGTAAATTCATCTTTCTTTGTTCTCTAAAATTATAATAGAAATATATCCAATTATTGAGAAAATATCATAAATTAATATATTATTGTGCATAATATTCAACTTTAAACGATCATAATTTTCTCATATGAATTTCTCTATATATGGTTATGATATGTGGTTGGAAAGCTTTCGAAATCTAATTTAATATGAAATTAATTTTAATTAAAAAGTCAAAGTATTCAAAGAGTTGTGATAGAAAAAAGATAGACTTCCAATTTTTAAAAAAGAAATTTGTATATAAAAGAACACTTGAAATTATATTCAAATTATATTATTAAAATCAGTTAAAATTCAATTATACCCTTCTTTTTTTACTATCTAATACTCATTTATTAGTGTTACAATAGGTATGTCAAAAATTTCAAAAAATCTTTTGAGTCATTCACACTTTTATAGATAGTATAGATTAAATTAAATTTTTATATGTGTACAAGCATTTGTATTCTTTTTAATATATTTTTTTATTATTCAATCTTGAGTTTATATTCTCATAATTATTGAGTTTATTTAATCAAAAGAATGTATCATGAAAAAATAATAAAATTAATGATTAAATCTAAATTAGAATATAAAAACTTAAAGGATATATCCATCACAACAAAAAAATTAGATAAAGATTAATGGAAAAACTTAGATACCAAAATAACTTTTACTGTAATTTTTGATAGCATAGCATAATTTGCTTATCTTAAAACCAATTTACATTTTATTTAGTATCAAAACTCCTAGAATTAACTTCTAATTTTATTTTTTATTTCTATCATAAATTTATCTTTCTTTTTTTTCTCTAGAATTATAATAGAAATATATCAAATTGTTGAGAAAATATCATAAATTAATATGTTGTTGTGCATAATATTTAACTTTAAATGATCATAAATTTCTCATATGAATTTCTCTATATATATGCTTATAAGATATAGTTGGAAAGCTTTCAAAATCTAATTTGAAACTGATTTTAATTAAAAATTCAAAGTATTTATTGAGTTACATAAAAAAAAGATAGACTTCTAGTTTTTGAAAAAAAAAATCGTATATAAGAGGACATTTGAAATTATATTCAAATTATATTATTAAAAATAGTTAAAGTTTAATTATACCCTCCTTTTTTATTATCTAATATTAGGATTACAGTAGGTACGCCAAAAATTTCAAATCTTTTGAGCCACTATTATTAAACACTGTTAAAATTCAATTATACCCTATTTTTGACTATCTAATACTTATTTATTTGGGTTACAATAGGTATATCAAAAAATTTCAAGAACCTTTTGAGTCATTAACAATTTTATAGATAGTATAGATATAGATATTAAGGTAGCATGGGGTCTGGGAGAAAATAATTTCAAAGATAAAATGCAAAAAATTGAAAGTTATGATTAACTATTTATATATGGTAGGATAAAATTCATGTTTTGAATTTGGCAGTGTAGGCGAGAATTGCTGCCAAAACTTTTTGAATTAGAGCTTGAGGTTGGAGAAATAAAATAAATAATTCAGAAAACACGTGTATGCGCTGGAGCTAGTTGAGCATCACTCATATGAGTGGCATTAGAGATGACAATGGAGTGGATCCAAATCCAAATCTATCTCATTTGAAATGGATTTTAATAGGGTAAACGAGTTTGGATTGTGTCCTGAAATTATCATTTTCAAATGCGATCCAAATCCGACCTATCTAAATTTTTTATTTTTTTAAAAAAAATTAGTACATATTTATATGATATTTCTTAGAAAAATAGATTTTTTTAGAAAGTTTTAATAATATTACTTTAAAAAAATATATAAATTTTAATATTTTTTAAAATATAAAATGGGTATAACTAACGAATTTGGGTTTGAGGTGGGTCAGTCTTTAAAACTTTGGTGGGATTGGTCTCAAGTTCAGGCAAACCCAACTCAAACCCAAACAATTGTCATCCCTGGTGGCATGTGAAATTCTTAGAATGCATCCGATTTATTTATGATTATTAAATAAACAAGAAGTAAATGGTAAAATGATCCACTTTATTAAAATGATTTGAGAGGATGCACGGCCGAACTTGTTTCGCAGAATTGATACTAATTTTTGAAGCTAGGGACTTCAATCCTCCTTTTGTTTTCATTTTTTACAAAGCGGATTTAGTTTTTTCAATTGCTAATTTTTAGATGTAATCGATTTTATTGACAACAGTATTTGGTTGGTATTATGGGCAAAACTAATTAGGAAAATTCTACTTTATTTGAAATATTAAAAATATGCTGATTTTATTTCAATTTGTTTCCTTCTAGGATTCGAATGCTAAAAATTTGGACATTGCAATATTGATTTTTACGGATGCTTACATAAAGGGATAGAGCCCAAATTCGAATGCTGATGTAAACGGATTTAATATATTAGGAGAAGATTTATGACTTTTAGTGCTGCGAGTTATGGGAGTGCTTAGAAAATAAAATGAGCAAATTTTTGTCTCCAAGGTGAAATATTTTGTTAACTAAGTTTCTAGATTTTCATGTCTGGCAAGAAGTTGTGTGCACATTGTAAACCATATTGTAATATCACTATTTAACATCCTTTAAAAGAAAGAGATGAGACATAAGAAGATGTTCTGCCATTCAAGAGAGTTAAAGAGTGTAGAACTCTCATTGAGAGAATCTTGCTAAACAAGTTTAACTATTGGGAGCATATAAAAATAGCAACAATCAAAAGAAGGAGTTTTTTTTATTTAAGTCCTATTTTTGTATTTGTAAAGTACTCTAATAGTGAATTGTTTGTTCTTTAGTATAGCCCAATGGAGTAGGTGATTACTAAACCATGTAAAAGTTATTGGTGTTAATTTTTACTTTTTGGTTGCATGTTGCAACTTATATTACAACATTAAACTGCAACATAAAAATCTAAATAATTAAGTTGGATTATATTAAAATTGAACGCAATAGATTCTATCAGTTGGCATCTAGAGTAGGTTATTAAAAAATATACTTGTGAGATTTCGAGTTTGATTTGTAGGTATGAAATCTATGAGAAGGAGGCTCAATTTTTGCATCCACCACTGTTGGATGGAATTAACTACTTCTACTGAAAAACTAGGATGAAGACATTTATCAAGTCACTGGATAAAAGGGTTTGGCTTGCAATACTAACTGGATGAAAACATCCAATTACTAAGGATGAGAATAAGAGTGTTATTCTCAAGCCCGAGGATAAATGGACCACCTTGCCAATGATAACTTAAAGGTCTTGAATGTCTTATTCAACGTGGTCGATGCAAATTAGTTTAGGCTCATCTCAACATATGACTTGGCAAAGGAGGCATGGGATATTTTTCAAATAGCCTATGAAGGAACGACAACTATGAGACTCTCGAAGTTGCAAATACTTGCTTCCAATTCGAGGATGAGGATCCTAGAATGCATGGAATTAAACTATTATTGATATTAATGCTAAATTATGTTATATTGCAAATGAGGCTTATACATTATGTGAAAAGTACCCATACTCAACTTGTTAGAAAGACCCTAAGATCCTTACCCGAAAGACTTGTCAACAAAGTTATTGCCATTGAGGAGGCCAAATATTTCACAATGTTAAGGTTGGATGAATTGATGGGAACATTTTTTACCTTTGAGATGAACTTAAAGCACAATATGAGAGACAAAGAAAAAGGCATTGTCTTTTAAGCTGAAGTTCAAAAACCAACCATTATTGTTGAAGCTGATGACAGTAACATGATTGATTCACTTGCATTGATAATAAGGAACTTTTGAAAATTCTTGAACAAGATGAACAAAAATAATAAGAAGCGTAAACCACATAAAAGTTCTAATCCTCAAAAAATTAAAGTGTTGCTAATCCATTTTCTTCTGATGATAGGAAAACAAGATGATCTAACGCCGAGAGTGTGAAGGGTACGAGTATATCCAATTCGAGTGTACAAATGCCCTTAAGAAGATGGGACACTCTCTCAACATAACTTGGAGTGATTAAGAGTCAAATGATGGTCAGAAAGAGTATCGGGAACATATCAACATCCATGCGGCACTCTACTCCATGATAAGTCACAATTCATTCCTATCTATAATGTGTTATGTTGCTGGTCATGTTGCAACATCGTCCAATTTTTATGAAAGTACTGTTACAATATCAAAAGGTATGGATAAATTCTTTTAAGATGTTTTAAACTATACTGATACTATTCACATTAATAATGATGAAGAGGCTAGTAACAGTAGGCGGAGCAGGAATAATCACCATCGATTAAGTTGGAATGAGAGTTCCAAAACCTTGAGAAAAGTATCAATGTCAGCAACGATCTTTGAGCCTTCCCATCCTTCAAGTTTGCGGGCATTCTTCACAAGACCTTCCTCGTCTAGATCATCCAAGAACCCTTTAACTCAGGACTATTCATGGCATTGGTCAAAGTCGTAGTAGTAGTATTGTAGAGCAACTACAACGAGATGTTTCAAGAATTCCTTAGACTTTTGAAAGTTTTTCTTAACTATATTGCAAAGGACGAGCAACACATCTTGACCATCATTGGAGCGAAGATACTCATCATAGCCCTTCTTGTAGCCTTTACTGTACATTAGTTTTCACTCTTCTTCCTCAGCTTATACCTAATCCAAGCATTGAGTAATGTCATTAATCATCAACTACTCAAATTGGTCAGTCTAGGCCTCTACCTCTTTTAGCTTTGACTTGTAAGAGGTCTCATTGCCACTAAACATCTTAGCCTCATCTTTCAAGGTGGCCTTGCCAGTAAACATCTCAGCCTCACATTTCAAAGTGGCCACCTCATTGGCCAACTTATCATTTTGAGCTTTCAACTCAGCAACCTCCTTCTTTAGGGCCTTCACTTCCTAAATAGTTAATAGAAGGGATACCAATTCTCTAATCAGAGATCAGGCCGCCCAGTGAAACTATAGCCTATAACAAGAAACAACATGAGTCTTTAAAAATAAAATATGGGTGAGAAAAGAAGAGCTGAGCTTATCTTGGCTTGATGAGCAGCGAAGAGAGTGAGAAAAAAAGTTATAGCATATTTTCTCCATAGCCCTCCTACCTACCTCGGGGCAGATCCCCTGTGGAATAATGAGTAGAAGCCACTATTGCTTTTCTCCAGAACTAAGCTATTAATAAAAAAAAGAGTTTGGTGAGGTCCAACTCACCGTCAGTAAACTTGAAGAGGTCTTTGATTTCTTGGAGCCTGCTTTTCCATAGTTTGGGCAGGGTATTTGCCTAAGTCATGATGAGTTCCATCAGGCTAAGGGATGCTCTACTCAATCTCTAGAGATCCAGCCCTAGAAGGGCAAGAAATGGTTGGCTCTAGAGCTCCAGTAGATATAGCAGAGGTAGAAGTAACTTGAGCTAGGATATCCACGATAGAGTTAGCCAAAGTTGTGCTCGATAGAGCAGTAAGAGTGAATAGGTGACCTGTGGATGATTAAGTTGTGGTTTTCTTCTTGGCCTCCTATAGCTCGACAAGCATTTGTCCCATCATGATGTCTACAAGAGAAAAAAGTTAAGGAATCATACAAGAGTAAAGTTATAAAGCCTACTGGTGATACAATAGTATACTTAAGTTTTTTGGGAGATCGACTTGTTTTGTATATAGCTTGAAGTGATACATCAGGGCTGAGGAGTTCATGAGCTTGGTGACATCATATTTTCTTTGATTTAGGTGGATCTGATTATATAGGCTTTGGAGTGATGATAGGGATTGATTTCTTATGCTCGGGAAGTTCTTACACTCATTAAGTGGAGAACCCCCGTGGAACAAGAGATGAGATGAAGAAGTATCTTATTTTTCAAAACTTACCCGAGTTGAGGTACTTTTGGAGAAACTTGGTCTCACCTCGAGAAGTTAGATAGAACAAACTTGGGCTTGAGGTCTTGGCATAAAACTAAGAATAGAAAAGGTTGGCAATTAGCTTTACCCTAAGATGGGACACTACTATGGCAAAGCTTGCCATATGTGAAAGAATTTAAGGGCGAATTGATTTAATGGAATTATATAGTGATTTGAGATGGTAATGAAAAGATGGTGGAATAGAAATCTAAGACTTCTCTCCACCTAAGTTGAATAAAAGCAAAGATAACCAGGAGATGGGCGATTAGGTCGGTTATTTGATGTGGGGAGGGTAATATTATAGGTTGGTAGGAGCTCAACATTAGTCTTAAGGTTTTCTAAATGGTCAAGATGGAGAACAGATTGATCTAGGTCATACTCAGTTGCAAGAATAGCTAAGCTGGGTTTAACATCATCAGGATTTGGTCTGGCTTTACTAGGGTTTGAGAAAAATTCCTCATTCAAGGACTCATCTCTATGTGATAAACGTGATTCTAGACGTATGGCCTAGGTGATGTCATTCCCTAACATCTCAAGCATAGAAAGAGACAAGGTAGAAGGGGTGACATAAGATAAATATGATATTTTAAAGCTAGAATGAATAGTGTATACCAAAGATAATGGTGAACAGAAAAAATAAAAATTAGGAAAAAATAAAAAATGAATAAATAGAGAGGTGAAGGTGCAGAAATTTACCTAGTAGTTCTAAAGAGATGCCTTGGTAGATGAAATGGCTAGAGAGTCACTTGAAATAGCTGGAGGTTGCCAAACAAATATATAAAAAGAGTGCTAGGATATGCAAATGGCCAAAGTGGAATGAGGGCCAAGTTCTATTTTATGGTAGATGGAGGTAGGAGATGGAAAGACTCGATCCAAGCTTCGAAAA